>LR812529.1:25312507-25670007 GCA_903798195.1 Danio kyathit | reverse complement strand
AACTTATATTGAATATCTGGAATCTGAGGGTTCAAAACAAATTAAAATACTGAGGAAATCTAAGGTGCTGTAAGTTTCTGACTCTTCTAAAGCATAAAAATACCATAATATGTTTGCAGATATTTAAGAAACATGACAAGTGAACATACTTGTTTATCTAAAAAAACAATGCTGAAGTCAGATATTCTGTTTTGAAAATGTGTGTTCTGTGCCAGAACGCTGTCTTTGTTTCGGTAATTTTAACCAATGCCAGTTTAGCCAATTATATTTCAGCACCCCGGGTTGCCTTGGTGGAAAATCGCGAATTCCATTCATTAATTCAGAAAGGCTCTGAAAACATGCTTCCGTGACTGAAATTTGACCTCCGGTGGACAATAGCAGACTCTGAAATGAGACACAGATTCAGAGTTCCACATGAGGCTATTAAATAGCAAATAATATAAATATTACAAACGTAAAAATTTGGTGAGCAGGTTACATTGTAACTGCGTGTCCTAACAACATGCTTCGTGGCGAGATATGCAGTAATAAGGAATTTGGCTGTTTGCACCAGACGAAACATGACAGAAATTTAAATACAGCCATTCAGAAAACACAGAATATGCACTCACTCACGAAATGGTAAGATTTATAATCTATTTAATACATATTAACCCTCTTTAACGTTATTAAATGTACATGCTAAATCACACATATGTGTTTAGCTCTAAAGTTCAACTTTAAGGCCCAGTTTCACAAACAGGGCTTAGCTTAAGCCAGGACTAGGCCTTAGTTAAATTAGGCTATTTAAGCCACATTTATAAAAATGGCCTTAGAAAAATATATTACTGGTGTGCACCTGGAGAAAAGAAATGACACTGATGTATTTTAAGACATCTCACTGCAAGTTATTTTGAGTTGAGACAGCTCAAGCATGCAATTTAATCTTGACTAGCCTTAAACCTTGTTTGTGAAACCGGGGGTAAATGATTTATTTTATTTTCAAGATCTGCTGCTGCTTTCAGCATATGGCAATAAATCTAATGTAAAATGGCATTCAAACTCACATTATTAACATTTAACACTGAATAAAGCACATGAGGTTTACCTGAGGTGATCATTGTCATAGTTTTCTGTTGTTCACCTGTGAGAAATAGAAGCCGCTTCTAATATATCAATTCAAGGTGTTGTTTGGACAAAAACTCCTTTTAATATGGAAAATATACTTTCTATCGGGTGCTGTTGCTTTTATTTAGAACACAGTTTAAACCAGCCTTTAGGCTTGAGACTTGCTCCTGTCTTCAATTTGGCAACCTGCACTTGCGTTTGTTTTTATCCAGGAGTGCAATACCTAATTCAACCACCAGGTGTCAAACTTACATACTGCATCTTTAAATTTGTTTTAATGAAGTGCTTAGCAATGCATGTTATTACTAATCATAAATTGAGATTTGATATATTATACAGTAGGGGAAATTTACAAAATATATTCATGAATCATGATATTTACTTTATAATAATGATTTTCTTATAAAAAGAAAATCAATAATTTTGACACATATTACCAAAAAATTACCCATGCCACATAAGATATATATCACTCCCTCAACTCCATTATTAGAAACAAAGTAGCATAATAA
Organism: Danio kyathit; assembly: GCA_903798195.1. NCBI lineage: Eukaryota > Metazoa > Chordata > Actinopteri > Cypriniformes > Danionidae > Danio > Danio kyathit. Next base: position 25,668,388 of record LR812529.1, on the reverse strand, counting down.
ATAAATGACAGTAACAACACATGTGCAATATAATGTATGATATAATGTAAAGTGAATAAGATGCTCTGCCGTGATCTTGCTCAAGTCTTCTTCTAAATTCTTGCACAGTGACTGACTTTACTGGGTTTCTTAGCCATAACTTTGTCACCAAGGATGTTCTGGAGAATTTCCAACAAGTTTAAATTAGGGCTTTAAGTTGACCAATTAATTATTTCAGTGTCTTCAAGGAACTGATTTAGCCATTCTGCTGTATGTATAACCACTGAGGAAAACAAATAATATGTAATTTAATGGTTACAGGTTTCTGGTTCTCTTCAAAATATCTTATTTTGTGTTCAACACAATTAAAAAAAAAGGTTTTAAACAAGTAAAGGGAGAGTAAATGATGACAGAATTTTTGTGTGAATTTTTTCTTTATCTTATGAAATTATGCACATTTGTCTTTAGTAGACGACCAGCTTTTTGGGTGGACTTAAATGAGTTAGTGGCATTTTATTAGGAATTTTCACAGATTTCCAACAACTTCTGTTTTTTATGGCTGAAATCCTGGACAAACAGAAGCTATCAGTCAAGTGAGTTCACCATCTTGTCAGTGAAAAATAAGATTTGTCAGGTCATTAAGGAAATTACCAACGGGTGCCAAATTTAGAAATTAAAAACAGTTACTAAAGATCTAGTGTAGAAAGAACAAGAAAGGGAAAAGGCATTTCAGGAGTATAAAGGATAGAATGAAAGAAGGTGTTCACGTAACAATGAATCACTGTACAGTAGCTATTGTATAACAATGCTTATTCACAAGAACCTCCTGAAGATAGCTGCAAGAAACATCTAGCCATAAAGCCACACATTACTCATGTCCACCAGTGTTTTTCTCTTGGATGTTATTTTAAACGTTTGACACTGATTGTTTGTAGCAGAATTGAACATTTTGGCACGATCGGGGAAGGAGAGAGGGATGAAAATGTGTTTCTAATCACTCACAAAGATGCTTTTGTTCTCCTGTCCGGGCCTTCTGTACGCCAGCGGTCTGGGCTGAACTATTCTGTCAGAGCTGTCTTAATTAGACTCATTATGCAGGGTTGGAGGGTGCAGGATACACTTAAATGAGTGTTTATGTGCACGGGATTTATCAATTATCTAGGAGGATAAGTGGTGCGGATGGTGTATTTTGACATTCAGCAGTCATTATGCAAACAGTATCAGTCAGACTTTTACCTCATTTTAAAGGGATAGTTCACCCACAAAATATAAAAAAAACTATTCATTGTTCATTCATTTTCTTTTCGGCTTAGTCCCTTTATTAATCTGGGGTCGCCACAGTGGAATGAACGGCCAACTTATCCAGCTTATGTTTTACCCAGCGGATGCCCTTCCAGCTGCAACCATCACTGGGAAACATCCATACACACTCGTTTACACACACATACACAACGGACAATTTAGTCTACCCAATTCACCTGTAGAGCATGTCTTTGGACTTGTGGGGCAAACCGGAGCACCCGGAGGAAACCCACACGAACACGGGGAGAACATGCAAACTCCACACAAACTTTCTTGCTGTGAGGCGAAAGTGCTACCCACTGCGTCACCATGCAGCCCCTTCTTTTTCTGTTAAACATGAAAAAAAAAAGATGTTTTAAAAAATGTTGGAAACCACTATTGACATACATTCATTTACTCATTTTCCGTCAACTTAGTCCCTCATTTATCATGGGTCGCCACAGCGGAATGAACCACCAACTATTCCAGCAAACGTTTTACTCAGCAGATGCCCTTCCATCCGCAACCCAGTACTGGGAAACACCCATACACTCTCACATTCACACATGCACTCATACACTACGGCAAATTTAGTTTATTCAATTCACCTATAGCGCATGTCTTTGGACTGTGGGGGAAACTGGAGCACCCAGAGGAAAACCCATGCAAACATGGAGGGAACATGCAAACTTCACACAGAAATGCCAACTGGCACAGCCAGGACTCAAACCAGTGACCTTCTTGCTGTTAGGTGACAGTACTAACCACTGAGCCACCGTGCTGGCCCACTGACATTAATTGTAGGAGAAACAGCTAAAAAAACTATGTATGAACATTCTTTAGAATATCTTCTTTTAAACTGTATAAATATTCTTCAAAATATCTTCTTTTGGGATTATCAAAATAAAGTAACTTTTGAAACAAATGGAGGATGAGTAAATGATCCCTTAAAGGGATAGTTCACCAAAAAAATGAAAGCTTTAGTTTCAAACCTTTATGAGTTTTTTCTTCTTCTGTTGAACACTAAAGAAAAATGTTTTGTAAAATGGTAGAAACCTGTAACCACTGACTTTCATACAGAAAAAACAAATACTACAGCAGTCAATGGTTACAGGTTTTCTGCATTTTTCAAAATATATTTTGTGGCAAGGGAATGATAAGTACATGATGACAGATCTTTCATTTTTATGTGAACTATCCCTTTAAGGCTATACAGTAAATGACAACTTATTTTAAGTATTAGTTTCATGACTGTCAAACTCAAGGAGAGAATCTCAAAACACTTTAATCAAATAAAACTCAAACTTTTCTCGTTCTTTTTCTCCATCTTTTCTCTAAATAATACAGCAACACCTCTTTGGAACGGAGGCTTGTGTGTTTAAAAGATAAGCTTTCAGGGCAGATTTCAGACGAAGAGAAGGGATGGCAGAAAAAAAAAATTGGAGAACCTGATCTGAGTCTAAATGGGTTGGAATAACACTCTCCACCCTGTCTGTACTGTATGTCAGTGAGAGATTTTCTCAGAAGACTGAAAGGGCTCTCTGACTGGGCCTGTCCTGTTATTTTCCTTTTCTTCTCTTTTCTTCCCCCCCACTCTACCCTATTCAGTTTTTGCTGGTTTATTTACCCCTCCTGGTGGACAGAGCCTGTAACACAACAAACAAGAGCATCTGACAGTCACACTTCTGCCGGGTTTCAACTCAACATATGATTATAGAAGCTGCCAGGCTGCTGTGAATGACTGACAATACAAAAACACCAGTCACTAGTGACAGCTACAGCAGTAATCTTTTTTTAATGCAACTAATAATACAGTTTTTGTGTAGAGAATGTTCGTTGGAGTATAAATAAAGTGATGAAAAAATATATATATTTTTATTTATCTAAATGGAATTTAAAATGTAATAAAAGATAACTTTTACTTTGTAATATCATCATATTTAATATATGTATATGTGGGTGTGTCATTTAAAATGAATTAGAAATTGAAATGCAATTATTAAATATTCGAAAAGTTTAAACCAGATATGCCCAAACTAGGACCCGTGGGCCAAAGTTGGCCCAATCAACCTTTGATTTGGCTCACCATTCCATTTGAGAATAGAGGGAGAATGGACGATTATCTTTGATAGAGATCGTCATTTCAAAATTTAATGTAACATTTTGTATGTTTGTTTTGTTAATAAACCTGATTTAAAAAATTTTTTTAAATACAAATATATCAATCAAGTTTGGTTTTTGGCTCGTCATAGGAAAAAGTTTGGGCACTCCTGGTCTAAATCTAACTCAACAGAACTGAAAGTGAGAGAGAGTTTGCGCTTGGATTAAATATGAGCAGTAAATTATAACTGAGCGATTAGCTGGATGTTATTACGCATAGAGATAATTGCAAACAGTACTCCATTACTCAATGTACCACAGATGGCGCACATATAAAGACACAACTGCTGACTTCTTTTTTTCTTTTACTCCTGTGCCCCATCCATCTTACCCCATCACAAAAACAATACCATCAAATGCACCAAGCCATTGTGCAGCAAGTGTTTTGTAGATTCATTCAGTGTCTGTGAATTTGAGACATGTGCTTTATGTTTTGTTTTAGGTGATTAAACTTCAGGTAAGACTTTTTTAATGGTCCCTATTGCACATTTTGTTGACTAAAAGTCAATTAATTCTCATTTGAGTATTAGTAGACTATCTACTTAATATCTGCTGATACAGCACCTTCAACAGACATTTAGCTGACTAAAAGAAACTTTGCAGGCGTCACAGTGGCACAGTGGGTAGCACGATCATCTTACAGCAAGAAGATTGCTGGTTTGAGCACCGGCTGGGTCAGTTGAGGTTTCCTCCGGGTGCTCCAGTTTCCCCCACAGTCCAAAGACATGCACTATAGGTGAATTGAATAAGCTAAATTGGCCATAGTGTATGTGTGTGAATGCAGGGGTGTATGGGTGTTTCCCAGTGTTGGGTTGCGGCTGGAAGGGCATCCGCTGCATAAAACATATGCTGGATAAATTGACGGTTCATTCCGCTGCAGCGACTCCAGATTAATAAAGGGACTAAGCTGAAAAGAAAATGAATGAATGAATGAAAAGAAACTTTGCAAGTACATGTCAACTTACACTAACCCCAACCTATCAGTCTACTTATAATCTAATGAGAATTAGTTGGCATATAGATGCAATGTAACTTAATTTCAACAAAATGCATTAAAGTGCAATTTAAAGGCATAACTAGGTTACTTAGGTTAATTGTGCAAGTTAGGGTAATTAGGCAAATTATTGTATAATGATGGTTTGTTCTGTAGATAATCGGGATAAAAGCATGCTTAGGAGGTCTAATAATATTGACCTTAAAATGTAAAAAAAAGTAAAAGTATTTTAGAGTTTTTACAGAAGACAAAAATATTATAGAAAATATTGTGAAAACTTGTTTGCTCTGTTCATTTTCTTTTCGGCTTAGTCCCTTCATTAATCCGAGGTCGCCACAGCGGAATGAACCGCCAACTTATCCAGCACATGTTTTACACAGCGGATGCCCTTCCAGCTGCAACCCATCTCTGGGAAACACCCATACACACTCATTCACACTCATACACTACAGACAATTTAGCCTGCACCCGGAGGAAACCCACGCAAATGCTGGGAGAACATGCAAACTCCACACAGAAACGCTAACTGACCCAGCTGAGGCTCGAACCAGCGACCTTCTTGCTGTGAAGCGACAGCACTACCTACTGCACCACTGCGTCGCCCCTCTGTTAAACATAATTTGGCAAATATTTAAAAAAGAAAAGAAAGAAAAAACCCAAGAGGGCTAATCTAACTATATATATATATATATATATATATATATATATATATATATACACACACACACACACACACACACACACACACACACACACACACACACACATGTATATGTGTGTGTATTTATTCTTTTTTAATATAGTATTTGTTTTTGTTTGTGACATTTGTACACTAATTAAATTGCTGTCCCTAATCTACTTTTATATTTAGAATTTCTATTTTACCCTCAAGCTTAAGTTTTATTATAATCAGTGATTTAATTAATTGTATCATCATTAGTAGTTAAATTATTAGTATAACATAATATTTCTAAATTAGATATATTTAACACAAAATAAATACATGAAAATAAAATAATAAACCAATTGCTTAAATAATAGGCAACACTTTATTTTGATGGTCCATTTGAGTATTAGTAGACTGTCTGCTTAATATCTGTTGATACTGCGCCTTCAACAGACATTTAACTGACTATAAGAAATTTTGCAAGTACATGTCAACTTACACTAACCCTAACCCCAACCCCAACCCCAACACCAACTAATTCGATTATAAGTAGACTGTTAGGTTAGGGTAACTGTGAAATGTAATGTGCAATGTAACTTAAATTCAACAAACGGACCATCAAAATAAAGTGTGACCAAGTAATATTACAAAATTATAATAGTAATAAGTTATTAGTTAAACTTATTAGTAACTAACAACCTTAATCTTTATGATTTTGCAAATATACTGTATGTTTGCTTTTTCCTCGCAATTTACTTAATGAAATATTCATTTTAAACAGAGGATTTATTATTGTTTTTTTATGAGAAATGTACTAAATTATTTGAAATGAAATGTTAATGTTAACTTTCAGAAGGATATTTCACTAAATGACTATACATAACAATTTATAAGCCTACGACTTTAGTGCAAACATGCTGAAAACAAAATAATAATGATATGCATTATATAGTACAATAAGTGCATGTGAATATACTGTAGAAACAAAATAGTTGAACCATAAGACGTTAAAGAAACATACCATATGCTTATTTTGATTAACGTGTAAATAAATATACAATGCACAGCCTCAGACAGTGTAATAAGTATTTTTATTGCATTTTATAATGCCATTGTCAATAATTAGTACAGATTACATGCAACTAGACCTACTGTACAGTTTTTTTATTGTCTGCATGGACAGACACAAGAAGATTCAGGTTACAAATACACAGATATATGTGTTTTTTTTTTATACAGCATGAAGAAAAACGGCAGTGACTGGCATAAACATGGTCACCGGGGGGTTAGAACGACAAAGGTGGATGGCTAGTTGCCTTTTTTTCTTTAATTTTCTATACCATTTCAAAAGCCACCACCTATTCCTCCCCCAAGTCTCATCTGAAAAAGCAAAACAAACAAACGGAAGTTAAATTGAAACTAAAGTACATAGAAGTCACTGCTGAAAAAATGTACACACATTCGTAAAAAATACAATGAGAGGAGAGTCAAAGTGGTAGTTCCATTCGATTGGCCGAAGAAGTTAATACCATCAGGCAAAAAAAGCTCCCTTGAAGGAATCCTTTACTTAAAAAACAAACAAACAGGCAACTCAAAGCTATTCATCACCGGCATTGGAGCTCTGCTTTAAAGACATGATATAGTCATCTTCCTCAAGCGTTTGTTTGGTTACAGTTGTGGCAGAATTAAAGTAAAAACGTCAATCCACAATCCCTTTGGTGGTCGTTGAAGATGAACTGCATTATTATTAAATTTTTTTTTGGTTTGCTACTGTGGAAAATCCACATCAAGTTCACAGCAGATGGCAAACTTAATGTTACAAAAGAAGCCAAAATGCACTGTATGGAAGATGCTCTCCATTGGTAACCAATGAGAGCCACAAATTCTGAAGCGCAGTTGCCTTATGAGAAACAGCTTTGAGTGCTCATCATGGTAAATAAAGGAATGATTTGATATTTTTTTAAAGGGAGTCTGTACATGTATTGGCACCTAAATGGACCAATATTAAAATAATAACATTAAAAAACAAACACCTTTCTTATAAGCAAGAGAGGGCTACACATTTAGTTTCTTCAATGTATTTTTTTTTCTCTTTCAATGAAGTTTTGGTCCTGTCTTTTGAGAAAAGTCCTTCTGAGGTATCATTACACAATGAGTTCAGCTTTTTAGTTTAGTTTTCTCTCTTTTTTCCTTAAAAATGCATAAATGCACTACAGAGACAAAAAGTATCAAAATAGACCTAGCTAAGATAAATATACAAACAGGTGTGTGTTACCTAAACCACTTATCTAACTCTTAATCTTTTTTGTTTTTTTCAATTTTGAGATAATACACTAAAAATAAAAAAAATTCAAATTAAAAAATCATCATCGTCCCAGACGTTTTATGACAGAAAAAACTGGGAAAAACAAAGCAACAAAAATAAAAATGATACCTGCAGCACATAATATGATAAATACATACACTTCAGCATAAGCAATACAGTATTCTGAGCTCAAAACTTTACAATAGCAAATAAAAAAAAACGGTGCGGAAAACGTAAAACAAATAAAAAGCAAATAAATGAAACACAAAAAGGAGGGAATGCCCTTGACAGCTAAGCCGAGCGGTAATATACAATAATACATCATGAAGTAACGAAGGAGTCATGGCGATCACCACTGATGGGTTTCAGTGTACCTTAAAGCACAATTGTAGTCCGTTTCGTTAATGCAGCGAGTTTTTTTTTTCAGTTCCTTCAAATCCTCAGTTCTTGTAGCACAAGCTTGATGTTTCTCTTTGGATATTTTGGTTTCGTCTTGCGGTTAAAAATAAAGGCCGGGAGCATGATGATCTCAGTGTGTGTGTGTGCGCGTTTTTTTTCTCCACACTTTGCATTAATTGGGAAGCGGGGTCCGTGCGAGAGTGGCCTGCGTTAATGCATTCTGCCTATCATCATTTCTGACACCCAACTGACTGGCCCATTGAGTGTGTGCTAATGACCGGCCAGCTCAATGGCTCTCATTGGCCTGGCCTCTCATTATGCATGCGGAATTAGAACACACAATTAAGCCTCCGCACAGAGGACCTGTACATAGACACTATGCTAATAGATCGCTTAAAGTGGGGAATATGTGATTTGGAGTAGACCCTTTTAAATATGTTGACCACTTAATGCTTCATACTTAACAGGACTCAGCATTTTTTTTTGTAGGGGGTGGAGAGGTAGTCGTCTTTTATTTATTTATTTATATTTTGTTGCCGTTGTTTATTTGTTTCCATTCATGCCAACGGAACACAGCGATATTTTGGTTTTTCCGACAATGTGTGTGTGTGGATGAATGAAAAACTAGAAGGGATTTACACCTTTTCATTGGCCTATATCTATTTTGTGAACCGTTTTCAAAAGGAGGTAGAGTTATTTTTGGTTTTATTTCTTTGAAGGTGTTTAACATACAGGTGACTATGTACGGTAGCGAAAAGAAGTGGAAAATGATTCGTTTCAAATGAAAAAAAAAAAGAGTCCCTATCAGCCGTCCCTTATTAGTGTGGTAAATAATACTGTTCAACAGGCAGAATGAGCACAACAAGCAAGTGCTTGCCTGCTTTTATTTTTGGTATTCGTTGAACTGCGTTTTATTGTGAAATACTGGTATTTGAAGTAAACCGTCATTGCTGCTGGCTTCTAGTGTCACAAAGTACATTACCTGCTATTCAAGTGCCTTTTGCATGCAGTCTTAAGACTGCGTTCTCAACACTGCAAATCGCCTGAGCACAAGATGGGGTAGAGAGAGCTTCCTTTCTCAGATCGTAAGTGCTTTGTACATTAACTAAGGATCCGCAAGAGGATGTTAATACTGCTTTTTTTGCTTTTTGTTTCCTTTTCGGTTTGTTTTTGGCCTTTAAACATATGTAGTGTTATATTAAAACTCCTTTTTACGAACTTAAAAAACATCATGCATTTTACACTTTGGTTTTTGGAATGCTCTGTAGTGTAAGTTAAAACAGAAACGATTTCACTGAAAAAAAAAGAAAGAAAAATTAAATATTCAAATGACGCATTTGTGTTCTTTTGGCCAGTTCTTTAGGAAGAAGAAATGATAATTTAAAAAAAAGTGTTTTTTTTTTTTTTGGTTTACTAAATATCTCTTTGGTTACCTGTAACGAAAGTAAAATGGGGAAGAACTAAACTAAAATTAAAGCAACATATATTAAATTAAAACTTGGAATTTGGCTTGGCACTACTTGAGAAAAGTTCTTTTTTTTTTTTTACTTTATAGTTCAGTGAAAGCAAAATCTCACATGCTAATCAGACACTTTCTACTCACACAGTGAATTGCAAATAACTTTTATATATCTAGTAACTAGAACTTTGAACTGATAATGACAGAGTCACCATGTTAATTAGCCACAGTACAAATCCCCTTTATAATAATAATAACAGCGTGAGGGGGCAAACACTGTGGTCTGAGGTATTACGTGACCGTTTCATCGTTTACGTTAAAGCAATATTTTGTATCGCAGCTGATCTCAATCAAGTGGCTACTACAGAAAATTCGGAAATCCACAAAGCAAATGCGCAAATTTGTGAAAATAATTCAGACGTAAATAAACAAATGAAGCAAATTTGTTGAAAAAAAGAGAGATATGAGTGCCTGTAAAGTTTTCCAGGATCTTACAGGGAGCCCTGTGATGCGTATTTCACCTCAGTCTCTTTAGTTTCAGCTTCTCTGCAGAAGGTTGGAGTGGTTTTTGTATGCTAACATTTCATTTCGGAAGTGCTATCCGGATCTAGTTTGGACATATTTTTCATTGTTTTTGTTTTTGGGGTGGAGTTTGTAGAATATGCATTTTTGTTTTGTTGTGGAACTTCTCTCCCAAACGTAACCCCTTTTTGGAATGATGAGAGAATCGAAAAGAACTAATCGAAACAAAACAATCATCAACAGAACATGTAGTTGAATTACAGCACAATGAAAAAAAAAAAAAAAAAAGTTGATCCTTTAAAAATCAATGACTATGATTTCAAAACAAAATTGAAAGCTACTGCACACATATTATAATCAACAATACAGTTAATAAAGTCTCTGAGCCGGTCCTCCACAAGCCTCGTGTCAGTCTGGCTGTCATAACAGCACCACAGGAGAACAACAGCAAAAAAAAAAAAAAGAAGAAGAAAAAGAAGAAGAAAAAAGTTCCTTTTCCTGAAATAGGCCTTTTTTGGGGGTAGCGACATTTTCTACGTCAAGTCTGACAAAGAGCGAGAGGGATAAACACGTTCTGGCAGATTCCATCAGATGAAGATAAGAAGAGTTGGCTAAACCTGCCTCCGGCCAAAACGCATCCCTCCTTCCTCTAGTCCAGTCATGTAAGGGAGACCAACAACAACAACAAAAAAGAAATTGGTCAAGTGGCAAGGGATGCCGTTGTCAGGCTTTCAGCTCATTTTGTTTCAGTCTTTGCTTTTGTTGAGAGTGGTGAATTTGAAATCTGTATGAGCGCAAAGTTACTGAGTCTTGCAGCATCCCCTTTTGAAAGAGTACAAAAATCCGGTTGAAGTCATTCTAAAGATGTGTGTTTGTCATCTTTTTCCTCTTTTTTTTCTCATCTTTCTGAGGTAAATCACCGCTGTGTGTTTATCCCATAGAAAAGCAGTGTTCTCAGGCCCGAAGAACATACAAATTAAAGCTAAAAAGATTTAAAATAGAGAAACCTCGAGTGACTTCTTAAAAAAAAAAAAAAAACTGTGTACTGACGTCAGGTCTCCCTCAGCAGCTTCTATCAGACTATGTTTTAAAACACGAATGCGCTGTTCAAAGGGCCTTTTTGAGGGAATTGTCTGATGAAACAAACAAAAAGAAAATCAGGGGGACAAAAAGTTGTTTTTGCATTGTGAACAGATGAGGTCGAACCCTGTTTTGGTTTTTGAAGTTGGTTTTGTTTCTTTGTTTTGTTTTTTTCCCTCACTTGATCTTGAACATGTTGAACGTGAGGGAGGGGGCGGGGCTTCCTCTTACTCCAGCTCTTCAGTGGGAAGCTCGTCCTCCATGTCGCGATCGTCACAGGGCATGCTCAGGTTTTGAGTGACTGATGCCAAGAGGGACACTGGTCTGCTGTCCTCCTCCATCTCTGCTGGCTCTTCCTTCACGTGGATCTGATGTCTAAAAAAGAACAAACACACACAGTGAGTTAGTCATATTGAGAATATAAAAGCATGATTAATCAAATGTGAGATAAACGTTTAAATAGGCAACAAAGTAGGGTGTAATGCGTTCCCCAGTAACGCGTTACTGTATTCCACTTACATTTTTGGTGAACGCAGTAATGTTACACTTTACATTTTGAATTTATGTAATTTGATTACGGTTACTAAAGTCAATGTAATTACGTTACTTATGTTAGCAATATAGTTTTTAAAAGAAAAAAAATGCTTCTTTTAAATCACGTTTTCTGCTGCAATGTCAAGTAATAAGCATGCACTTTTGCTAGAGAATGCAAGCTGAAATAGTTGCTGACTAAAGCGGTTGCTTCTTCAAGTGAAAATACAGACACTACTTTGATTTAATTGAGCGTAAAAAAAATATTACTGTGCAATGCAGTCTCTGTCCAGTCTCTAAAGAACTTTTTGCATTTACTGCTTTTAACTCGACCAGCAACTTGTTTAAGCACTGGAACAGAAAGCATTTTACAGTAGGACAATACTCGTCACCAAGGAGGACACCGGCGCCCAACAACACGACGGTCCAATTTTTTGTGCAGGATCGGGAGGGAAGGTATCTTCTGAATGTGAAGAGAAGTGTAGCTGCTTATGGGGCCGTTCACATATCGCATCTTTTGCATGCGCAAATTCTTTAATTCCAATTGAGGTACGCGTCTTGTGTGCATATCGTGCGCACTCGCATTTAACTTGCGCACCCAGTTGAAAACCACGAGTCACGTGACAAGAACTGACTGGTCAGCTTCATACTTTGTATGGAATATACACATTTCAGTAGACTAATTACCTCTGACAAACTCAGAACACCCAAACACCGCAGTGCTTTTTCATATTATGGATATTAATGGTTACAGGTATACAGTTTTCTTCATGTCTTCTTTTGTGTTCAAAAAACCAGTGAGACCACAGGTTTGCAACAAGTGAATGATGAGAGAATTTTAAGTTTTGCGTTCTTTAAGTCTTTTAAACATGTCAATCTGCTGCGATCAACCCATTGTAATGTTTCCTAGTGAATATTAAATTACAGAAAGAGCTGCAGTTTATTTTGTGTTTTTATAGGTATATTATATTTGATTTAAAAGTAACTTCAAAGTAAAGTAATTAGTAATCTGATTACTTTTTACATGAAGAAATTAGTAATGTAATCAGATGACAATTTTTCCAGTAGTAATCAGTAATCTATAAGTAACTTACCCAATAGTGCTCTTTAAACGTTTTATGTAACAATGACAGAGATAACAATGATAGAAAAAAGTGATTTCCAGCCTAAACATTTTTATTATTTAGAAATTTAACCTTCAAGTATATAATATATATATGTATATATATATATATATGTATATATATATATGTATATATATATATATATATGTATATATATATATATATGTATATATATATATATGTATATATATATATATATATATATATATATATATATATATATATATATATATATATATATATATATATATATATAGCACTTGGGAAATATTTGAAAAATAAATAAATAAAAATTGACAGAAGGGTTAATAATTTTGCCATCAACTATATAAAGAAATATATATGTGTGTGTGTGTGTGTGTGTGTGTGTCTGTGTGTGTATAGTATATTAGCACAGCACAACGGTTTTCAACTTTGATTATAATAAAAATGTTTAATGAGCCAAAGAGCAAACCTTTGAATGAAGTTACCACCCCCCCAACCCCAGAGATTGTGGTAAAGCATCAGTGTCACATGTGGTTTATCATAAATGTACAAGTGATCAATTGAGTAGTCTCACCCGTACTGTTGTGGAGAAAGGCCGGGGCTGCAGCTGCCGTTACTGTTGACTTGTTCAACGGTGCTGCTGACATCATCATGGCCAATGTGCAGCATGTTGAGACTCGCACCTGTGCTGTTGTTCATCAGTGTGGGGCTGTTCAGAAGACCAAGACTGCTCTCCGCCAGCGCAGCCTGCACAACAAAACATTACACCATTAAGAAGAGTTAAGAGGAGATGTCAACCAAAAATGAACATTTACTCATTGTTTACTTTTAAGTCTTCATTTTTTCCCCATTTTATTACTTTATATTCTAAAGAATGATGGAAACTACTGATTTTATTGTCAACCACTGGATGTCAATGGCTGCCAGTTTTTCAATATTCTTCAGAATATAATAGAATGGAAAAAATTAAATAAAGATAAATAAAGAAACTGCTAAATAAAGGTCTGCTATATCAAAGGCCAATAACAATTAGAGTGTACTAAACATGAACATTTGTATTATTACAAAAACTTAAATATACATTAATTGCTCAGAAGAAAGAATGGTTACATTGGATTTTTTTTAAATAAAAATGAAAAAATGTGCTGTTAATAAAAATAACCTGCAAAAATCTTTAGAAAAATATCAAGACAGCACTACTGGCTTTAACGTTGATGATCATTAAAAAGTTGACTAAACACCAATTTAACACATTAAGACGATTTCTAAAATATTATTTCACACTGACACTAATAACAACAGAAGAAGAAAATTCTTTGGATATTTCTTTCGGAAAAGCACTGGTACAAATTACATTAAAACGTTTTTACAATAATAACCACTTGTTTTAACAAGTTTATTGGTTGAATGATTACATTTTATTCTAAACAAGATTAAAAATTTCACTAAGATTTGCTACAACTTGAGGTTGAGTAAACAGTGAGAACATTTTAGATGAAGCATCCCTTTCTAACACTGTGACAGGTCATGATGGTGAATAGAGATTTAGTTAAAAACTGTGGAAAATGACTCAATGTTTAAATGTTTTTTTTTTATTTAAATAGCAGCAGTGTTGCAGCAGGTTAGTTTGTTCCACCACTAGGGGTCTCCTTAATTCCATATAACAGAGCAGAACGATCGCCGTGACCACATTCACACAGAATCCCACACACACACATGCGCAGCCACACTGTGCTACTCTACATCCCTTTAACCCATTGAATGTGTGTATATATCTTATGTTAAATGTTATAGCACATACATTTTTTTGGTAATACCTATTTGATTTAACTCTTCATTTTGTAAATATTAAATTAAAACAAAGTATATATTATATATATATATATATATATATATATATATATATATATATATATATATATATATATATATAATGAATTAAATATTATATATTTTGTTTTAATTTAATTAATATATTTTTTTTTAATTCATAGTTTATTTTACCCAATGCATATCATATGACTATGATACATATTTGAGTAAACACAATATATATATATATATATATATTTTTATGATATTAATAAAAAAATGAAAAACTCCAAGTCAGAAAATATAACAAATCTATTCAAGTAAATTATAAATTTAACTTAACGCATAAGGAAAGATAGTTCATTACAGTGACTTCTGAACTAGAGAGAGAGAGAGAGAGAGAGAGAGAGAGAGAGAGAGAGAGAGAGAGAGAGAGAGAGAGAGAGAGAGAGAGAGAGAGAGAGAGAGAGAGAGAGAGAGAGAATGAGAGAGAGAATGAGAATGAGAGAAATGAGCATTAAAGGCAAATTCATAGTGATTCTGTGGAGAGCGAGTGATGGCAAGAAAGATGATCAGGATCACACACAGTTTAGCTGATGTCAACTAAATGAGGCCTATTTTTATGTTTTAAACTAAAAATAAACTAAGTTAAGTTAAACTAACTAAATTCAGATGAACTCAGTGCAGGTGAAAATGTCACGTTTTGCTCATATCTGTATTCTAAAGCATTTTACACATAGATTTGTCCATACATAATTCTATTCCATACAATATTCTAAATAAAATATATGTATTTTGTTTCCAGCTGTTCACAGTACTTTCAGAATTATGGAGTGATAAAAAAAAAGATCCCACTATCCCCCCTGTAAAATCCTTCCGACTCTAATACATTGTTTAAAAAAAAAAAAAGAACCTGACTGATCTAATATTCAGATTTTTGTGCCTAAAACACGAACAAATAAGTACATATTAAATCTCAATGCATAATTTGCATATTAAACAACATTTTTAAAAACTTGTAATGCATACTTTTAAATTCTTAATGCTATCAAACAACTGGGGAAGTAAATATTAGCAAATATTTAGTAAATATTAGTTACTTTTTACCTTAAAAGTATGATTAACACTGCCATCTAAAACACACACAAAATCAGCAGATAGAAACCATTCTCTCACACTCCGTCAGGCTGTTGTTGTGCACACTGTGTGTCTGCTCTTTTGTTAAAGGCTAGTTTATGTGTGGCCTTTTCAGGATGAGCAGTTCCATTTCCATAGAGATGGCCTGCAGGGTCAGAGTGGGACAAACTGGGCCAGGCCGGAGAACCTGTGTGTGTGTGTGTGTTGCTGTGTGTGTGTGTTGGCCTGTGATTAGCTGGGCTGTTTGTTTGTCAGCCGCTGACACTGCTTGTCCTGAGACGAGATGGATGGGCACAGACCTGACAGAGCGCCACACACACTCACACACATACACTCATACACACATACACACACACACCCAGACCAGGACGCAAGCTAACAAAGGCTAACCTCCCAAATCCATCTCTGTCTCATCACACAGGGAAAAACACACACACACACACACACAGAGAAAACACAAACGCACAAACTCAGAGCAGGGCTGCGAATGCTCAGAACGAGAGTTGCGGTGACACCGGTGGTTTCAGGAGATTTTCTAGGACAGACACTAATTTTATGCTGTGACCTTCATTGACAAATATTTGACGCTATAAATCACATATGGCTGCGTGTGCGATGGAGGGAGGAGAACGGAGGAGGTTTGGGAGAAGCAGCTAATTAGAGGAGGAAATTGTTATCAGTGCCCTTGTGTGCTTGATCTGTGCAGGATTCTCACATTTTTTTCCTTTTCTTTTCCAGGAGCTGTAAAATGATTTCCCTCAATCGAGAAGATTCAGTAATAAATCAGTCATGGACTGTTCATTGAAATAAACTTGTAAGAGTGTTCCGCTCCCATTTCAGATGTCAACTTTTAGGCAAGGCTATGTTTAGTGGACAAACTATTTGAGAGCTTTCAATAATTGTAGTCATATTTAGAAATGTTCAAAGATTTTCTTTTCATACTTATTTTATTTTGAATAATTATTTATCGATTCGCTAACAAATCATTTAGATCAGATTCTGAACCAGACTAAAAATACTTCATTTACAAATCAGGATATGAAAATACAGATTTTTCTTTAAAATTAATATTTTGGAAGCATAAAAGTGAATATTGAGTAATTAGAAAACTGTACATTTATACGTAGAATTTACCCAAACTTTTAAAGTTGGACCTGAATAAAATATATTCAATTACATTCAATTCTATTGTTTATTATTTTTAATAGTACATGTCATTTGTAATGTCTTTTTAAAAAAAAAAAAAACGTGCAAAAACAATAAATTAATAAATCCACAAATTTCTGCATAAATAAATATATAAGAAATTCGGGCAGATTAATAATTAAAAAAATTACACAGATGTTGGGGGAATAAGAAAATGCTAAACTGAAAGTAATTTTTTTCCCCCTTTCACACCGCACTATTAATTATTTAAATATTTATTTATGCAGGAATTTGTAGATTTATAAATACATTTATTTATTTATTTGCATATTTATTTATTTATTGTTTTATGCAGGAATTTGTAGATGTATATGTACATTTATTTATTAATTTATTTGCATATTTATTTATTTATTGTTTTATTTATGCAGGAATTTGAAGATTTATAAATACAATTATTTATTTATTTGCATATTTATTTATTTATTTGTTTTATTAATAGGTGACGTAGTGGCGCGTCACCCTGCGTTCGCGTGAGTTTCCTCCAGGTGCTCCGGTTTCCCCCACAGTCCAAAGACATGCTGTACAGGTGAATTAGGTAGGCTAAATTGTCCATAGTGTAGGTGTGTGAATGAGTGTGTATGAATGTTTCCCAGAGATGGGTTGCGGCTGGAAGGGCATCCGCTGCGTGAAACATGTGCTGGATAAGTTGGCGGTTCATTCCGCTGTGGCGACCCCAGATTAATAAAGGGACTAAGCCGAAAAGAAAATGAATGAATGAATCACTGTTTTATTTATGCAGGAATTTGAAGATTTATATATACACATGTATTTATTTATTTGCATATTTATTTATTTATTGTTTTATTTATGCAGGAATTTGAAGATTTATATATACATGCATTTATTTATTTGCATATTTATTTATGCAGGAATTTGTGGATTTATTTATTTATTGTTTTTGCAGGTTTTGTCCTCCATAATATATATTTATTTATTTGTAAATAAATACAAATCCAAGTGCAAAAAATATAAAGAGATATAATAAAAAAAGTCAAATAATGAATATAAAATATCATGGTTAAATAGTTCTTTTTAATGATATTACATTATTATTTTTTTATTTACTTAATATATATATACACACATACATACATACATACATACATACATACATACATACATACATACATACATACATACATACATATATACATATATACATATACGTAAAATCCTTCAGATCCCAACCAGTTCACCAATGAATCATTTACAGTGATTTACATTGTACATCAGTTCGATCAAATCACTGAAAAGGAAGGAATCATTTACTCTTAAAAGAGGCATTCTACATTTTACAAAAAGTTTACAAAAATAAGAGTCTCACCTGATAGCTGGCATTCAGTGAGCCAAATCCCAGTCCAGAAATCATATTTTTCACAAGAGTGGGGCTTCTGGGAACAATAAAATAAAATAAAATGATCAAGTACATGCGCTGGATTTCAACATAACACACCAGACCAAACTGTGCATAAAAAAAACCCTCCCTAACCTGTGAAAAATGCTGAGGCACTATTCTGTTTACAAGAGATAAATAGAAAAGTTAAACAATAGAGGCTAACACATGCATTCTGACACAGCATATACTGCACACACACACACTGAAATGTGGTGTGCAGGCCGTCGGCTGGGTAATTTGCCGTCGTCTCTCTGGCAGAGCTTGAGACGGCGTGTAACATCTGTTTGTACAAATGCAAGCAGGCACGCTTTTTTGCAGTGCATCTGCTCACAATGTACCCTAAACAGTGTAGACACAGAAGGGAAAAACACACAGACGCACAAACACACACACACATGCACGCGCGCACTGCCAAACACAAGCAGATGAGGCACAAAAGAGACCTTTGTGCTTTTGACTAGAGAGTCAGTAATAGGGTAATGATGGGAAGCCCATTAGGATAATCATACATGCCAATAACGATTATAGCCTCACTTACAGAGCAGACCTACAAGCTCATGCTTTAGCTACAGAAATAAAAGCCTGTTTGGACTTTCACTCAATAAATAGTGTTCACTTAAAGAGAGAAGTTTTAATCCAGGATTTCACAGGTTGGCTTGACTTGTATGACATCAAGCAGTCTGCTGTTTCGGTCTGTAAGGCTTCATACTCCATATCATACTATATTCAAGCAAGGTTAAAGTGTTGGCCCAACTGTTTGAATTTACTATCAAACTTGCTGAAAGTTGCTTAAATATGACATTTTTGATTTAAGAGTTATGCTTTTAAGTGAAAAGTCATTTTTTTTAGGATTATTTGTGAAATAAACTAAAACAAAATAATTAGCTATAGATCGAAAATGAGTATTTATTTCAATGTTTATATATTTATATGGTTTTGAATAAGATGCAGAATGTACTTGCATTTTTTATTAAGTAAATATGTTGCATTTTCACAGAAATAATATACTTAATGTTGATTAAATCAAATCTGACCTATATTTTGACATTTTATTATCTTAAAATGATTTTCAAATGAGGCTATTTGTTTACAAGGACTCATTTTTACAGTAAAAAACAATAAAAGGGCAATCCCATTATTCCCAGTTTGACATTACGTTATGTTTTTAATAAATAATATCATTTTTTTCTTATTTTTCTCATAAATATTGTAAATTCGGCTGTTTTCGACCATGTGCATTGTCTACATATGAACATTGGCCATACCAATGTCAATACCAATGACCATATAGACAAGCTACTAATGATGATACATTAACATCATATCTGTGCATGACATACATGCTTAGAAGTTGTAAAATAAACAAGAATCAATTATAGATACAGAAGACCACACTCAAAAAAATGATGACTGCTGTTTGTTCAAACTACCTGTTTAAAATGAGCTGAAACAACACAATTCTTGTAATTTCTTTGCCCAATTTATTTGTTTTCTGTTCAGTCCACTAAAATTTGTAAACCATTAAGTTAACTTAAGTGTTTTGTGTTGGGACAACATGAAGGAATTGTGTTGGTCCAACTACCTGGTTAGGGGATTGGTAGTTCCCAGCATGCTTTGCGTGGGATTGAATCAAATGAAATGTTGACAATAAAAGTAATTGGAGATGTTTAAAGTTAATAGAAATACTTTTTAGAGTTTAATCATCACTTTAGTTTGAAGATGTAGAAGATTTTCATGTAATGCTTTGAGTTTTGAGATTACCTTCTTGCAGAAGCACACATGCTTCAGTAAGCAATAACTGTCCTAAAACAGTCTCAATCAACTGTATATGTACCTCTCTAAAGTGGCTCTTTTAGCTCATTTAGGATAACTTCAAATAAAACTAAGAGACTTCGAAACGTATGACACATAATAGACATACATGATATTATCAGACCTTTGAGGATAAGTTAAATAAAAACACAAATGTATTTAAACTTTTATTTGATAAAATCACATTGGACCAATTCAGTTGCATTTAATTGTGTACATTGTATTTTTTTTTTTAAGTTGGTGCTAATCAAATTTATTGGATGGAAATGCTGCCCTGAATTAAATTGAGTTCATCCAATGAGTTATTTTTTTGAGTGCATGATTACGGAGTATAAACTGTACAAACGTCTTTTTTTCACCTTTTATGAAAACTTGTTGGTAATTTTGGAGCTTGACAGTATCAACCAGTATTCAGTTTTATTATACGATAGCAAATTCATCAAATATACAGTGCCTATAGAAAAATCACCATACCCCTTTACTGCTTTCGAAAAAAAAACCTTGTGGAAAGTCATAGATTAGGAGAAGGCTACAAAAACATTTCAAAGGGTGCAAAAGTTATTTGGGATGTGATTTGATTTCAGGCTGTACAACAAATAAAGTGACTATTTCAAAGGGTTGTGATGATTTTCAATAGGCGCTGTATCCACTTGTTAAGTTGTGTCGTATCGGTGATGTATGGAAAACTGTTTCTGGGTCCAAGCCGCTACTCATTTGAATTGAGAAAATATTAATTTATGACCCTTTTGTAGTCATATCACACATTGAAGTGAATTTACTATAGACACATAACAGTCTCTGGACTAGCTGCATCAAAGACACCAATATTTTAACAATTAAAAAAAAATTAATCCCTTTCTGGACATTGAATATTAGGCATAGATACTTATATATTATGATTGTGATTTTAGAAGGTATTACATGGCTTTGTAAACGTTTATTATTACAATTTGTTGAGTCTGTACAGTTTAATAGAGCGATTGGACCCAGAAGCCGCTTTACGTGACATCACACTTAACAAGTGGATAGTCATTAAATGCTTAATATCCCATTTCTTGGTAGACCTACCCCTTGAAGTCTACGTACCCGGTCATCTTTGGTGGTCTCCTCTTTTGGTATTCCACTTCATCCACAGTCCAAACAGCACCCTTAACATTCTCGACCCGCACAAAGCACTTGTGCAGACTCAGGTTATGGCGCACAGCATTCTGAATAACCGCAACAACAGGACATGCGGGGAAAAAAAGAAAGAGACCAAAAAGCACAAAGTCAGTTTCCTAGTTCCGACCCCAACTCTACGGTGTAGGTATCTTAACCGAAATCACCGCCGCGTCGCTGTCATTGCTGGAAATGCAATTATAGCGAAGACCTGATATAAACAGCCTTTAATAATGGCATAAATCTTATACCTGCTTTCTAATTAAAAGAGCGCACGTGATGATGAGCACAAAAGATTGTACGGCTCAGATGGAGAGCGTATCTCTCCATCTCGAACCCGTTCCTCTGCCCGCAACCATCTCGCAGACACACACAACCAATTAAGTGCACATTCTACCAAGGGGAAGTGACAATGTGGTGCCACACCATCATAACAGTGGGAGTCAAAAAAAAAAAACTATCTTTGAACACAAAAAAATAAGAAACGATGCGCCCTCCACCATCAGCAAACCCACCCCCTGCTTTTTTTATTTTAAATTTCACTAATCAGCCACTATCTAGAATAACACCCCCAAGGGAGGCCCCTTCCTTTTCATCTGCTATTTGTAGTTTGTTCATGCCCAATTTCATTACCAATTTTAATTCGTGTATAATTAAATCCTGTGTATTTTTTTCCGACGCACTCTTCTTCTTCTTCTTTTTTTTCCCCGAATCCATGAGGGAGGGACTGCTGATGCCGGAATCACTCCTAACCATAATTACAAGTGCCATAATCAGGCGAGGCCTCCCTCCTTTGAATAAATTTCGCCGCGCAGGAGCGATGATGCTTAGTTTTGCAAATGAGTATGACCCCAATTTCAGCCTGCCACCTCACCGATTTTATTTGCATTCCCATCCGTGATGAAAGACTAATTCTCCCAGTTAAAACATTAGCAGCAATTTAAAGGGGGTCAGCCTTTGCAGACATAAACAAAATGCCCGCCTGGCTCTGTGTGTATGTGTGTGTGCCAGCACATGAGTGACTGGTTATATTAGAAAGATGGCACGCTTGATGTGGATGTCAAGCGGGTCTTGGTTTCTTTGGAAAGAAGAGTAGCCACCGTTTTAGCCTAGAAATGAGCAGCCATAGTGAATATACAGTTAAAAGCTAAATTATTAGCCCTCCTGTGAAATTTCTATTCAATTTTTATATTTACCAAGTGCTGTTTATTGACACAGTATTTTCTATACTGTGTTCTTCTGGAGAAAGTTTTATTTGTTTTAGTTTAAAAAATATACTATAAAAAAAGTTACTATAAAAAAAAAAAATATTATTAGGCCCCTTAAGAAATATATATAGAAACACAGTTGAAGTCAGAATTATTAGCCCCCCTGTTTATTTCCCCCCAATTTCTGCTTAACGGAGAGATTTTTTTCAACACATTTCTAAACATAATTTTGACCTTAAAATTTTAAATTAAAACTGCTTTTATTCTAGCCTAAATAAAACAAATAAGACTTTCTCAAGAAGAAAAAATATTGTCAGACATACTGTGAAAATTTCCTTGCTCTGTTAAACATCATTTGGGAAATATTTAAAAAAAGAAGAAAAAAAAAAAATCAAAGGGGGGCTAATAATTCTGACTTCAACTGTAAATGTTTAGCTACAGAACAAACCACTGTTGTGCATCGACTGGACTAATTAACCTAATTTAAGCTGCGATCAGACTAAAATTTGAGCATGTGAAATTCTGTTGTACATCGCTGTGAAAAAGGGGCGGATTAAACAAGATGATTAGAAATAAGATAAGCAAGCGATTAGTCCACATTTTACAGTACATTTCTGTACAGAGAGGTCATGTTTTGATCTTCTATTGATCTCACGCAATCACGTGATGCCATTTCGCTGGTCAAAGTTCACCAAGCTTGAACTTCGCAAAGTTGCGAACTGTGAAACTTGCTGCACGTTTCTGTTCTATCATATTCGCATGCGTATGAATGGACGCCTATGGGGCAAAAAGTGCAGTGTGACCACGGCTTTACCTAGTTCACCTAATAAATAAATAGTTAAAAGTTTAAATTTCACTTCAACCTCAATACTAGTACCCTGCAAAATAACTATAAAAAAAGAGTTTTACCTATTATGGCAAAGACTAAATAAATTAGTTACTAGGAATCAGTTAAAACTATTATGTTTAATTTTTAGTCCTCCTAAAATTCTTTGTTAAACAACACTGGACATACTTAACTTCAACTCTGGAATATGCCAACTCAATGTTCTGTATTGCTTGCAGATTGTTTTACTTTTGCAATTCAGTATTTTAACAGAAGAAAACGCTCTAGACTAAAGTGTGTGTTTAAATATGGGTCACTTTCTGGCACAGCAGATTTAAAAAATGACAAAGCTTAACCAATGACACTTGTAGGCTCATACAAAAGAAAGTAGCAGTGTACAAGCATTTTGAAATAGTGGCATCCGCAAAAAAAAAAAAAAAAAAAAACTAAGGAATCAGACGTTAGTGTTCTTTATGAGAACATGGCTTAGAGAAATGATCAGGTTACAAATGTTTAAACACACAATCATTAGTTTAACTACTACTGTGACATTCAGAAGAGCAATAAGGGAAATGAATGGGAGACTGACAATTACACAAACTGCTGAAAGATGCTGGAGTGTAAAATCTCCATGTGCAGTAATATTAAAATATTAATAATATATAATGCATTTAAAGTGTCATGAAACTACAGCTTAATTAATATCTTCATATTTTCAATCACTTACATCTATTATTATTTCAAAAATAAAATAATAAATCTAATAGTAAAACTGTTTATTTATTATTTCAGTATATATGAATTTTATGTTAAACAAATGTAATGGTACTTTACAAAATTATTGTTTAATAGATATTAAAATAGTTCATATTTACCATGTTAATAATTAAATAAATAAGTAAGTAATAATCTTTACATTATATTTTATTTCATATTTTAATACTGTGTATTTATTACGCTTGATCAACTAATTGCAGCTTTGGTAAGAAAAATACAAAAAAAAAAAATCATATCTGATAAAACACCAAAGAGCTATTGTACAAAAATACATATAATAACAGCTCTTATCATTAATTCTCACAGTATATTGTAAATAATATATTAACACTGTGCAATTAGTCTCTTTTTGATCAAATAATTGTAGCCTTCTTGAGCAACAGAAAAAAAACAACAACTAAAAAACTGTCACATTTGATATTTGCTAAAACTGTCTATAATAACAGCTCTTAATTGTACAAGTAATCCTTACACATCTATCACAGCCACAAAATGCACCGTTCTTCCAGAATGACCCATCTTGTGAATAAGAGCCGCCCTGTAACTGATCAATGACTTCCCTTGCTCTCCGGACCTGACTTTTCATGAAATATAGATGGCCATTAAGAGCACCGGAGAACATGCGTCTCCATTTCTATATTTAATACAGGGCCCAAACGACCGGCAGGAGAGGAAGACGAGTGAGAATGTGCAGTTATTAAAATAAAAAGAGGAGAGAGAGAAAAGAAAAAAAACGATCTGAGCAAAAGTAGTTGGATCCATTAATTGTTAAATTTCATAAAAGTGAAATGAGTTGTTAAAGATATTCCTGCCACTTTCACCTCGCTCCTCTGAAAGTCTGGCTGGCTAAAGCTCACTAACGGCTCCTGGGCGCCGCTGCGGTTCAACACTATTAGCCTGCTGTTCAGTCTGGATGCCCTCGGCCTCCACGGGTCCCTCTCGCACCTCATCTTCTCCGCTTCGCCCCCTCCAGAGGCTGGGCCACACAAATGAGCCTTGGGCCGGTGCTGGATGAATGTGGGGCAGCACCTCCTCGGCCCGAGTGAATGGCTAATGAGGAGACCGACTGACTGACTGACTGACTGTTACCGTATGCAGGGTCTGCTTCTTCTTACATCTTAAGTCTATTGGGGAGGGAGGACTGGAGGTGCTGGGAAGAGATGGATAGATGGATGGATGTGTTAGCACATTCTTATGAGGGGTGAAGTAATGGGTGAAAAGGGTGATGGGGAGAAACGGGACACTAAATGGGCTGGTTAAAGTACATGGTCGGGTTTGGGCCTTTAATGAGCGCTGTAATCTGTTCTTAGCTTTGGGCAGATACTGTAGAGTCTAAAGCTTATGTTTTTATTTCATAATTGTCTGCTTAACTAAAAGAATAAACCAAGTGATTCAGTTTATTGCTGGATAAAAGTTATTATTAGAATTTCATAGCAATAATACATATTATTATAATAAGATATAAAAAAGGGATAATAATTGTTCCCAAATAGTAATAAGGTTACAGATATAACTATTATTAACTCAATAAGAGAAGCTATTATTTTTTATATTAATAATTTTTTAATTACATTTAGAATAGCTGTATTAAAAAACGCAACTGTTGCTCAAGTATACTTTATAATAACAGTTTGACCTGGCTTAAAATATCATCAAGGTTTAGAAAAATATTAAATAATACACAAAATAAATCTGTTAGCTCTGGTCGCCGCAGGTAGCATGAAACAGAGTTTCATGTAGTTAAATCAGCTGTTTGGACATCAAAGCTTGGGCTGAGAGACACACACACACACACACACACGCACGCACGCACGCACGCACACAGGTGGAAGAGTGAGGACAGAGACAGCAGAGATGTCACAAGATGCAGAGCTGATACAGAACTGGCTCTGGACCAGCAGGGCGCATGCTAATCAACCAGGGCCAAATTAAACCGTCTGATAACAGTTACAGCACTACGTGCCCATGGACTGATAAAACACAATGTGTTGTTACACAGACCGGTCAAAAGTTTGGCATCAGTATGTTAAAAAAAAAAAAAAAAAAAGACCGTAAAAACTTAAAATTGTGAAATATTATTAATATGTCTTTTTGAATGTGGTATCTAATACCCCCCCACTCCACCCCCCCCCCCCCACCCCGTTTGAAAAACAGAAATCATTAGTGTTACCCTAAAGCAGAGTTTCTGCTGGTTCACAAAGTCAAATTTAAGAGTTTAAGAACTTTTCAAGACCTTTATGAATTAAGTTTTAGACTTACACAGTGTCCTTATCAAATATCGACTATAAATACACAAAGAACTTTCAGACAAATATTATTGTAAAGATGATAATTAACTCATATTGGTAAATAGGGTTGAGTTTTGTTAAAAGTTCTATTGCGATGGATTGTTGGTAATAGGATGCATGTTGGCCCGGTTAGGTAGCGTTACACGGACAAAGGAAAATTAAGACCTGTTTACAATTATCATATTTTAATGTTAATGTTATTTGAATCTTTTTAAGGCCTAAAATTTAGTTTTTGAAATTTAAGACATTTTAAAACTTTTTCAGTCCCCTGTAGAGACATTCAATCAGAAAACAGCTCACTCAAACTGTAATAATATTTTACATTTTTACAGTCTCTTACTCTATTTTTTATTCAATAAATGCAACCAGAATAAGTTTTGTTTAAAAACATTAAAACAAAACAACATAAAAAAATCTTACTGACTCCAAACAGATAAGATAATATTTTAAAAGTGCAAAGACAGATCCATTCTTAGTCTTTTGACACTTTTAGGTGAAAGTTAGAGGATAAAGACTAAAGGAAATGAAATGAGCCAGACATGAACTTCCTGCTCCCACCTACCAAACAGCATTCGGCAGGCTGACGCCACAGAACACAATCCAAACAATCCGGAGAGCACATCAGGACAGCAACAAAGCAAAGAAAAACAGATCTGGGACTGGCCTGGGTCGTAACTTGGCTGTCTGGGTGATGCCAGGCGTCATTAATAACCTGACTGTTATTGGAGCTCTACTGAAGGCCGTATCTCTGTTGTACCTGCTGTACCCCTTGGCACGAAGCGAGAATTTATTGTTGTTTTGGGTCGTGCTGAACAATTGGCTACATCTGTTGCTCTGTTTTTATCTCTGTGAGACTTACTGTATAAAAGAAGGAGTTCTTCTGCAAGTACTACAGGCTGGTTGATTCCTGTGACTGCTGTTTAGATGATATGAGCAACTGGGCATTAAATAATCACAAAATTTGTTCAAAATAATTATTGGGCAAAAAATGCTGTCAACTATTTAAATGATGTTTAAATAATAATAATAATAATAATAATAATAATAACAAATCCATGTTTAGCATATATTGTAATTAATATATATTTAGATTAAAAGGTCAATACAGTAACAGGCATTTAATCAAGCATTTTTACTGCATATTTTTCCAGCAACATGACATTCACAAGATTTACTGTAGCATGAAAAGTTTGGGGTTGGTAAGTTTTACTTATTTATTTTATTTAATTATGCATTATTTATTTACTAAATAGTCTTTTATGCTCATAAAAGCTGCTTTTATTTGATCAAAAATAAAAATACGGCTAAAATAGTAACATTGCGACATGTTTTTACAATTTAAAATCACTTTTATATTTAAATAGACTGTAAAATGTAATTTAATTATCCGACTGAAAAGCTGTTAGTATTTGCTTTGAATTATAACTGATTGTAATATGATAATTAATATGGCATCAATAATAAAAAGCAATTGCACTTTTTAACGAATTTCGTAAAACTTCTAATACATTTTTCAACACTTATGGATGATTTTATATGTCCTTTCTGAGTGAAAGTGTTATTTTATTATATTTCCTGTGCCAGTCAAACACCTGATTAATCCAACTATTATGTCAAGCAGTATGGCCCATACCTTCCACGTTGCTGTGTTTCTCCTGAAATAGGCGAACATTCGTGTAAACCAGTTATAGATCTCATTTAGAGTCAGCTGTCGGTCAGGGGCTTCCAGTATGGCCTGGTGAAAGAGAGAACGGAAGAGAGCAGGTGTCAAGAGGTGATTCAGATGGCTGTTATTAGTGAGACATTAGCTGATGGACAGCCAGGCAGTGCATTATGGATAGTGCCGCACATTTCAGCATGACTGACACCGAGCTAAAAGATGCGCATAAATCCTGACTTTCCAGCACACACCTCTGAACTCCACTCAAATGCACTGGAGCACAGAGCTAAACGTTCAGATTATGAATGCCAATTTCCACAAATTTCCCATTATCGATTGCTGATTAAATTAACAATTCATTAATCGTATAACTGAACTTCCCCTTAAAAGAATAGATCAGCCAAAAATGAATATTCTGTTATCGTTTACTCATCCTCCACGTTTCAAACCTGTCTAAACATCTTTCTTCTGAAGAACATTCTGGAGAATGCTGGAAAAAACAGCAACTTCCATATTATTTTTTAGTTAATACTATGATGGTCAATAGCTGTTTAAAAACACTTGAGAGTGAGCAAATGGTGACAAAATGGTAATTTTTGGGTGAACTATCCCTTTAATAATGGAAAATTTATCTAGATGTGCAAATGACACCCAAAAGGAAAGCAACATATTTATATATTACATGATCATGAGCAACATGTGTCAGCTAAGTTAGATGATGTGCTCACACTGCAGGCACAGGACATCAACAGGACGTCATATTGACGTTGTACCCCAACGTAGTGGGGATGTTGGATCTTGTTTGGAAATGAAAATCAAGTTGACGTCAAAACCCAACATCAGGCCATTATCAATGTCCAATGTCCAACCTAAAATCAACCAAATATCAACGTCTAATCACATTACACCTTGCTGTTGTGTGGACGTTACCACTATGACATCTATCAGACGTTGGATTTTGGTCACTTTCCAACACAAACTATTCATTCATTGATTTTCTTTTTGGCTTAGTCCCTTTATTAATCAGGGGTCGCCACAGCCGAATGAACCGCCAACTTATCTAACACATGTTTTACGCAGCGAATGCCCTTCCAGCTACAACCCAACACTGGGAAACACCCACATACTTACATACAATACTATCAATTTAGCTTATTCAATTAACCTGTCCCACGTCTTTGGACTGTGGGGGAAACCGGAGCACCTGAAGGAAAACCATGTGAACACTGGGAGAACATGCAGAACTCCACACAGAAATGCCAACTGACCCAGCCAGGGCTCAAACCAGCGACCTTCTTGCTGTGAGGCGATTGTGCTACCCACTGCGCCACCATGCTGCCCCAACACAAACTAAGATCAACCATATATCAATGTAATTTGACGTTGTTATTTGACGTCAAAATACATTAATGCTGTCATTGGACGCTGGCAAGACATTGAATTTTGGTCACCTGACATCATGACCTAAATCTAACCTAATATTAACGTCTTATGATGTTGTGTGCCTGCTGGGCATCCATTTCAGAAAATGAACAATATGATAATTCTGGGCACATTGTGGTGAAAAAAAAGTTTATCACTAATGGCTGTTCAATTTCTCAAACCATAGTAGAGGAGCGTTATTAATAAGTAAGTCATAGAGCTGAGGTGAAAAATCGCTTCTATGATTTTTGAAACATGTATCACTATTCTCTCTTGAATCAATTCTGAGCTTAGCTTTATCCAATTCCTTACAAATACCACTTGAAAATAAAATAATTATTATTTAATGTAGTAAAGGTTTAAGCCAGGGGTGTCAAAGTCAATTCCTGGAGGGCCGGAGCCCTGCAGAGTTTAGTTCCAGCCCTGCTTCAACACACCTATCTGTAGGTATCAAACAAGCCTAAAGCACTCAATTAGTTTGATCAGGTGTGTTTAATTGGGGTTGGAACTAAACTCTCCAGAGCTCCGGCGCTCCAGGAACTGGCTTTGACACATGTGGTTTAAGCGATTTACAAAAGTCTTCATAGTGTTTAAATTACACTTGTGATATAAAAGCAATATGCAGCCGAATGCACAAAAGCTCTTTCCTATGATCATTTGTTAAAAACTAAAAACTAAGATTGAAATCGAATCAAGAGAGAATAGCGATACAATTTGAACTTCTCCGAACTACTGCAGAACCTATTTCTCGAATGATTGGGTCACATGAAAAATTAATTTGTGCAATTAATCCTCTAAAATAAATAAACAACAACAACAAAAAAAACATTTGTTTTGGTAATCTTCAATCTAGGTCTGACAATTTGCTTCCTCATTTGAAGTTTTTCTCTGTTGACATCAGTTTGACAGCTTCAACCACAATTATCTTAACCCTTAGTTCTCGCTCTTACCATTAGTTTGCTATGAGTGAATGATGCGCAAATAGAAAGTTCTGCCTCCTACTCAATTTTCCATTTCAGTTGGAAGTACATCAACATACTGAAATAAAAGTCTCAGCAACTTCTAGTTTAGGCATTACTTTAATGACACCCATGCTTACTTGATCATCAATAAGGTGCATTGAATTTAAGCATTAACGTACAGTTTATAAATTGTCATTTAATCGTTAGAATCCCTAATCCAGATCTCTACATCACACACACACTGTAAAACCCAACAAGTTAAGGTGACTCAAATCATTTGAGGAAACCGATTGCAACAAACCATTTAAGTTCAAAAACGAATCCTAATGGGTACTGTGAACTTAATCCTTTTAAATAAACAAAGCAATTTAAGCACAGTAAAACCCAATAAATGAAGAGAACCCAGACCAACTGAGTACTGTAAAACCCAATAAGTTAAGGAAACTCAAACCATTTGAGGAAACCGATTGCTCCGAAATATTTGAGTTAAAAAACTAATCTATGAGTACTGTGAACTTACTCCATTTAAGTTGAAGTAATGCGGTATTTAGTTAACTCATTACCTTCAACACTGAGTTCAAAACTCTTTTCAAATGAGCAGAATTAACTTTAAGTAAATTTTGTAGTTAACTGCACTCATTTCATTTGATAAAGTTGACTGTTAGTTTTTACAGAGCAGGGTAACTTACGTGTCGTATGAGGGAGGCGTAGGTGAATGGAGGCCTGACATCAGCGTTTTTGTAGAATTCACAATTCTGTGCAAGTTCTGTAACACACAGAGACAAATGCAGATATGAATTTATTTATTTTAGTGGTGTAGAAAGTGTGATGAGCTGTATTTGGTGGAGCTGGGACACGGACCTGAAGCAATGGGGGTGCAGAACTTGTCGGAGTTGCGTCGCCGGATGGGTCCGACCCCGTGGAGGCTGGAGGAGCTGATGACGGAGGGGCCCTGCCTCATCGGGGTTATGGGGGTTGCAGCAGAGGTGGGGGGATGAGGAAGACCCTCAGGAAAACCATCATTTTCTCTTTTCGAAAGCGACACGCTTGAGGCCAGGTTCAGCTGGAGGAGAGAAAACAGAGTTGAAAGCTTATTTACAATAAAAATTACAAACCAGACATAGTTATTATTATACTAGTATATCATATGTGTGCTATAGTTGAAAAGTTTGGGATTGGTACACATTTTCTGTGATTGTGAAAGAAGCCTCTTATGCTCACTAAAGGCTGATTTATACTTCTACGTCGAGTGATTGGCGTGACCCACAGCGCCTGCCTTGCCCGTAGTCGTGCATTTATACTTCTGCATTCTGTTTGTGTTTCTCTGCAATAACACTTCCAAAATGCTAGCTAACAGTAGGTTTTAATGTTCCTCTGTGTCGAGTTTCTTCATGGGTGTTTTGTTTTTTTCTAAACGCTACAAGTAGCTCAAACTCGCTCATTCAGAGATGGGAACCGACTAATGTGCAACAACTTTAATCATAAAGTAAACACAAAACAAAAGTCTTCATCTGGAGCTCCTTCAGTCAACTCGACATTTGTAAACAATCGCTCCATCTGGATTGCGGCTCTCAACACCGCCCATGCTCGCCACCACTACCAAGCCAACCAATCACAGAGCATGCTCTACGCGTCGTGTAATAAAAGCTGAGAGGTTCGCATAAACAAACCTTAATTTTCAGCATTATTCGTTCAGTCTTAAATGTCACTTGTATTTTCAGAAATCTTTTAATTAAAAAATATAGCGATTATAAATTATTTTTGTTTTGTTTTAACTAATAGAAGGTTCAAACATTCATAATTTAATTCTTTTAATGGTAGTATTTATGATTAAATGATTTTCAAATGTCCCAAAAATACTGTGGAATATTTACTACAAGTTACAAGAGTCTTGGAATTCTTAAAACAATATTTAGTATTAATATGACATTAAAATTGGGAATATATTTCAACAGATATTTTAATAAATTTAAATAAAAATGTTACATTTTATGAAATAACCATTTACTTTTTATTTTATGTATGATGTAGGAAACAAAACAAAAAACTATTTAAATAAAAGTTTTATGTTTGTAAGGAGGCATTTCCTTGTTGCTGTTGTTAAAGAAAATCATGTGTATAAGAAATGACACACAACAATGACAGCGCAAAACACACATTTCTCTCTCCTTAGGTTTGGCACGTATTAAATCTCCCCACACCTTGGTTTTAATTCGCATAATCACCAGCGTTGCAATTACAAACCAGGAAATATAATCATCGTCAAATTGTCATTGCTCTCCCGCTGTGAGAAGCACATCCTGCGATCATTGCCAGCACATCCATGCCAAAAGCAGTTGGCACAGTGACTCCATTATAAGATGATCCCATTCACCCGGTAAAATTCAAACAAAGCACCCCACAAATCGTGTTTCTCAACCGCGCGCGCACAAACGAGGCTCCTCGGTGACACCACGTCTGCAATTAAAGCCACACAAGAGGAGCAAAACAAAGCGATACATGGTAGAAGGGGAGTAAAACAACAATCTGGCAACAAACAAGGCTTGCGGTTACCCGCCCTCATTGTGGCCCTGCTCTGCCCAATTAGCTTCGGCGGGCACAGAGCGCAAGGAAACAGCTTTCCCCATCGCTCAGGGAGTCTTTTTCGGGGTTGCTTGTTTTGCTCTAATTAAAACCATCATGTGCACGTGTGAGCAGCCAGAGATAGAGCGAGCCAGAGGAGGGGTTGAAGCTAATATGGCGAATTAAACAGAGCCGGCCCTCTTTTCTCTCTATTCTTGTTGCCACAGGAGCCAACCTGGCCCATCTCCAGTAATTAGGGAGCAAAATGGTTTAACAGGTACTTAATTAACGCTGGAGCCGCGCCAGTTTGCTGTGCCAAACACCCAACGATCTTAATAGCGGTCAATGCCACACACGGGTTTGAGCTTGTGCTAAGCTCCGCCCTAATGCTCGCCCTTACCACTTAATGCTAATTCCTTCTCTTGATCACACTCACAATTATCATTTTTTTCGTACTCTTTCTCTCTCTCTCATTTCTTGTCTATGCCACTCGTCCCGGCCCGGTCGCTGGTTCCCCATTACCGTCTAATGGCAGCTGATCCAGAGAATTTGTCTCCAAACAGGAGACGCGGCCTACTTTCGCCCTCCGCCTTCATTTATATCCCCTCGAATTAAGACACTCCACTTCTAATTGACAATTAATTTCGACATCTTCGTATTTTAATAAGACTCCTCATCAATCTCGGCATGAAATATTCATTAGATTGCTAATAATTGCTCAGGCAGCTGCTGGCTTGAGGCAGGGGGAAAGCGCATTTTGTGATGTCGGCGTATGGAGGAATATCTAGTAAGTCCTGCACAAAACACTATTTAAAAAAAAAAAAAAACAGATATCTTTAAGTATACAAGCGCTCGTCTGAAGTGGAGAGGAAATCTGACACAAAGAGAACTTAATCTGCAACACTTGAGTTGAAGGTGCTTAACGGCTGGCTTGAATAAAATCATACTTTTATAAAGCTCAAGGTGAACAGGTAAACATAAATCTGGAATAAGAGGATGTGAGAGTTTTAGTTGCTCTCCAGGAACACAAGTCAGCAGAGGAGAACTGCACTGCCACTGTTCTCCAACAGAGGGCGCTCTTTAGTGTCTCACACAGCTGATTCATTGATCATACCACGTGCCAAAGAGAAGTTTTGTGTGTAAATATGATCAAAGATGCATTATCGAAAGGTTGTAGAAATGAGAAAGTTGAAGTCAAAGGTTATGAACTCACAGGTTGGTTGAAATGCTTTGGCTCTGATGGACGCATGTGCAGGTGGGCCATCATGGCCTGCAGACGCTCGCTCTCTTTGGCCAGCTAGAGGACACAAAGATAGACATATTAGATAAAAAAAAGCAGCTTTCTAAACTTTTTCTCAAAATTAATAAATAAAAATAAATCTTTGGTCCAATCAAAACATCCAGCCTTACACAGCAATAGCCTTTCTGATGATATTAATAAGTGCACTATTTAGTAAAAAAACATTCAAAATGTTATTATCATTACTATACAAATTATTATTATTATAGAACTGTCAACAGGCCCGTAGCCAGCCTATTGAAAGGGGTGGTTCTTTTTTTTTTTTATTAAAAAGTGGAACTTTTTTGTAGTTATTTACCTCATTTCCTACTCAATTTTAATGACATTTTAAGAACTAGTCTTTGCTGGATCAGCTTGTCAGATGGTGAAAAATACTTATTTTTAAATAGAAATTTATTATTATCTATCACAAAAAAAATAGAAATCTGGTAAAACTGTAGCCTATAGGAAAATAACACAGGCCTGCTCGTTCAATGTTCCTCAGTCAGAATTTGGCCACTTGAAAAATAAAAAAATTCATTTGTCTTAAAGCAGGGGTCTTAACGTTTAAACTACTGCAATATGTTCAGGTTACTTTCGGTTTGTCTCAGCATGAAGTCAAGAGTAACGCACATGCAGATGTGGCTGATTTGAATGTTGAAATGTATATCCGAAAGTGCTCTATTTTTATTAAAGCTCTTTTTTTTGAAAATATGAAGGGTCATTTAATTATAATTAGTTTTATACCACCTGTATTGTGTTGTACAAACACATTTCTATGGCTTATGGTGTAAATATGATCATTTTGCTAATATTCGATTCAAATGGTCTCATCTCATTTATAGATTTTCCTCATATGCATATTAAAATTTGTATAAAAACGTGCATTAGTAAAATTTGACTAAATATTTCCCCCCTCTTTGTTGTAGTTTTACAAAAAAAAAAAAAAAAAGATATCGAGAACAATTGCCAGTAAAGTTGCTAAAGTTACCCAATCTGCTCTTTTGGTTAAGCAACATTGTGACAGAATAATAATAATAATTATTATGCCTGTTATTAAAATGTAATATTTTCATAGCAATTTAAACTACCCCTTCAATATATACAATAAGAAACATAAAGGAGCATTTACTGCATATACTCTAGAGAAAAATGTCTGAGTGCATCAATTACAGTACATCAGGTTTCCACTTTTTTTGTTGTGCTTGAATGTTAAAGCAGCCCTCCTATGAATTGTCAGTCACTGATATGGCCCCCCGCCAATTTGAGTTTGAGACCCCTGTCTTAAAGCCTTCTTCTATCAATAATTTTCACCATTTATGATGGCATAGCAGTCAAAAGTGGAATAAATGAGCTCATACAGAGGTCATATTCTGGACTTTGTTAGTGGGGGGTGGGTCTTTTGAACCACCCGAACCCCCCTGGCTATGGGCATGTATAATTAGTATAATTTAATACTAATTCAATTATTATTATAATCATCATCACACAACTTATACAGTTAAAAAATATTTTTTTTGTCTTTTGTTTTCAAATGTTAAACCCCATATCATTTATTTTGGTGGAAAACTATACTGTGTTCTTAACCTGTTAGATAATACTACTACATAAAACTAGAAAGTTACTAGCAGGCTGCAAATAACACAGTTTTGTTACCTTTTCAATGACCAAATATTAAAATAGTGCACCTAATTTTGCTTAAATTACGTTGTTTCAAACTATTTTTGTTTCTGTTTTTGCTGTATGCTCCTGCTGAGGCTTTGGCAGCACACATGTGCAATTATTTGTAATGCCAATACAGCACATTAAAAAGCAAGTGTCGTCATAGTGTGTGTCACTCCAGCGGGCGCCACTGAGAGGAAGAGGAGGAGGGAGTGACTGGAGATATTCTCTTGTGAGAATAATTTTGCATTCTGTCTGTTAACTGAGTCAGCTCACGGGGATGTTGACATGCCGTTTCACAGCTCTTGATTCCTCCGGGAGAAAACATCTCTCTCACGGTTCTCCTTCCCCTCTCTCTTTTTCCCTCGATTGCTGCATCTCTTTCAGAGACACTTGCCCTGTAACCACACTCGTCCTCGTTTGACATTCCTAAGCGCCATTTAGAGGAAGTGTGGAGGCAGTCGGCCCCTCTTAATCAAGGGGCGACACACTGACTCACAACGCTCCAAGAATGCCACTGTACACGTTAGAGGCACTAAAAAGTGTCGATTCTCACACAGATGGTGGGATTTTACTGCACATATGAGACTGTGAGTAAATTTAAAGAAAAATAAGCTAAAAATAACTGAATTTTCAATTGAGTCATACAAAATTTGAGTATTGACAGCAGGGTATTCTGGGTGGCTACTAGGGTAATACTAGGTGGATTCTAAGGTGTTATACAAGTGGTGGGTGTCATTAGGGTTTCTAGGGGGTTGATAGTCTAATCTTGGTAGTCAAGAGTTTCTAAGCAGTTTCTTATGACTTATCAATGGGTGCTATGGGGTGTTTGCTAGGCTTTTCTGGGTTAGTACTAGTGAGTTAAGTACCCACATATCAAAATTTCTCTGGAGCAGCTTTGGCCCAGACTACCAGGTCTTGCTTGGCCCACATGCTGCAGTGAATTACAGTACATGACTGGACCAAGTCTGGCTTCCAGACAAGGGCCAAACATGGACCATATCTGGGTCAAGGCACAGCCAAGTTAATAACTCATAACTGGGCCTGAAACGGGCCATATAGGTTAGCGTGTCACGATTGCAATGAAATTAATAAACCCATGAAGCATTGTGCTTTAGGCACACTAAGGGTGTGCTTTTTCTCAAAGCGACCTGATTGGTAGAATTCTTTCTATACTCAAAAATATTCAATGTATTTTAAAAGTGGGTCAAGTCAGGCCAAACTTACACGGCCCACACATAATTTTTAACATCTGGCCCAAATACTACATCTGGCCCAAATCTTGTGTGTCGCCTTAAAGACGGTGCCACCTCTGCCAAATCTGGGCCATGTTTGGCCCACATGTTGTATGCAAGTGCCGGATGAATGCCTCCTGTGCCAGCTTTATGGCAAATCTGGGCCAGAATTCTTTGCTACCCGAGTTCACACCAATCGTGGAATTATGTACTTGCAGGAGTAAATTACATATTAAGTCAATGCAAATGCGCAAAAAGAGACAAATTATCGCCATATGGTGCTAATGAAGAGGAATGGACAATGCATTTGCAGCAAAAGCATGGGATTCACCTCAATTGCATCTACTGCGCAAGTTTAAATAATTGAACTCAAGCAAAAACTTTGCGTGAGTGGAAAAACATCCCCTGAGTAAATTAGAGCAAGTGATACAATGCATCACGTTTGGTGTGAACCCAGCATTAGAGCATTACAAGATTGTCGTACGGTCTTCGGGTGGTTAATGTGGGTTTTCTAATGCTGTGTTCACACCACACGCGGAATGTGCACGTAAATAGATGCGTGAACATTTTAAGTTTACTCGCTTCATTTGCACGTTAAATTTGATTCATTCGCGCGTCAAATTCACTTCACAATAGACACTGATTCACGTCAAGGGCGAGGCTTCTGTCTGTCTGGTGACTCTAGCTTTGTTGCTAAATGGCTAACATGGATATTATTAAGAGAATAGCTGTGTTTATGTGCTTTAGGATGGCTGAAAAACAGCGTAGATTCGTTTGGGACCTTGTCTACTAGATCCATTAAGAGGTGCACCCAGCTCTGTGAGTTCATCAACTCCTCCAGAAACTATACACGGAGAATGGAAGCTTTCATTGGTGCTTCCGACTGAGCCAAGCCCAGTTTGATGAGCTGCTATCCGGTGTCGGCAAGAGAATTTACCCTCGGAACACCAACAACAGGCACCACATCATAATCACGCCCCTACAAGAGAAAGCTCCTGATTGGTTAACGCGGTGTGAATGTTCGCTGAAGTTCAGATTTTCCAACTCGAGTGATTCATGCAATATGCGTTAAGCACGAGTTAATACGAGTTAAGCACGTCAAACACACAAAACACTTAACTCGCGCTTCACTTCTCATTCTTTGCGACTTGACTTGACACTCGCGCTTGACGCTTCATCCCCGTCTGATGTGAACGCAGCCTAAGGTATTATGAATGGTTGGTAGAGCATCTGGTTGGTTGCTAAAGTGTTCTGAGTGGTTGGTAGGCTGTTCTATGTTAGCACTATAGGGTATAAGTGGATGTGCTTTGGAAGTGCTTTGGGTGGTTTCTTGGAGTTTTCTATGCAGTTTCTAAGGTATTATGGTTGATTACTAAAGTTTGTGGGTGGTTGCTAAAATGGTGTTGTAGGTAGCTGTTGGAATTTTCTTGGTTGTTACTGGAGCATAAGTGGTTGATAGGGTGTTCTACTGTAGGTAGTCTATGGGGCATTCCTCTGTGGTTTGTATGGTTCCTTGGAGGATATTAGATAAGTGGTTTCTGTTTAATGCTATTCAAGAGGTGAATGAATTTACACATAAATTATACTTTAATGCTTGCAGCTGAGGTGGATAAGAGCAGACATTTTTTTTCAGCATCATGCTTTTACACAGATCACTATTAACTCTGCATAGAATGAATGTATTTACACAGAAGTTTTAATTGTATATGGTTTTGTTAGAGGCTTAGTGTAAATAAGAGCTAATTTAACAATTTAATCTGGCTTTTATGCAGCATTGCGTCTTTGAACAGGCACTAAACAGTCTTAACTATACACACTTCAGGACATGTCGAGGTGGCAATTATGTGTTTTTAAAGTTCTTGATGATTTCTAAGGTTTTATGCTTGGTTGCTTTTCAGTGCTAAGATGTTTTGGATGGTGGATGGGCTATTCATGGTTGATCCTAGATTTTTTTTACGTTCATGTGGTTATAAGTCCCCTATTATGAGCAACAGAAAACATGTATTTACTTTAGGAATACTACCTAGTAATGACTCCATACTGGTCTGTTTTTTAAATCAATTATAAGCTGCAATAAAAATGGCAGTACTGTTGTTATGTTGTGTTTTGTGGCTGTGCCCAGTGTTGCTGAAGTCATCCACAGATCTGAGTTGTTTATTCACCCATTAGCTGATATGTATTTAATGAGGGGCTGCCCCATACTGGTCAGCTGGGCAATAAAAACAGTGGAAAATCTGAGGTTGTGTTCTGGGAGACACAGCAGGTTGGCAAAGGGTGGTTCTGGTCGGTGTGGGTTGGCATTAGGGTATTGGGGGCAGACTATGTGACAGGACAGAGGTAGACGTGAGAGGAAATACACTTGGACATGGACTCACTCTCTTGTCACTTCTCATCACCCCTGCATTGTTCTGGACACGCGTTTAAACATTCTTCGTGGGCCTCAAAGTGAGCACGGTGCCCATGTGCCTTGCAGGGCAGTGTTTTTTTTAAAGAGCTTTGTTGCGAGGGGTTTTTTTTTGGGAATGAGATGAGGTGGAGAACATTATGGGGAGGTGGCGTGGAAAGAAAAGGGAAGCTGACCAATTATCAGGTCTGTCTGACTGGCAGTGATGATGGGAAGTAGTTGTGCCATGTAAAGCTGGAGGGGCTGAAGTGCCTGTCTCAATGTAAGCCCATCCAGGAGACATGTTTTTTTTAAGGGTTGTTGATTTACAGCTCTAAAAGCTGAGGAATTCCACCGCTTCAGGCATGGTAAGGTTACTTGACCTGTGTTTAAGTTTGAGGATTACAAGCAGCTCCCCCATAGCAAATGGTCTCGACGGCCTGTCAGTGTCTGCCAATCCCAACTGTCACTAGACGCTCTTCTGACAGTCTCTGCGTCCAAACAAATTACTCGCACAGACAATAAAACTTCGTCCAACAAACAACATAGCACATTTCAGGGTCATAAATAGGTTAACCCTTGTGCGGTCTAAGAATTCTGCATGCACTGTTTGTCCAACAGCTTAAAAATGACATGCTTTCACTAAACCTTTGAAATAAAGCAGCAAAATTTAATTTAAATTCTTCAATTAATTTTGCATGACGAAACAACCTCATCATTTAGTACAAACTCTGCGAATAATTAAGTTTTATATCTAATTATGTTTAACAGTGGTCACCACTCATTTCTGACCAAAGTAAAGGGTATATTTCCTAATGCTAAAGGTACCTGCATACTGTATGTGCTAAAAGGTTTTAGAAAGATAGTATTCATAACATTTAAAGCAGCAGATTTTTAGTGTGCGTTTGTGGGTAGGTGGGGGGATACAATGTTGGTGCTATTTAGAAAAAATCCTCAAACTTCAAGAAAAAAAAAACCTGATTTAGGTTTTTTTTCTGCTCTTAAAAAGTGCACAGGTCATTTTTGAACATGGACAGATAAGATAACAGTGAAATATTTTTTTTTGTACATTGTCTTCCATTGAGAACGTCACCAAATTAGTAGAATATGGCAAAAAAATGGAAAGAAAAGTTAAAAGCATTTTTTATTATCTTATATTAAATTAGAATTAAGCACTTAATTTCATAATAGTACATAATACATAAGGTACAATTATCATTAAATATTTTGTGTCATTTTATCCATAAGTAGACCCACACAGAATCTGCACGCGCAGAAATCCGCAGATTTTTAGCCCAACATAGTCTATTTATTTACTTGTGTAAATATGTGTAAATTTATATTTATTCAGTTTTTTTTATTAATTTCACTAAAATTATTGTGGTATAATAATAGTAATATTGAAATGTTCATATGATTTATTTACAATAAGGTAATAAAGTTTGAAAAGTGATATTTTCTGTCTTTTAGTAGAACAACCCAACAGTCAACTTTATCAAATGAAATGAGTGTAGTTAACTCAAAATTGACTGAAAGTTAATTCTACTCATTTGAAAAGAGTTTTGAACTCAGTGTTGAAGGTAATGAGTTAATTAAATATCTCATTACTTCAACTTAAATGGAGTAATTTCACAGTACTCATATAGATAGTATAGTTTTTTTTAACTCAAATGGTTTGGAGCAATCGGTTTCCTCAAACGGTTTGAGTTGCCTTAACTTATTGCTTCGTTGCCTTAACTTATTGCTTAAAATGATTCATTTACTCAAATGGATTAAGTTCACAGTACTCATTAAGATTAGTTTTTGAACTTAAATGGTTTGTTGCATTTAGTTTCCTCAAATGGTTTGAGTTACCTTTAACTTTTTGGGTTTACAGTGTATGAGAGGCTTGCTTTGTTTACCAAATAAGTGGATCTAAATGAATTTGCATTGTAAACATTAAATACAATTAAAAATGTATTATTTTACTTCATATATTAAGTTTTTAGTTACAATACTCGTAAAGTCATTCCGCAAAAATCTGAAGTTTTTTTTTTAATTCTCAGCAGATACAGCAAAATATGTACGCAGATTCTGTCTGGCCTTAATAAGTGACACTTATTCAGGTCAATAGAATTTGTGTATTTTTACTGAAAATACATAACAAAACTACAATGAAAAAAATGAATTCTGCAAAATTGTTGCAAACAATTTATATTTGTTGAATTTAAACAAACAAATTTATGCTCAACTTAATTTGTTTGTTTAAATTTAGCTCAAATAAATTGTTTATATCTTCTTAACTTAAAAAAATGTAGTAAATCCAAGGAATCATCTTTGAATCATTTTTTTTCAGTGTACTCGGCTGATTTTAAAAAGTCAGTAATATGGACTAAGGCAGGCGTTTAAAGAGTGGAGCGGGGCACAGAGGGTGTCCGTGGGCAAAGGAAGTCTGTAGCACTTCCCATGTCCACCCTTCTCCTTATCAGCTCTCTCATTAGTGATGACACCGCGTATATGCGCGCGACAGGCTGCCCGCAGTGCTTGCCGAGAGTCCGCGGCAGGAGGGATGAGAGAGGTGCTGGGAAACTCTCTAATTGGGATCCATCAAAGGCAGATATTCTGGCCGCCTCTCTTGCACCCTCACTCTACATCACTCTTCCCATTACAAGCTCCAGTGATCTCTATCAACTTATATGACATGTAATGGGCAGAAAATCATGCCAGCTGGGTGAGTATGAGAAACAGTATGAATGATTTCTGGAAGGTCAAGTCTTAGCATTAAAGCACAAACACGGATTTGGGTCTTACTCAGTCAAGTCACGGTTTACACCTGGTATTAAGACGTGTTTTGGTTCATTTGGATTACAAGCAGACGAAGACGACATGTTTATGTTTAAGTTTGGGGTTTTAATCTGACCTGATTTAATCAGACTTTTTTCTGCTTTAGACCACTTTCAATCTAATGATCACTTGTGTGATGAACATATGAAAAAGAAAAAAGACAACAGAAAATACTTTGTAGAAACGCATTAATAATATCTTTAATCTACACTGTGATTTCAAGAATTTTGTAACTTTACAATGTCACTAACAAGCAGTAGAGGAAAGAATAATAAGGAGAATCTGAATGGCCAATTGGTAACAGGTTAACGATATACATACATAGATATACAGTTAAAGAATTATTAAACCCCCTCAATTATTAGCCCCCCCCTGTTTATTTTTCCCCCAATTTATGTTTAAATATAATAGTTTTAATAACTCATCTCTAATAACTGATTTATTTTATCTTTGCCATGATGACAGTAAATAATGTTATACTAAGTGTTTTTCAAGACACTTCTTAAAGCAGCTTAAAGTGACATTTAAAGGCTTAACTAGGTTAATTAAGTTTACTAGGCAGGATAGGTTAATTAGGGAAGTTCTTGCATAAGGATGGTTCATTCTGTAGACTATCGAAAAAATATATAGCTTAAAGGGGCTAATAATTCTATTTTTTTTTTAAATGAAAAACTGCTTTTATTCTAGCCAAAATAAAACAAATAAGACCTCCAGAGGAAATAATATAATCAGACATAGCTGTGGAAATGTCCTTGCTCTGTTAAACATCATTTAGGAAATATTTAAAAGAGAAAAAAAATCAAAAGGGGGCTAATAATTCTGACTTTAACTGTAGATATATGCGTGTAAATATACAAAATATAAAAATGTAAGTCATTTTATATATATATTTTTGGTGTTCATAGTTTATATGATTACAGTTGAACTACTAAAGTCACAAAGTGTTTTTAGTCGCTTTTACTCAAACATTTTATCTAAAATAACCTAATTTGTGTTCCAAATATAAATGAACACATGGACACCAATAATCCGTAATTTGATCAAGTCAATACTCCAATTAAGAGTCTACAATGTAAACAGCAATTTTTTTTAAAACCATAATCAAACTTAAACTAAATCAAATTATGACATGTGGTGTATGCCGATTTTTGTCGCATTATTGAAGTGCTGTACAGTGCTGTAAACACCTCAAACTATTATCGTCGTGAAGGATTTTCGCCGCATTTTGACACCTGCATTGTGAAATGCGGAGGATTTCTTTCCCCCATACGGTGTGCGGTATCAAATTCCATTAAAACAACTCTCCCAGCAGTTCATACGGGCATCCAATATCTCGTTTGTCACAGGGGGCACGCATGAAATGTTTCTGAATGAAAGTGAAACTGCCGAACTGCAGTTAAAGTTGACAAAATATAAATGAAACATCTGAAATTACATAAAACTCCGGAGGAAATGTGGATAGTGCGGTGACGCAATTACATTAATCGAATTATGTGCTATAACATGTAAAACGGCATCATGAAAGGAACATTCAAAAAGCAACTCATGTAAACACCTTAATCATATTATTGCCTTATTCAGATTAAGGCAAATAATTCAATTACTGATGTCCATGTAAACATAGTCAATGTCTCAGCAGATTGGCAAGTAATTAACAACAAAATGTTCATTTTTGGGTGATCCTGAATGATGAAGATTACATTTTTTAAATAAATTGTTCTCTAATATGAATCTCATTGTATACGAGCATAAAAAAACATAAACCTAATGAGCTGGCTTTGGAAAAAGCATCTGGCAAATGCATAAATGCAAATGAAAACAAAGAAAGCAAGCTAGTCAGGCAGCTTGTACATTGCGTTTGCAAGATTTTTGTAGAAATGTTGATTTTGCGTTTGTGTACGCATCCCACCTGTATCTCCAGCTGTTGAACGACCTGCATCTGGACCCTGCACTGGGCCGTACTGCGATCATCCAGGGCGTGTTCACTATTCAGGTGCCTGAGAGAGAAAGAGAGAGAGAGAGAAATGCAAACATGTGATGACATATCCTGATACACAGTCTACTAGATCAATCCACGACCCCATCTAAACTCCCATAGGGAGATCTGTAAGCATATTTGGACCATCTGCCACAAACCGTGTCGCTGACCTGCCTAATACAGTGCACACGTACACACAAACACACACTGTACGGCTGTGTCTGAGCCTTTTGGGATCATCTCGCAGTTCGTGCTGCGTACGGTAACGTGTTAACACTACATGCCCGGGTGTCACGTCTTGACAACACTCACACTTGCATTCAAATGTAGAGGTCAGCAAGGCATTCGAGATCTAGTTTCAGCATCTT
Source organism: Danio kyathit (assembly GCA_903798195.1). Classification (NCBI taxonomy): domain Eukaryota; kingdom Metazoa; phylum Chordata; class Actinopteri; order Cypriniformes; family Danionidae; genus Danio; species Danio kyathit. The sequence goes on along the minus strand of LR812529.1, from coordinate 25,623,945 downwards.
GACAAACCACGCAAATAACCACTTCAAAACACAAGGACAGACAGTTGTTTATTTTTCCATTTTGGAGAAGAAATATTTAATGGAATCCTCTCGGGATCAGAGCGGCCCTCTCAGAGGAAACCCCTAACAATAGTGGATTTCCACTTGAAAACACACTTTTCACTAGGCGTATAAACTCAATTTCCTCTTGCAAGAAAATAAAAACAATATTACAACATGAAAGATGTGGAAAGAGAGGTTTTCCGTTGAGGATTGTGTCATATGAATGACCGTACTGTTTGCTGAAAGTGTTGTATTTTATTTATTGTCAGAGCGTGTTTATCGTCGTTCATCGGAGGAGATGAAAATAACTTTAGACACAAACGTCTCGCTATATTAGGTCTGAATGAATGTCCTAATGTCTCTGTTATTCAGTTGCAATGCAGCTGGAGTGGGATATTATTTTGGAAACGGTTTTGTTTTTTTGTCAGAAAGCGCCGCAGGCCATGAACTCTTGAGTGGGAGTTGAAAAAGAAGAAGGAAAAAAAAAAACACCTGGATATGACTTCATTTGTTTTACTCATCAAGCGCTGCTTCAGATGGGTGAGCTTTGCCCGTAGTTATTCGAGTTATGTTTTCTTTATGAAGCAATCCAAAATAAAACTCCAAAACAAAGCAAAACAAACAGATGATGCAGAGCTGAGAACTGAACGAGGAAGCAAAACTGAAGAAAAAACTGTTTAAAGGGACGGTGTCATCTAGGACACAAAGATGGGATCTTGGATCTTCCCGTTACACCATCTGTCTCATTCCACCCGTTTTATTTACAACTTTCCCATGCTTGAAATCAAACGGATGCACCCCTGCGTGCATATAAACACAATTCTATAATCCATAAAACATACAAACGGTGATGGCATTAATCCCTCCAGGTGTAGAAGGAACCCCTCCCACCTTCCAAAAACACACCTGGTGAGATTTAATAACTGTGAGGTCAAAGATCACAGGAGCCTCATGGAAGATACGAGTAGAGGAACAGCAATGATCTCTTTCAGTTATTTTAGTATCCATTCATTCATTCATTTTCTTTTCGGCTTAGTCCCTTTTATTAATCAGGGGTCGCTACAGCGGAATGAACAGACAAGTAATCCAGCATATGTTTTACGCAGCGTATACACTTCCAGCTGCAACCCATCACTGGGAAACATCCATACACACTCATTCACACACATACACTACGGACAATTTTTAGCTTATCCAATTCACCTGTACCACATGTCTTTGGACTGGAAACCGGAGCACCTGGAGGAAACCCACGCGAACACGGGGAGAACATGCAAACTCCACACAGAAATGCCAACTGACCCAGCCGAGGCTCGAACCAGCGACCTTCTTGCTGTGAGGCGATCGTGCTACCTACTGCGCCACCGTGAGGCCTATTTTAATGTCTTTCATTAAAATAATTCATTTCTGTGAATTAGTTTGAAACTTTTTTTTGTCAGTTTTATTGATCTGTGTTTAATATATATCCCGTCTTACGGATGAGATGTTAAACAAAGGTCCTGACTCTCTGTTGTCATTAAAAATCCCATGGCACTTCTCGTAAAGAGTAGGGGTGTAAACCTGGTGTCCAGGCCAAATTCCATCGGCCCTTACCCATTATGGCCTTCTATCCACCAAATTGGCTGTATCACCACTCCCCCTATAGCTGTTATGTGGTGAGCGCACTGGTGCCATTGTCTTGTGGCTGCTGTTGCATCATCCAAGTGGATGCTGCACACTGGTGGTGGTGTGGAGAGACCCCCCTCGTGATTGTGAAGCGCTTTTGGTGTATGGCCATATAAATACACACATTACATTACATTACGTTACATAACTATAGTTTGTTTTTTAAATCTATTCTAATAAAATGTAAATTATTATAAGATTTTTATAAAAATATATTTTTATTAAATTGTTATATAAAAATTATATTTTTAATATATATATATTTTTAAAAACTATATTTTTATTATTATAAAATTCTATATTTGTTCCAGACTTATTATTATCTGATGAACAATATATTAGTTTCATTACAGTATAAAATATTTAAGTTATCAGCAGGGTCAGGCAGAATCTGGAGACTTTGTTTGATATTTTTGCGCAGAATTTGGTAAAAGTGATTTTTTTATTAGATTTTTTGGTAAAGGTTAAGTGATTTTGAGTGTGTAGGAGCTGAAAACCTAACACATATAATAAAATAAATAATTCAAATAAAACTTTTCAGATTTTGAGATTTAAGTTTTGCAATCTAATTAGAACCAATTGTATCTGTTTGGTAAACAAAGGTTTCTCATATAATACATCCACAAAAACACAGAGAATATTACTCTACAAATTATATTGTACATCAATTATCTAATAACGAGCATATTAATCAATAACATTACTGAAATAAATATAAACATATTTACGTAAGTAAATAAATAGACTGAACAATGGGTTTCAATTTTTAAAGATTTCTGAGAGCACAAATGGGCCTAGTTGTCAGCATTGTCTAATATGACATTTTAATTGTGCATACTAAATTCTCATAATCTTAGAATAATTCTGCCATCAATAAACACACAATCTTTGATTTCTTAATATTAAAAGTAAAATAAAATAAAACGCATATTACTTATACTTATCACACATTAATGTATGTTACATAAACAGTTCATTATTTATTTAATGTTACATAGAAGACTAACCCTAAAGCAAACTCTAATCCTAACCATATGACAAATACATGTTAATTATAATACTATTGAATACCTAAATGTATCATCATAGGGCAAAAAAGATGGCTTAAAATATTGTAACCCAAAATTTGAATATCGGTTAGCCACATGACGGAAATAACCCAGCTTATAGCATCATTAAATAATGGTGCAATTAGACCCATCCGACACCTTTAATCCTGCATTTTTAGCATGGACGGTCCACTGTGTTCAGTTCCCCATCCTCACGATGGGACAGTAATAAACAGAAGTGTGTTCAAGCGCCAGATTTTTAACCTTCGCCATACTAACTCATCTCAGTCTGCTTTATCTCTGTGACACCCACTGCATGAGCGTTTTGAGTGTCTGTCTGAAGGAAAATAGGGGTGCGCATTCACTCTCTCTCATGAGAAATTAAACAAAAACAATGATGTCACCCACTCGACTAATCCAGGCGCAGATAGACATTTTTTCCCCGCAAGCACATGATGATAATAACAAAAACATGATCTCATCTTACTCTCCACAGCCCCCCGTCTTTCTGAATAAAGGAACAGACCACAAGTTTTATGGTTCATAATAAACAGTAGCAGCATTTTTCGGAGAGACCCAACAATGAGGCAGTGTTTACTCCCTGCACCCCGACAGGGATTTGAGGAGCATTTACAACGGTCACAGAAAGAAAAAAAAAGTCACAAGCCGGGCCTCAACAAAGGCCTTGAGTATTCTAACACATGTCGTCCTGGCATGCCAGGGAAAATTGAACATCATTAAAGAGCTCAGGACGGGAAAGAGCGTGTGTGTGTGAGAGTAAGTGAGAGAGAGAGACAGGATGAAGATTAAGAGTGAATGAGTGTTTTATCATTCTCACACTACTCTAGCGAGAGAGAAAACAAGAGATCGAGATTTCGCCAGGGGATAAAAAGTGGTCATATTATGTCCAGATGAAACTGACAGACTATATGTATTTTTTAGTATTTTCTCTGCACTGATTTAAGGGGGAATCTGTTGAAAAGGATTTTTAAAATTATGATGAAAGTGTAGAATGCTAACTACTCTTAATGGCTGTTCACACGGGAGTTTTATGCATTTTGCCGTTGCATATAGTTTTTTCCATTTGCTAGATGTTTTGAGTCATTGCATTTGTGTCTTTTGCACGGTTCCACAAGCAAGTTTGAAAATTTTAAATAAAAATAATAATAAAAATAAAATAAATTAATAAAATAAACAAATAAATAATAAAATAAAAATAAATTAAATAAAAATAATAAATTAAATAATAAAATAAAATAACATAAAAATAAAAAAAAATAAATAAAATAAAATAACATTTAAAAACAAGTAATAAAATAAAAAATAAGAAAAATTTAAATAATAAATTGAATATTAGTGTTTTCAAATGACTGTGACTTGCTACTGTAACAAGGTACTTGATTGAAAAAACCTCCACCTATCACGTTTAAACAGTGCAAACACTGAAAAAAGGACACACTCTATATGAACGTCCGCTTACTGCAAGCTGAAATCCTTATTAATTACCCAAAATGAACATACGGGATGAGGGATATGTGGCGCTTTGTGAATGGCGGGCTGGCAGCGTTCGTTCAGTGGGCAACCGTATTCCATGTGGGCCTCATTTCCTACTATAAGTGGCAGGCAGCCAGATGGTGCTATAGAATAGACAAAAAGAACAGAAAGAGAGAGAGAGACTCCTCACTTTTCCTGTCTTTAGCGATGACTAAAGTGTTCTGACTAGGCCATGGTGCACGGCAATATCTGTCACCACCTCCCTTCTTATCTCCCACCCCTCGCGCCTTCTCCGCTTGCCCTGCGGCTATGTGAAATGAGACACCGCGCAACCAAACAACAGCTTTACTCTTAAAACTTTCCCAGACTCTCGGCTCTTTGATGTGCGTGTCAGCGGCCATCATACACGCACTGAGCACGCTCTTCACCCCCCCTCACCAGGGACGAGTGGAGGAAATTTACAACATATCTTTCCGGCCTGTCAATACAGTGGTCCCCTCGAGGAAGCGCAGCCCTGGAGTCAAAAGACAACACGAGGCCCTGGAAATAAACAAGCGGGGATGACTGCCACTTATCAAGGCAAGATACTAAAGGTTAAGAGTTTTAAAAAAAGTATTTTCACAGTTAATTGATTACATTAAAAGTTTGCAAAACTTTTGTTTGTATTCAAACTTTCTAAAAAGTTTTCATGTGTAAATGAGGCATTATTAATTAAATATGCACTAATTTGCAAACATTTTAAGCACAAATATCTGAATACACTAAATACATACACAATTAGTCATTAGGCAGAAGATTTGTCCACTTTGAGGCAATTTAGTGATTCAACAAAATAATTTATATATTGTATATAATTTTATATATTTTTTAAAATATTTTGATACATTGGATACATAAATTTTATACATACATTTTTTTTTCATATTATTATATCTATATATATATATATATATAGATATATATATATATATATATATATATATATATATAGATTTTTTTTTTTTTTTTTTTTTTAAAGGGTATTTTTGACATCCGTTTTAACACTTCATAATTTAGAAAATAAAATGAAAAGACAGAAAATTGGGGAAAAAAACTGTAGAACAATACATTTTAAGCCAATATAATCAGGTAAGTTGTGTATGAACAAATCTCTCAGTAAAAATCTTCAGAACACCAATATTGACAAAACTGTGAAGTTCATTTAAATAAGTGGGCCAAAATTTAAAATTAAGACTTGAAATATATTTAAAATTTATAAAAAATAAATAAATTAACAGCCTTTAAAAAATATGCAACCATATATATAACGGAAATCTACACGCACAAATGAATAAAAACTGACAAAAAACACTGCAACATGTCTTTCTTATGTTTTCTTTAAACTAGAATGAAAAAAAAAACAATTTTTACAGAAAAGAGAAAGAAAGAAAGAAAGAAAGAAAAAAAAAGAAAAAATAAAGAAAATACGAAAGAAGAAAGAAAAAGGAAAAGAAAGTATGAAAAAAAGAAAGAGAAAAGAAAAAAGAAAGAAGGAAAGAAAGAAAGAATTAGAAAGACAGAAAGAATTAAAGAAAAAAGTTAAAAGAAAGAAAGAAAAAGAAAAGAATGAAAGAAGAGAAAGAAAAAAGAAAAAAGGAAAAATAAATAAAAAAAGAAAGAGAGAAAAAAAAGAAGGAAAAAGGAAAGAAAGACAGAAAGAATGATAGACAAAGAAGAAAAGAAAGGGAAGGAAAGAAAGGAAAAAGGAAAGAAGACAAAGAAAGAACGAAGGAAAAAAAGAAAAAAAAAAAAGAAAAAAAAAGATGAACAGACAGAAAAAATGAAAAAAGGATAGAAAAAAGGAAAAAAGAAAGAAAGAAAGAAAAAGAAGGAAAAGAAAGAGAGAAGGAAAGAAAAGAAGAAAGAAAGAAAAAAGGAAAAAAGAAAGAAAACAAATACAATTAATTAAGAAAGAGAAAGAGACAGAAAAAATGAAAAAAGGATAGAATAAAAAAAAAGGAAAAGAAAGAAAAAGAGGCGAGGCGTGGCGCAGTAGGTAGCTGGGCTGGGTCAGTTTCCGTTTCTGTGTGAAGTTTGCATGTTCTCTCCCGTTCGCGCAGGTTTCCTCTGGGCGCTCCGGTTTTCCAGCATAGTCCAAAGACATGCAGTACAGATGAATTGGGTAGACTAAATTGTCCGTAGTGTATGAGTGTGAATGAGTTTGTATGTTTCCTAGAGATGGGTTGCAGCTGGAAGGGCATCTGCTGCATAAAACATATGCTGTATAAGTTGGCGGTTCATTCCGCTGTGGCGACCCCAGATTAATAAAGACTAAGCCGAAAAGAAAATGAATGATGAATGAAAGGAAAAATAAAGAAAGAAAGAACAGAACAAAAAAGAAGGGAGAAAGAAAAAGAAAGAAAGAAAAGAAAAAGAAAGAAAGAAAGAAAAAGAAAGAAAAAAAGAAAGAAAGAAAGAAAAAAGAAAAAAAAGAAAGAAGAAAAAGAAAGAAAGAAAGAAGAAAGAAAGAAAGAAGAAGAAAGAAAGAAAGAGAAAATCTCAACATTGACAGGTGCATGATAAAAACAAGCATCTTTTTACCACAGTGTTAACTGCATCTACATCTCTGGCTACTGTCGACCTGCTAGTTATCAAAGAAGGTGGTCGAAGTAGAGAAAATAAAAGCGTCGAGAGAGTGTAGATTGCCAACTTCAAGCCCGCTGGGGCAACGGCAGCAGCAACAGTCTGACTCGCACCCCTGTGACAGGCGGACATGTCAGGACTTTCCACTGTGAAGTCTCATTATTTTAACACACAGAGACAATGGGACTGTTTACATCGCCTTCCCTGTCTGATCTCTTCCTCTCTTTATCTCCTCTAACCCCCCCTTCCAGCATCCCTAAAGACCCCAAACTGGCAAACACACGCGCAAAGAAAAAGAGATGGAGAGAAGAAAGAAGATTGGGAAAAGGGAGATAGAGGAGGGGAGGGAGCCTCTTTTTGATGTCTTTGCTTGTATCCAAGAAACAAAGGCTTCTAATTGTAAATGAGCTAATTAAGTAAACCACTAACGAAGCGTGAAAACAATTTGCTTGACCCAGCAGTGGAGCGCTCAGGGATGGAGAGGTGGAATTATGGGAGCGGGGAGCTAATCGGCCTCTGACAGCATTGAAGAGCTGTGAGGAGCTACCTGATCAGAGGCACACACACACATATATTCACATACAGTATACACACGCACACACTTTTCAACACAGGAGAGGTCAACAGGAAGAGAACAGGACATCTGTCTCTATGGTTACTAGTGTGAATGAGCTTCCTGTACAAAAGTATTAAGATGAACCCTTGGGGAAAAATCTTGTATAAAGAGTACAGTTCATTATTGACACTTGTGCGAACTGACAACATCTGATCTCAGAAAATAAGGTCATAAATGAACACTAAATTACTGATTAATCTAAAGTTTTAATGTAAAGACACTTGTATTGTTATAATTTAATAAAAGTTAAGACGTTTTACAACATGACTAATATATTGAGGGTATATACAGGAATCAGTGATTGAAATTCAATACCTTTTAAAACCTTTTTTAAGACTCTTTGCATACATTTTGAGACCTCATCACCACTTCAGGTTTTAACCAGTAACATTGCAGTATATTTACTAAATACTGATTGCAAGAAACGAATCCTAAACTAAAACTGTATTTATATACTGAATAAAAATGTTAATCCAGCAGGTGGCACCTTTACAGCAGCAGGAATAACTGTGCTCCCCTGGTTATTGCAGTAAACAAAGCAGCATGATATAAAATCTAGCAGGATTTTTTTTTTATTTCATGAACTACACAACATCCCAATATTTAAAAATTAAATTTAGGTAAACTTTAGCATACTGATACCGAATTTAATACCTTGTAAAATAGCATTTTAGACTTTTTAATGCTTTTTGAGAGCCTTGAATTTCTCTAAATTGATTTATAAATTTTTAAATACTTTTTAAGACCCTGCGGACATTCTGATATTCTAGACTTAACATGTTTTGCAGCAACATTTGGCGACTCTTGTAAGACATTTATTTTGAAAGAACTTTAGCTATAATAACTTTGATAGTCTTTTAAAAGTCACCAAGGCTGTATTTATTTGATCAAGAAAATAGTATAAATAAATATGAAATTGTATCATGACTTCCCTTAGAAAAATTTACCATGTTTTTTTTTTATAGTGTAAAATTGTAACCATGTTTTTTCCACTTGTATAACCAACGTTTCACTACAAATACCATGGTTAGATTCGCAAAGCCAAAGGAAATTTGTGGTTATCATAGTAACAAACATTTTAACCACAAATTAAGCACGACTTGTCAACACTAATTATAGTTTGCCCATGGTATTTTTAGTAAAACTGTGGTTTAACAAATAGAAGTCAAAGAGGTTTGGTTGCTACAAATCTACTGTAAACAAATCATGGTTAATTTTCATAATTGTTAAATAATTGTTTTAAAAATAAAATAAAATGAGAAATTTTTTTAGCACCATTACATGTCTTCAGTGTCAAATGACCCAAATCATTCTACTCTGATATGGTAATCAGGGTAGGGTTGCACCAGCGGTTCATAAGGTCTTTCTTAAACTAGAACATAAAGTTCAAACTAGAGGCTTAGTAACTACTAGCTAGTTTGTAACTAAGTTTGTTTTTACTTCGGTTGCACCACATGTTCTTAAGGCAAAACATAATTCGAAGGTCGAAATCTCTCTGTAAAGTAATTAGTCACACTAAATGACATAATATCCAAGGAGCATTTAAACTTCTTTAAATTCTGCAACTATATATATATAATATATATCTATATATATATCTTATATATATATAATATATATATATATATATATACAGTTGAAGTTTGAATTATATGCCCCCCTTTTAATTTACATTCTTTTTTAAATATTTACCAAATTATGTTTAACAGAGGAAGGAAATTTTCACAGTATGTCTGATAATATTTTTTCTTCTGGAGAAAGTCTTAATTGTTTTATTTTGGCTAGAATAAAAGCAATTTTGCATTTTTTAAACACCATTTTAAGGTCACAATTATTAGCCCCTTTAAGCTATATTTTTTTTCGATAGTCTACAGAACAAACAAATGTCATACAATAACTTGCCTAATTACCCCAACCTGCCTAGATTACCTAATTAACGTAATTAAGCCTTTAAATGTCACTTTAAGCTGTACAAAAGTGTCATGAAAAATATCTAGTACAATATTATTAACTGTCATCATGGCAAAGATAAAATAAATCTTTGAAGAAAAGTTATTAGAAATGAGTTATTAAAACTATTATGTTTAGAAAATTAAACAGAGGGGCTAATAATTCAGGGGGGGCTAATAATTCTGACTTAAACTGTGTATATGTATATATATATATATATATATAATATATATATATATAATATATATATATATATATATATATATATATACACTGTGTATATGTATATGTATATGTATATATATATATATATATATATATATATATATATATATATCTATATATATATATATATATATATATATATATATATCTATATATATATATATATATATATATAGGTATATGACCGGTCTGCGGTGATAAAAAGGTAAAAAAATAACTGTCCTATTATAATGAAATGACAAATGACATTTTCATAGTACCTACAGTCAGTCAATATTAACAGACAACGCACATATCTGCATCAAGAGCCATAAATGCACGCAAAATACACATTATCTAAACATTAAACTTATTTTTTTTTTTTTAATATCCTACACATGAAAGAGCAAAAAACAGGGAGAAAAACTCAGTCATGAAGAAATTCTCATAATTGAGGAATACAATGAACATAAAACAGTCCTTGAAAGATAATTAAACTCAACTTAAACTTTCACAAAACAAAAAATGTGAGATTTGGAAGAAAATTAAGGTTGTACTGTAAGTAGAGGGAGATCATTCTTGCAAGCTCCTCAATGTAAACTAAATCTCGGTGTCATCTCTTTTCTACCAATATACATGGGGGGGATGCTACCGTAAATATTTAGTTGGATCGTAGCGTTAAGTTTAAACTAAGTTCAGTGGTGCAACACAAGAATATTTAGTAGTGTGTAAGTTGTAACTTGGTTTCCCTTTTAGTCACAGTATAATTCTGTTTTGCTGCATGATATATTTGTTCCATTGTGTGTTTATATCCAATTATTAAGTAAAAAAGTACCACAGACATAATAAAACATCTATATGTACATTTAAAATCCACGCCATACTACAAATTTGCTTGCAGCTCCACAGAGGGCACTCTAGTTTACTCTGCCTGTGTCCTCTCACTGCGAAATACCTGTCTATCAAGCGTTTTCATACACGAGTACAGTCCCACAGCGCTGGCGAATGTCTCACGCTCTCTCCAGCAATAACCTTGCACCCCCCACCTCCCTGTGGAATTCATTCCTCTCTTGTCTGTTTAAACATCACACCTGAACACGGCTGTCAGTTCGGCCGGCTTTCTATTGCCTGTCCTCTCATCCCCGCACACACTTCAGTGCAAGAGAAGGCTTTTAGTTTACAAGCGATCTGCAAGCTCATCGAAAAAAAAGGATGAATGCACGCTGACAAGAGGGAAACACTAACAGTCAGAGACTTATTTTGAGGGACGCAGCGGGCAATGATGAATGCTCTGTAGCTCAACAGGGGGGGTTTTATGCAAGTTACGAGGATTGACATGAATGTAGAGGATGACATGCTTGCGGAGTAGAACTGATGGACAGCTGTCACTCACTTGATGAACTGGCCCATGTCCTCGCAGAGCGCCTCGCAACCAGGCCACTTGCACTCGCCGTGTCCGTAGAGCGGGTGAGAGGCTGTGTGTTCCTCGTGGGTCGAGCTGAGAGTGACCAAAAAACAAAAGATCTTATTAGAATAATGTATCTTTCAGATTGAAAATAGTTAATCCAGGGTAAACAGGTTATGTTATTTGACCATTCACACTTCTTATAATTGACCCAGGGTTAAAAATTAAACCTGGGTATTCATAAGCTGATGCTTCACGGTCTACGAAACCTTAAGTAAAACCTGTTCACATAACAGCTCTGGCACTGAACATCCTCATATTAGACATACAGATGTCATCACTTTAATACGTTCCCTCTGCCGCTGTGCTTGCTGTCGCTGCGGCAGTAGTAAGTGCATCTGAGGTTTTGACCGATTTTGAAATTTTTATGCTTTTGATGAAGTAGCAGAGCCCTTTAGTCCAGTAGTTCTCAGCCTTTTTTTGCAGGAGACCCCCTTTTCCACCGGAAATATTGTAAGGGCCCCCTTCACATTTAATGATATTATTGCTCATCAGTGCCTAATTTGTAACTTGCGATGTCCTGGAACAGATCGGGGTAACGGATCCGGCATGTTACCCGAGGATGGAGAGGTGTCGCGCGCAAAAGTGAAAACCAGGGTGGGGGGATTGGGGGGTTGGGTTATGTTGAATGGCAGAGGGGTGTCGCGGACGCAGGACGAAAGTGACGAGCGGGGGGTTGTCGCGGACGAAAGTGAAGAGGGTTGGGGAGTGGGAAAGTGAAAGTGAACAGCGAATGGGGGAGGAGGGCGGTTGAGTAGGGGGATCGATAAAATGAGGTTAAATTAAGCCCTGTCGCTCATATACGTTTGCATTAGGTATGACAATAAATGGTTGTTTTCAAACAAACGGTATGTTTATTACTATATCTAGATACGTTTATGCACAAATAATAGCCTAATGTAAAATATAAAAGCAAAACATATAGGCCATTTGTGTTGGGAACACCTTGCGGTATTGGGGATGAGTCATCTGCAGATGTCTTATTAATTTGGAAGGCCTCATGCATTTGTTAGCAAGACCTTTGGTGCAGATAATGCACTGTAGCTGAGTCAGGGACTCTTTGCTTTGAGAAAATGGAATAAAACCATAGTTCGGGTAACTACCTATCTTGGTATTTCCTGAATTTCTTGTTTCCTGTACTGCTTGTGCTGTGACCCGAAATGTTTGGAGCTTCCTCACCTGGGTCCAGTATGCATGGGTCATTACTATTAGCTGCTGAAGGCGGAGGAGGACGAATTACAAATTTGTCCATTTTTTTGGGCAGCCAGGGGATTAAATCAACTAAGGCAACATGATCGTTCTTCTAACTGTCCACTGCTAAAGATTTTTGAAAATATGATGCGACTCCTCACAGAGCTCGCTGAGGCCCCCTTGTATGCCGGGACCCCCCTGTTGGGACCCGCTGCTTTAGACCATGCGCCGGACCGTTTTTCTGTGTTTTGCTTGTATTGTCTTTAAATAAATAATTATTGAGGTCTATTTAATTATTCATTTATTATTTATGTACAATTATTAAAACATAAAACAAAATAGTAAAAAATAATCAACAATGAAAATGTAAATAAAAAACATAAATGAAAAAGCTTATTTATTGACAATCTTATAACAAACACTGTACACCTCTCTATATTTAGGCTAAAACACTGCTTTATTTATTTATTTAGGCCTACTTATTTGTGTATGTATGCATGTTTGTACTTTCATTTTACTTGTCTTTTATTTCTTTGATTTTACTTTCCAAAATAAATCCTCATTTCACATCACTGTAAACAAATTTGCAATGATAATAAAGCTTGTTAACAAGTTTTTAATGATTAATGAAGGAATTATAATGCTTTGTTTCGTTATTTCATCTTTATTTACAAGTAGCAGGGTATTTACAGCTACTGTACATTTCTGTCCATTCGCATCTGTCCCTTTGTGCCCCCTGGCAGCATAGTTGCAAACTGCGGTTATACCTGAAAACACGTGTTAGCACGGCAGCGGTGCCAATCGCGGCGGTAATGCTCCTTTTAAAGTGTCACCCACTGTATAGGCCTAGGGCTGGGTGATTTGGGCTAAAATCAAAATCTCTAATAATTTGACCTCAATTACGATTAATGAACAATTGTTTTATTTTATTTTGTTATTTTTTTTTGGCCTCATAGTTCACTGACAAGATTTGTACAGTAAATATGTTCACATATAACAAGTGAGAGATCTTTGAATAAAGGGTGAATTACTTGATTTTAAAATAATTGAAGGAAAGACGCATCTTGAACATCATGATAGAAAATATGCCGTCTTAAGCCATCTCTGGCACAGCTTCCAATCATCGTGCGATGTGCAACGTGTTGTTACATTTTTTGAGAGGTGCGCAGGTATACAAGCTTGAAAAGGCTGGCCAGACTATACCCATGCGTTCAACACAGAAGTATAAATCAGCCTTAACAAAGTGGGGTCACGTGAATCCACATGTGATCCAAATCTGAATTTTCATTAATGTCAAATATCTGGAAAAATTTATTACAATAAAACTTGATTTTAATAATTATGCACAAATTTTAATGTATCTAATGTTAGAAAATATAGTCATTTTTCTCAGAATATTCATTAAATATTAGTTAAGAGTCATTTTGTAATGAATTTGATATTTAGTTTTAATAATTTAAGAGCTTAAGGTCTGTAAACCCCTCCCCTTCCATAAGCCAAATCTGCTTTGATCGGTCAGCTTGCCAAGTCTGTTTTGATTTGTCTTCCATATATCTCATGTCGGAAACCTATTTCAAACTGTTTTTATGTCACAGGGAGGTGGGGATTATGCAAATATGTTACTTTGATTGTGTTGATGTAGATCAGCGGCAGTTGTTAAGATGATTCAGAGAGAATTCTTTCTTTTGAGAGACAATACCCTTATTTATCATTCACTTTTTTTGATTAACAATTTTGCAAATGGTTAACATTGAAGGACAGCTATGTTACAGGCTGCAATTACGATAATTTTCAAAAATGACCTGGTTGCCTTCACCCTTTGATATTTTTCCACTCAAGTGCCAAAATGAATGGGGGCTGTTTATTTCCAAAGTGTTTCGTTTTCATGACTGAACGTGAAAATGAGGCACATGTTTGGCACCACCAAGCAGGGTGCCAAACAGTACCAGATTGGTGCAGGGTTTTATAACCTTGTGTAAAAGCCAAGCTAATGACACTTCTAAATTAAATGGTAGTGTTTAGAATAATGATAATCCGGGGCTTAAGCACAGTTTTACTAAAAAGCTCTAATGATTATGGTGTCCTTAGCTGTGACATACAGGAGTGTCCAATCCTGCTCCTGCAGGGTCAATACGCTGTAGAGTGTAACTTCTACCAGCTTAAACACACCTGGATGTTCAAAGTCCACTGGGCCCATGTTTGATCCTGGCTTTCCAATAATCCTTAAACCTTGATTAATTTGTTCACATATGTTTGAATATGGTTGCCACTCTCCAGGACTGACTTTGGCGCCCCAATTCTACCTATTTCACCTATTCTAGTCAGTCTGAAAACAACGATTGACTGGTCCAGGTAGTTTATTTAGGTTTGGAGCTCTGCAGGACAGTGGCCTTCCAGGAACAGGTTTGGACACGCTTGATGTAAGTGGCAGGAGTGTTCAGGAAAACTATTTACTTTAGCTTGCGAGGCAATATGACACACTTCATCTTTAAAAACATCGAAACGCCTACTTGCTTAATCAAAAAAGCCTATTGGGGTTGATATGTTTTAGCAATTTTGAGGTAGTCTCACATATATGCGACTAATACAAAGCAATGAAGCAATGGAAATGCTCTCAGACGCTCCCTGTCTGGGAAAGCCGATAGCTTTGAGACAGTCCTTCAGGAAGCTTTGAACAAATGCAGTTCGAAAGGACCTGGTAAATGTAAAAACCAAAAGGTCTTCCATAACTGTGATGGACGGGCTGCCAATATTAAGTGTGTAACATTGTATTAGCATCTCACGCTAGAATGCAGGTTCAAATGTCCTCAGATGCGGCCAGGAACAACATGCCGCCATCTAATTACAAACGAACGTGGATGATCTTCAGATGTTTTTGAGTAACTACGAGAGTGAGGATAAGGTGGTTGTTGATGTGCTGACAAGGCCTGCTGGTGGGGCCTGGGGATAAACGCTACAGTTCTGTTTCGTTTGAGATACAGCCACTACTGTGTGCTCTGTGGCCTAGAAGTCTGGATTGGGTCTCTCTGGCCCGGCTTCTGTAGAGACCCATAACGGATCAGCCTCGAACCCCTGCCAGCAGTCTCATCCAGCAATTTTTCATTTCGGGTCTGGCCGGCTGCCACGGACTAGCATGTAGCTTGGGTTTTTTCGTGAAGGCAGGGACCACAGAATCCTTCGTCATGTGTCTGACTGCTGCTAAGCATGGGCAGGGGGCTGAATTTGGGAGGGGGGTGCGCGGCTTGTGGCGGTTGAAGGTCTGGGGAACTCTTCCCAATTCCACATCAGAGTACTTGCTTAATATAAAGCAGCTTGCTCACAGATGAGGCCCTCCTGAAGCGGCGTGCGCACACACACACATGTCCTCCCTCCTCTTCATCAGATGTGCTGGCAGTGGACGGCCCACGCAATTCAGAAGCTGCTCGAGCGCTAGACATTACAAACTACTGGCAACCACACTGTCCACATGTGCCATGCATTAGCTTCACCACACAGTTTTTCTTCTCTTTTGAGTTGTGTGTGTGTGTGTGTTTGTGTGTAAACGTGTTAGGCCAAGTAAGAGAGAACAGTGTTAGAAGAAAACATAATGGAGAGTGAGCTTTTCTTTCTGTTTAGCCATGTCCGTGTAGCATGACAGGGTCAGTGCGAGTTAGTGCTGCTTGTGTGTGGGGGTTAATTTAACTGTAGTTTGGACAGCCTACCAGTGTAAAAATGGCCATATTACATAAACGAATCCACAGAACCACTGTAAAAGGTCACACTGCAGGACTATTTAAGTAAACTGCAATTCTCATTAAAAAACAAACAAAACCTATGGTATATTTTTGCATAAAGATACATAGATATACATCTTTAATAAACAACCAGATGATTTCTCAGTTTATCTAGACTTACTAGGTAGAGGTTAAATGTTAATATTGGTTGGCATTTTTTATTGTTCATTTTTTGAATAATTAATGATGTATTAATAAAGAAAAATGCCTATAAATGCTTATTGTTATTATAATAAATACTAATAATGTATGTTTCTACTATGCATGCATGCTATGTGTGGATATCAATCCTTATTTAAAACAATATTGCCTACAATACTGCCTTTATTTTGGACTGTGTACTTGTCTATCTGTGCCTACATGTGTAGTGTGTGTTTCTCCTAACACATTTATTGTCTTTTATGTATTTGTCTTCTACGTATTACGCCCGATTCATACATGGCTTCAGCGTCAACGCTTGACAGAGGGAGTGTCTGAAGTTGGGGCTGACGCGATCGTCATAGCAGCGTCAGCCAATGAAATTAGTCAGCAATTGGCTACTGTCTCAGCTGGTGTATTTGCATACAGCGATCTGATTGGCTGGCGCTTGAAAATAATTTCCCAACTTGTGCTGCAAGCAACGCCACTGAAGGAGCGTCGACGGACCCACAATGCAGTTCGGCAAAGCCTGATGTCACCCATTCAAAGTGAATGGGAAGCATTGACGCCGACACACTGTGTGAATGGGCCGTTACTGTCAACATTACTAATTGTATATTGTTGTTTTTTTTTTGGAGTATGTTGTTGTATTTTGCACTCTATGTATTTTGCACTGTTGTTGTATTTTGCATTGTCTCTATTTTGTCACTGTCTGGAGCCAGCACCTAAACTTTTCACTCACCATAGTACACGTGCTGCAGATGATGTGACAATAAAATTGATTTGATTTGATATACTGTATACTGTAGTTATAGGGTTATATAGGATGGATTGGCTTCAATAAATTACTTCTATATAAAAGTATAATATCAAAATACTCAACACAGTTTAAAACTATTTACAAACAAGTAAACAAAGGACCTGAAAATGCTTTTTAATATGAAACTTTTGAATATTGTTTTAAAAGTTCAATTTGTTTTTAGAAAATGTTTTCTCATGAAAATGCACAAGAGACTTTCATATTTGTTGATTGTTGTCACTTTTTCCAGGTGAACAACACAAAGATGTTTTGAAGAACGTTGGAAACCATAGCCATTGACATCCACAGTGGGAACAAAACATTAGGGATGTCGAGAACCGGAAAATCGGGTCCGATCACGCGGTTTCAGACTCGATCGGAATCGGATGTTACCTCCCAATCAGGACTAGAAGTTAAATTAGATGCAAAAACCTCTAAAAGCCGTCTTATTTTCTTCTAAAATTAGCATTTTTCTCCGACTCCTGTGTGTAGGCTCAGTAATTTTACTTTTATAGTGACGAATAAGTTAATTACATTGTCTTTAAAGTGAAATAGCTGAACATAAACATAGGAGGCTGACAAAAATTGTCATTTTAGGAGAACATTTCAGATGGCATTTAGAGGTTTTTGTATCTGTACTCTTCATATAATATATATAATATATATAATAAATATATAAATATTCTAATTTTTTTAACACCTCTATAGTTATGCTTAAGGTTCCTAAAAGCAAATTACTGGATAATTGATGTTATTTATTACTTTATTGTTTAAGCTACCTAGTTGTTGAATTCAATAAGTTGTTCAATAAGGTGAATTAAATAAAACATGAGGAACATGCTGGATCTGTTTCTTGGCTCTTTTTATTATTATTTATGTATTATAGTAGTATTGGATTGGGTTTCGATATAGGTAGATACTCAAAGTCAAATGACTAGGATTCGAGGGCAAAAAACCTGATCGGGACATCCCTACAAAACATATTATGAAAGTCAATGGCTGCTGCTTTCCCACATTTTTCAGGATATGTACTTTCATGTTCAACAGAAAAAAGAAACTCAAATAGGTTTAGAACAAGTGGAGGAAGAGCAAATGATGAGTAAATAATGACAAATTTTTTTGGTTGAACTATCCTTTTAAGATATCCTGATTTAGATGCCTGGATAAAAATGTGTGTGTGTTTTACTTACTGAGTGCTCTGCAGGGGAGTGCCTTTGGAATAAGGTGTGAGATGCTCGTCACTGGACTCCTTGGTGAAGGACGAGATCCACTCAAAGAGTCTTGCTCTTCAAAATGGAAAGAAAGTATGAGTACCTCACAGTAGGACCACTTTCCTCTCTCTCTTATACACAGCTGCTCACCTCTCAGCTAAATGATCACCTACATTTTTACCCACTCCACTCACACACACATACACACACACACACACTCATGCTAAACTGGCACAGGGGCGTCAGTCGTGCTGAAGGCATGCTATGTTCTGAGGAACTCACACGAGCACCAAATATCAAATGAACCCAGGCATTTTACATCAGATCATCAAACAGCACCTGACAGCAGAGACCTTGAAATATGATGTGTGTGACAAAAAATTTCTGTTTATGAAATACTGTCATGTAGCGGTTGGCACTGTGGATGCACATGATGAAATTATTATATATTGTTTGCTGTCTATATACTGTCAAATTTAACTTGTTTTATAGTTGCCAACGTCATTCTGTTTTTTATTAAATGTAGAATACTAATCCATTACTAGCCATTAAACAGAAAAACGTAGGTTTTATTAAAACATTTTTGGTTATATTTAAGCTATCCTTGAGTCAAAGATGAGATGTCTTACATTGATGTCTGCCTCAAATTGATTTTACAAAAGAGATTTTTGTAAAAAAAAAAAAAAAAACAGTTCCGAACAGTAATTGTTAAAATATATAGAAGAATAAGTGATCTTAGTAAATTTAAATATGCCATTAAATGACTACCGTGCTAAATATTCCAGACAGACATAGTAGGAGTTTTTGGGACGTTGAAGGGAGTCTTAGTGGGTCATGGTAGAAATTTATGATAATTATTATTTTTATAAAATAAATAAAGCTAAATGACACATTTTATTGGAAATGTATGGATAAAAACTCCTTAATTGATTGATTAATAATAATAATAATAATAATAATAATAATAATAATAATAATCAGGGCTTGACATTAACACCCGCCAGCCCGTCAAATAATAATAATTCATTTTATTTGTAAATGGCGCCTTTCTAATACAATAAGTATCAACATGCTAGAACAAATTAAAACAAAAATGCAGGTAGATTTCAGCTGTGGCCCACTGGCCCCACTAGCCACCTTGACTAGTTAAAAATAATTTTTAAATAGCCAGTGCTGGCTCATCACTAAAGATTAGAATGTTAGTTTATGATCGTTTGCAATATGCGTGCAAATGTGCTTTTAGAACCGAGAAGCAGAACGATTGATAACTGTTCGCGCGAACAAAAGGAAGCAGGTGAATACCGAATGAGAGGATAATCACGCACACAGTGAGACATGATGAGGCACAGCTGATGTGATGCGTGCGAGTGCTTAAAAGCTCCCGTTTCCATGCGCAAAACAACCGTGCCTGGAAACGCAACTGGTGCGATTGTTTCTCTTTGAAATATTGGAAAAACGGTGCACCCACAGTCTTGCCACTTTCAAGAGATCTCCAGATTTTTTGTATGCAGCAGATATTTTCGCTTTCGCTTTTATCATTCTTTGAACAGATTGTTACTGGGCCTAGCGTTAACTGTGTGCGTGTGATCATCCTTTCACTATCGCGCACAGAATGTTTTTTACCTGCTTCCTTTTCGCTGCAGTTATTTTTGTTAATATAGTTTAATTATCATCCTTTATAATACACATTGCTTTCATAGGAGATTAACTCTCCATTTATTTATAGTTACCCGATGATCTGGGACCTTTAGTCTGGACAAACTACTGTGTATAGTTTTAGATAAATGAGAATAGTTTTTTAAATGTCAATTGCTTTTTAAGAACATTTTTGTTCAATAAAAAGTGTATGTACTGTATACAGATATATTTAGCTTGTTTTGACATATTATAATTTGTGGCAAGAAAATAATTTGTTTGGTCTGGCCATAGGAAAAAAAAAGGTAAATCTTTAGTGTTGAGCCCTAAAAAGTCATGTGAAATAAAAAAAGTTAATGGGGCATGTGGACATAACACATAATTTAAATCAAGTCATTTTAGCATGCCAAAGTCAAATTTATGCATATAAAACAACAACAAAATTGTGGCTAATGAAAATGGTGGGTGGCTAGTAATGTTGCTAGTGATCAAAAAAGTTAATGTCAAGCCCTGATAATAATAACAACAACAATAATAATAATAATTATAATAATAATAATAATAATAATAATAATTTATATATATCCACACAAACACATATTTTTTTTCTTCGGTTTTTACTTGCGGACAAATATCATTAACAAAAAACAATTATAAAAAACATCATACTTTGGCCCACTATATCAGGTTGACAATGACGTATGGTCATGCATTATTCACTGACCTGTCTCTCTTTGGAGTGTGCAAAGAGTTTTGTCCATTTGGCAAAGGATGATGGGGGATCTGAGGTGAGACCTTGGAGGCCGAGTATGAGGTAGTGTTGGAGCTGTTGGTGGTCAGATCGAGGCCCTCGTGTTTCATGACCTCCTCTGTGCTCTGAACACCGGCCACATCCTTCCACAACTGCTGCAGGTCAGTGGGACACATAGCTGAAACACACACACACACAAAAGAGATTATGACAAACTATAAACCATACAACAATCAACCATAGGTCACTGCCTTTATTAAATTAATAGCACTTTTACCATTGGAATACAAGCACACACAAAAAGACCTCTACAAAAAAGCCCTGACTCAACAACAACAGGTGCCATATGATGAAACCGACTCTAGGTAGACTGATTTGTTTTTCAGTTTTTGCTCGTCTTTGTTGTGCTAAAGGCTATAAGCCCAGTGTTGATAGATTAGAGCTCCTTCAAAAAGCATCAAACCTTTGACTCCCCTTATCACACCTCCAAAGCCCTCTTACCGCATTTTGAATGGTGGCCAGCTGGCAGCGCATCCCACCCCAGAGATCTCAACGTCTGGCGGTACACTGACATTAGTGTAGCAAGCCATAAAACACCAGGCGCACACCGCGCCACACTTCACTATGGGAGGGGGCGGTGTTGGGTGGGGGCGCCAATGGGACTTCAGTTCACAAGAGACCAGAAGGAGGAAACTGTCCAAATCGGAGAAAGCAAACGGCTAATTTCAGCGTGCTTTTGTTATCTTTCAACATCTCCGCAAATCCCCTTGGCTACCTCCATTTGTAATTATCACTGTCCCGACTAGCACTGCAGCTCACTGGGTGAATTAATCTTGGCGAGATGCTCTCCTGGCATTTTTTTTTCTTTTCAGTTTTTATTTCTCCTCAAACTTGCTGAATTCAGGATTGTTTTTTGTCTCCTGGAAAGGCAAACGGGGTCTAGGTTGGGTAGGAGATTTGAGGGTGCTAAAAAAAAAAAGAAAAAGTGAGAATAAATGGGGGGGCCGCCCATGCACGTCTGGCGCACACTGTTCCCGAAAAGCCACAGCTTGCTATGCTATCTCACATGGCAAAGACTTAATAGCAATCTAAATATTATGTCTGGTCCGCCAGCATTCTTGTCCCAAACCCCGCCAAAACAAAACTCCTCGCCTGGCCTGGCTCTCTTCATCCCTCCTCCCCCCTCCACCCTCTCTTCCCAGTAGGCCTGGGGCCAGGGAAATGATGTATGGCCACACTTGCAGCTACAGGCTGTTGTTCACTAGTCACAGACAAACCTGACAGAGCACCAAAGAAAGGGCCACGGATGTACTTTAACCCCGCAAATAACCAAGCCAGTGCGGAGAAGCAGTGGTGTTGCTGTGAACAGGGAGGCTTTTTTTTGAAGCAAATTTCTACTTTCGTGAAAGAGCAGCCAGAACATAGGAAGTGGAAGGGAGGACGCAGGGTGGAGATGGAGCGGTTTACCTACAGTGAAGTGTTTTTGTATTTCATTTTCTTCCAAACACACACAGACGCACACACAGGGGCAGGTGAGGCGTTTCCCCTGTGGTTGGCCACACATTCTCTTTTTCACTCACACACACTTCGCAGAAAATTTTTAAGCCAACCTTGGCTTTCCAGAAACTGTGTAACATGTTGAATTTGGTAGTCGGTCTAGAAGGAATTAAGCTGATGTGTGGCATCAAGTTCAAACTTTACTGAAAGTGCAGAGACTGTAAGTAAACCATTCGCAGGCTCATTTCTCTGACAAGTATAAACATTGTGATGTTTATAAAACATTGCTTAGTTTGAGCAGCCTGGCAGAGCAAAACTGACTCAACCAATGGTGTAAGTTTGGGGCACGGTAACCAGTCTGTTGGCCCAATTGCAAATGAGCTAAGATGAGTTAAGGAAACCTGTTCGGAAATAGGCATTATTTTTGCAGTTCTTCTTGAAATTTCCTGTTTTATGAAAAAGAATGCATAAGCTCACCAAGACTACTTTTTTTGGTCAAATATATAGTAAAACCAGTTATACCAATCTAAAAGTTGAATAAAATTTTAATACATTTTAAAAAATTATTTATTCCAGTGATGGAATATTTTTTTTTTGCAGCATCAGTCTTCAGCATTCTCCAGTCTTCAATATCATAATAGTGTTCATAAATCACTTCAATATACAGATTTGCTGCAAAAACACCTCTTTTTTAATGTTTATAAGTTTGTACTTTTTTCAGGAGTATTTAATGAAGAGATGGTGAAAAATATTTTTCCTTTTCATGTCTATTTATTTAAACAGAAATCTTTTACATTCTAAAATTTTTGACTTAATCTTTAATCAGTTTTAATGCGTCCTTGCTAAACAAATATTTATTATTTCAGTAAAACCTTACTGACTCAATGCTACTGTTTCACCTCAGCTTAGACTGCATTACACTTTAGGGTAATCATCTAAATATGATTCACATTCATAAGTTAGATAGGCAATAAAAAGCTGTTCACAAGGCAATATCAAAAATTCCCCTATGGTTTCTTGTGTCTGCTTCCTTCTCTAGCTCCATGCATCACAAAAAAAAAAACTGAAGAAAAGTTTGGCATGGTGATCACAAAGCATTAAGCTGAGTCCGACAGATCTGGTTGCACCCTTTGGACAGGAATTAAAATGACTTACTGTAACTGTTAAGTGAATATAACAAAAAACAAAAGCCATCCCGGCTAGCAGTCTGTCTAATGCAGTGAGTCACTTAGGGGTTGAAACTCTAGCCTTCCAGAGGGAATGACTGGACACGCCAAACAAACACCAAAACAACAACAACAACGGTTGGCGCCACCCATGGATCAGAGAACAAATCCTTTTCAGCGGCAGCTACGGCCAAGCATGACTAGCCAGAAGAATGCGCATGGTTGGCTGGCCAGTCATAATGGAGGGCTTCTTTTCAGAGAGGGATTGTGGGGAAATTCCGTGATTCTGCTCTGTCGCAGGATTCGTTGAAGGGATTCCAAGAGCCCAGAGTTTATTGTTCTTCAGACCCCTTGAAACAATGACATAAGTGGCGCAGGGGTCTACGCCAGAAAGATGCCAAAGCCAAAAGTTTACAGCTGTCGTGAAAAATTATTTTCATCAATCTGCAAACCTTCCTCTGCCTTGCTGCCTTCTCTCTCTATTCTTTTTTTCTCTTAGCAGACTACTTTTCCTAAAAGCAGCCGCGCATGTGAGTGTGTGTGTGTGTGGTAAGGCCACTCAGGATTCCGGATGACGAGTCTATGTTTTCTTAAGACTGAAATAATCAGAGATGTCAAGAGCAATGGGCGAGAATGAGAGTCAAGCACTCTAATAAAAGACCGAGATCATTTTGGAGGCCCTATCGGCAAGAGTGGCAGGGATTTCGGCATGGAAATTGGAGTCTGCTCCCTGTTTGTTCTGTCTTGTTGAGGTTCTCGTAATGTTACAACCGCTGTGGAACCTGTAAAAGTTGATGCGTCTAATTTCGGCGGACGGTGGCCAGTTTGCAGTCAAGACCCATTTCTGGTCAGGCCCTTTGACAAAACGAGGAAAAATGGAAAAACTAATTGAGAAAGGATCCAAAACCTCCATTTCCTTCTGTAGGATAAGAACGTCTGGAGCTTATGTGCGCACACACATTAGTCCCCCCTCCCTCCCAACCTGTGCACAAATCACAGAGAATTTTGTGGCATATTTTACCTATTATCCAAATGACTGCCTTCCACAAAACCAACAATCAAGCTTTGCTTTTATCTCTTTATGAGCTGATTAAGTTAACAAGCTTCACATGTGGTTCTATGGACATGGCTGTAGTTAGTCTCCGGGGGGACTCCATCCCGCTCTAATAGATGGAGATGATAGCTGATTGCCAAATTTTGGAGCAAGAAGAATGAGGGATTCATTTTACAGCCAGCTTTATTAGCATTCAATGTTGCGCGTGTAGTAGCGAGCGATCCGAGTGTGTGTGTGTGTGTGTGTGTGTGTGTGTGTGTGGTGAGGGCTGACTAAGGAAGAATCAGTGGGCGGCGGACGCAGGTCTGGCCTCAGCCTGAGACCGCCATCTGGTCTTGGGCTATGGGTACGAACACAGATGCTGCATTTATTTAGCACGCTGCATTTCCTCCAGAGCTCCACTTTCCTTTAATAGGCATCACTAAAGGAGCGAATCAGACGTTCTGTGGTGTTTTTCTGGCTGTTGAGGACAAGAGCAGAGCTGTGAAAGAGACAGACCACCGGGTTGAGAGGCTTGTGGCTGTAGCACCTCGCCCTGGGGCTCTGCAATGTCAGATGTTTGTGGGCAGTATTGACCAACTAACAAAGTTGGGGAAGAGGGTTTTTTTTTGCCTTGAAAGATGTACGTTAATTTGAGTGGGTCAGTATTTGCAACAAAACTGGCTAGCCAAAAAGAAAAAATAAAGAAATAAAGAAATGTCCCACAAATTGCAGCCATCATTCCTGACTTCAAAGTTTGGATGTTAGCATGATGCTACAGTTTAAATAAAGATACAAAATTTATTTTGTTCATATTTAAACAAAAAATAAAAATTACACTGAGCTCTTTTTAATGATGCTGTATATATGTGAAAAACATATTTATTTAAAATAATTCTACTTGGCTTGTTGGTCATCTTTTATTTCTAAATTATGCAAATATGTTTTGGTGTAGTATAAATACATCTTCTTACTATATTTGAATTAATAATAATAATAATAATAATAATAATAATAATTCCTTACACTTATATAGCGCTTTTCTGGACAATCAAAGTACTTTACACATTGGGGGGAATCTCCTCATCCACCACCAGTGTGCAGTATCCACCTGGATGACGAGACGGCAGCCATATTGCACCAGACCACACACACCAACTGACTGATGGAGAGACAGAGTGATGAAGCCAATTATGATATGGGGATGATTAGTAGACCATGATGGACAGAGGCCAGTGGGCAAATTTGGTCAGGATGCAGGGGGTTAAACCCTACTCTTTTTCGAAGGACATCCTGGGATTTATAACGACCACAGATAGTCGGGACCTCGGTTTAACGTCTCATGCAAAAGACGGCATTCACTGAGCAGTAAAGAGTCCCCATCAATATACTGGGGCGTTAGGACCCACACAGAGCACCGGTTGAGCACCCCCAGATGGTCTCACTAACACCCATTCTGGCAGCAACCTAACTTTCCCATGTGGTCAGGTACTGACCGGGCGCAGCCCTGCTTAGCCTAAGTGGGCGACCATGTGAGAGTTGCAGAGAGTTAGCTGCCAAATGAATTGGAATCTTCTTTAAAGGACCTTTCAAGAATATTGAAGAATAACACAAATTCTTAAAAAGCTTTTATTTAGTTTTTGAACGCTGATGCATCCGTCAACGTCTGTAAAATAAATAAACCCAATGCAAAATAAATACAATTTTTATAGTGTCTTTTATCTAGGTATTTTATCGGATATTTTGTCTGATTACACCAAAACACCTTTCTCTAAGTTTTTACATATAAACAAGTTAAACATTCTGAAAGTGTAGTAATACAAAATGCTTTTTTATTTAAGATACAAATTCTGAAAACAAACTTAAATGTTTCATGCTGAATAGATTATCATCATTCATAGGTATTTCATGAAAACAGAGCGAAATACCAATCAAGAATTATTATTATTATTTTTATTACTATTGAATCTGGCAGCAGCGAATTATCGCTACATTCAAAAATATATTTTAATTGAAAAAGATGAATATATAAATAAAGATAATACACTAAAATAAAATGAACACTGAACTAACACCAGAAATATACATACTGTTACAGTAATATGCAAAATAAAAATAAAGAAATATTGCTAAAAATATTGCTGTAATAACCCTTTGACTGCCGCTCTACCAAAAGGTTGACCATGTTTTTACGGTTTTAAATAATGGCTGTTAAAGTCATTTAAAGAATGACTGTTTTAAATAATGCTTTTACACACACAGCATCGTTGGTTTACCAAAAAAATAAAAAATAAAACAAACAGTACTGTTGCACTACTACACTAGATTTTGGTTTTATTAATTTTTTTAAAAAAGCAAGAAAACATGTTAAATAAAAATCTGAAACATTTTATGGCATACTTCAAAAAAATAAAGATGATTTAGTATTCAGAAAAGTTTTATTTTGAATACTTTTTAAAATAAATTGGTCTTACACTTCATATTTTCGGATTTATTAGATTTTTTTGTTTGTATTAATTCCGGTACTTTTACCATAAACTGACATATCAACCATTTGGTAGAGGTTGATATTTTAGAAATTATGGGATGTGTTAAAAAAATGCATTCCGAGTGTTAACTAGCGACATTAAGAGTTAAGAAGTTCAATCAAATTTGTTTTTTTCTTGATGAGATAGTTAAAGGGATAATGAAAAAAAAAATACTAAAATAAGGCTGGGCAGCACCTGCGGTCTTATGGGATAGGAAATTGTCAAAGTGACCAGTCATCTCTGCAGATCTATGACAAATACCCAGTATTCAAACTGATTTAATGTGCTGCTTTTTTGCAGAAAAACTGTGACTCTTGAGTCTGGTTCAACAAATGCTGGGTTTGATTATATTGGGATGTGTACCTTGCTGCAGGCTCTGAATGGGTACTGCTCCTTGGCCCGGCTGTAGGTTCACCAGGCCTTGTCTTTGTAGATTCAGAATGTGTTGCTGCTGTAGCTGTTGCATCTGGATCAACTGCTGCTGGAAAGCCAGCTGTTTATTCCCCAACTGCTGCTGCTGTGAATAAGAAGAGAGAGAAAGAGAGAGAGAAGCATGTTAAACAACAATGAGAAAAGCGAAAGGAAAAAACTGCAGGATGGAGAGGGCGGGAAAGATGAGACATTCATTGGCTTTTATAAGCCTTCAACCTCGTCCAGGACATGTTTAGATAGGACATATCCTGGAATAGAGATATTTTCCCCTCCAATCACCAAAGCACATCCTGTGGCGGTAGACAACAAGCAGACAACAAAACGCTGGGTCTCGGTTCAAAGTGTGGAAGTGCATTGTGAAGCCTCGTGCATTAAGAGATAACACATTAATCTGTGAGTGACAGTTCCATGTGGTCTAGAACTGACACACTCGCAAACATGCTTGTTCGTTCCTGCGTTTAGCAATCTGTTAGCATGTGGTTGGCGAGCAATTAACACGGCAATAAACAGTGAGTAACAACATCTGCGCGCAATGCTAAGAACAGTTCCAGATTATATGACATCAGATGTTTATCATTTTACGATAAGGCTTGGTATTTTTTCACTACGCATGAAATATGCTTTGCGAAACTCGAGAAGCGTGACTCCAAACCCCTCTTTCTCTGTTTCATAAACAGGTCACAATGTGTGTGGATACTCATCACTCAACTATCAAAAGATTTATTTTTCTTCCAGCCGACTCCTGGTGACGTTTAACAAAGCGATGAAAAATGAGCAAACCATTTTATCAGCTATGACATAAGTGGAGTGTACTCCAAGACTAGCCCTAAACTTGTATAAAAACAAGACATGAAGGAGGAAAAAGCTTTCAGATCTTTAGCCAAAGGTGGAAAGGAACAGAAAAAAGGGCCAAGGTGAAGAATTAGACTGGAAAGCGGTGCTTTAAAGGTGATGCGTGTAATTTATGATGTTTAAAGTGACCCAACATGGTAACCGATGACATTTTGTGAGATTGGACAAGGACTACACTACTGTTCAAATGTTTTGGGTCAATACTACAATGAATGACTGCAGTTATACAGTTGAAGGCAAAATTTTAGTCTTTCCATGAGCTTGCAATTCTTTTAAAAATATTTTTCAAGTGCTGTTCAAAGGAATTTTCAACACTTTTTTTAAACCTAATAGTTTTTAAAACTAATTTATAATAACTAATTTATTTTGTCTTTGGCACAATGACAGAACGTAATATTTGATTAGTTATTTTGCAAGATAGTATTCAGCTTAAAGTGCAATTTAGAGACTTTACTAGATTATTAGGCTAATTAGGCAAGTTATTGGACAACAGTGGTTTGTTATGTGGCCAACAAGAAAATAATAATTCTTAAGGGGGCTAACATGTACACAGGAGCAGATTTAACCAAGCAAGGTAAGCAGCCACTTAGGGCCCCAGGAAATCAGAGGGCCCCCAAATAAATACTTAGAATTATACTTATAAATTGTATATAACATGTTTTCTATCGTAATTTGTATGGTGAGGGTCTAAAAATTTGAATTTGAAAGTAATTATTCATCTGCGCAAATGTGTCCCCCACCCTCAATCATGGACCAGTCAAATCAGTAAAGATTTAGCTTTAAAACAGAAATACTTCATTTATTATTTATAGTTACATTTTTCAATCATTCAATTTTTTATAGTTTTTTCAAATGTAAAAGTTTTACAAGATGCTTTACATCAATGGTCTCAAACTCAAATCCTGGAGGGCCGCAGCTCTGCATAGTTTAGCTCCAACCAACTCACACCTGCATAATAGTCTCTAGTAGTCTTGAAAACCTTGATTAGTTATAATTTTGCATTAAGATAAAATGTACAAAAGGAGAACGAGTGATATAAGAAAAAAAAAAAACAGAAAAGTAAATGAAAGGACAAAATGTGCATTTTAGAACTTTTGGTCCCCATGGCTGAAATTGCTTATGGCCCCCAAATCACTAAATCCGGCCCTGCATGTACACATGAACATCACCTATATGCTATAAAACTGCAGGTTAACCATGTTTATATATAATAACTTATATCTGATTGTAAGTTCAACTTAATTTGAATGTTATGTGCATCTATTGTAAAAAGCACTATACAAACAAACTTAAATTGAATAATAATATTGACCTTATTTATTTTTATTTTTTTTGAAAATTTACTTCAGCCAAATTAAAAGAAACAAGACTTTTTTTTCCAAAAACAAAAATATTATAATTAGGGATGTCCAGATCCGATCACGTGACCGGAAATCGAGCCCGATCACATGGTTTTAGACTCGATCGGAATCGGACATTACCTCCCGATCAGGACTCTAATATATATATATTAGACATCTTTCTTAACTTCACACAGAAACAGCAAAGCGTGTGGCATGACAGCACTTTGTTGCAGAGACGCTATTGGTTAAATGCCGGCAAAGTAGAACACGGAAGCAGCTTGAAGCGGAAAGCGCGAGTATGTCTGCGGTCTAGAGGTATTATATTGTTGATGACGACAACATTGCCATACGTAGGAAACTGTGAGATATGTAAACTTGGGACTGCCTGCCAAGTATTTAAAGTTGAGGTGCTATTTGTTTTTATATTAGATTTTTTGGTCCCACTTTATATTGTCGCTTATACCTGTGAACTTACATGGTAAATAGATGTGTAAGTAGTATGTAACTACAGTGTATGTACACACTGGTACAGAGTATTTACTTGTGTATACTGGTGTAACTACACTCATGTAACAACCCACTGAATAGTATGTGTAAGTACAAATGTGTAACAGGACATTGGTAACAACACTAGGAAAGTACACATCTGTAATAAGAATTATGTAAGTGCATTGTGTAACAACAATATGTACTTGCAGATGTTTTCCCACTTCCACACCTGTTTGCAGATCATGTATTTGTGAACACTGTATGGCTGCATTAGAAGGTTTCACCTTGTGATACAAGTGTACTTGCATGGTAACTCCACAGGATCCACTCAATATAAAGTGTTACACAAGTTACACAGTAATTTGTGACCATTTTACACTTTATATTAAGTGGACAGTTCCTGTGGAGTTACCATGTAAGTACACTGGTATCACAAGTTGAAACCTTCTAATGCAGCATTAGTTCTGCCATACAGTGTTCACAAGTACATGATCTGCAAACAGGTGTGGAAGTGGGAAAACATCTGCAAGTACATATTGTTGTTACACAATGCACTTACATAATTCTTATTACAGATGTGTACTTTCCTACTGTTGTTACCAATGTCCTGTTACACATTTGTACTTACACATACTATTCAGTGGGTTGTTACATGAGTGTAGTTACACCAGTAATACAAAAGTAAATACTATGTAAATGTGTGTACATACACTGTAGTTACATACTACTTACACATCTATTTACCATGTAAGTTCACAGGTATAAGCGACACTTAATATAAAGTGGGACCGATTTTTTTATATATTTACTGTTGCACTAAAGTCAAAAAGTGAAGAATTTATGTTATTTATTACTTGATTGTTCAAGCTACCTCACAGAAGTGCTCTGTTTGTTAACAGAGTTGTTGAATGTTAAAATAAGGTGAATTAAATAAAAAATGAGGAACATCCTGGATCTGTTTCTTCATTCTTCTTTAATCTTTTTTTTATGTATTATAGAAGTATCGGATCGGATTTCGGTATCGGCAGACAGGCAAAATTAAATGACTCGGACTCGAGGGAAAAAAAACCTGATCAGGACATCAGTAATTATAATATTATATTATAATAAAACAGCACTTTTATTTATATTTGAAAAAGTACATTTTCACAGGAGGGCTAATAATTTACCCTTCAATTGTATGTAAAATAAGAAAAATCAGCAAGAAAATTAATAATAAGTTAATTGTGTTTATTTAAAATGGTTTGTTATTGTCTTGAGACAGCCCAGCCTACAAACGTCATGGTTAATCTATGATCAGTGTTGCAAAACTGGTTAATTTGTGGTTACCATGGAACAATAAAATGACCCCTTCTAGATCAGAAAGGAGCAGATTTTGGCGGGTTGAGTGTGTATTTGTGTGTGTAAGTGTGAGTGCTATGGAATACATGGCATGTGCCGATAAGGTCAGTTGGTGTCGTTGTGATAAATGTCCTCTTTCCTGAACTGGCCTGAGTAGAACTGCTGTTTCCAGCGACATGCTTTTTGATGTTCCCCCAATGAGAGATGCGTCTTATCTCCTTTAAGATAACGGCTCAAAAAAGTGGAGGGGCAGAGAGAAAAGAAAAATGTTGAAGGAGGGAAGGAAAATAAAAAAAGAAAAATAATTAAAGGTAGTTTCTTAATCTCACTGTCAGAGAAGTGTTTGAGGCCGCCGCCCGGGGCACAAGGCCTCATGGGAAAAGGCCACATGGGTCAACATCAACAGAGAAGAGAGAAAACACAAGCCCTTTCCAAAATCTATTGAGCTGCTTTGTTCCCTATTGCCTACACTAACATCAGTCTTCAAAGACAGCATCTTCATACAGTAACAATTTGGAACAACTCAAATATAAGACTGAACTGATTAATGATATACAACTGATTTCAGTCGTCTGACATTGGCTTGCAAATAATAGTCTGATCATAAAATATTAGCCTAAAATATTATGTAAAATAACACCTTTTTAACTATTATGAATTATATTATATAGTTGCTAAGTGTTTATTTTTGATTGTGTTTCCCCATTTTTATGTGTATAAATTTTGACTTTTGTTTGTTGTTTATCCATCCATACCCCCCCCCCCCCCCCTTGTTATTTTGTTTTTGGTTTGTTTTTTGTTATTGTAAATATTGTAATCTGTACAGTATATACATGGTGAGAAGCAGTAGGGGTTGGATGACACACTTTTCTTTTATGTAAATATTTTCTCCTGTTTTCATATATAGTCAGGGAGGTAGGAGTAGTTTTTGTATTTTTATTTCTGTTATTTTGTTAGGTGTATTTAGTTTCATTTGGGTGTTTAGGTAAGGGATATATTTTTATTTATTTTAATTTTTATCTCTCTTCACGTTTTGGGCGTTTAAAAAAAAAATATTATGAGAAATTAACAGACCCGACTCCAAGGGTTCATAAAAGTGATTTTATTTGTCCAGTGTTCTTTTATGTTACGTCCTTGACCATAGATCAGGGTCGTAACAAATGTTTTAAATGTAAGCTCTTTTAGACGGCATAATTTTCAGTAAAGTGTCTCTGGATTTGGAACCAAACAGCTACCAGAAAGTTATATTTATGAAACATTCATAGAAATACATATTATATATATTTAAAATAATAAATGTAAATTCTGTATTCACGAAAACATTCTTTTAATGATGTTAAAGTTCCAAAGAATGTTCTAATAATGTTTTAAAGTTACTTTAATACTTTCAAACTTAATCTTTTGTGATCATTTATAATTTTATTTTTACAACCTAATTTTGGAAATGAGAAAATAACTTGAGTGTGAGTACAGTTAATATCACATTCAGTCTATTGCACATTACAAATTAGTAATTAGTGCAATTAGTGGGGCTAGGCTGGGTCAGTTGGCATTTCTGTGTGGAGTTTGCATGTTCTCCTCGTGTTCGCGTGGGTTTCCTCCGGGTGCTTCGGTTTCCCCCACAGTCCAAAGACATGCGGTACAGGTAAATTGAATAAGCTAAATTGACCGTAGTGTATGAGTGTGTGAATGCAAGAGTGTGTGGGTGTTTCCCAGTGTTGGGCATCTGCTGTGTAAAACATATGCTGGATAAGTTGGTGGTTCATTCCACTGTGCTGACCCTTGATTAATAAGACACTAAGCCGAAAAGAAAATGAATAGATGAATGAGAAGCAATTAGTTGCTAGCTGCAGTTCACTTAACAGCCACTGGTCGCTAATAACAAGTTGCTGTTTTTTTTTTTATTCTACATGAAGACTCTTGAAGAAAAAATTGAACTTCTTCCTTAACATTTTCTTGATTCCAGCTCCATACAGTCAAACCAGTTCTCTTTTATAACTTTGAGAATGACGGATGCGATAACAGCGCGAACAGAGAACACACAAGCTAAATAAGTAAAGTAATGCCAATATTCAGCATGTCTATCCATCTCCCATCCTCTTCCTCTTCATCCCTGTCTTCTCTCCTTTCTCTTTCACTCCCTGTTTGGGTCCCATGGGACACAGTTCAAGTTCTTTAACACATTGTGTCTGCACGCTGTTTACATTAGATGCAGTTGAGTGGCTAAAGCTAGCGGAGTAACAGGCCTGTCAGCTTGATTTATGAGCACATCAAACAGAGTTTGGGCACGCCAGGCCCGACTGACAGCGCTACTTCATTAGGCTGACTCCAGGGTGACTCCACAGCTCAACCGTCAAACTGAGAGAAAGAGAGAGAGAGCTGGTAAAACAATAAAAAACAGAAAAAGAGCAAAAGTCGGGACTGATGATGCAAAAATGTGTGTGGCAACCATCTCTCCCTCTCTTCCATCCATCTTTCTCACCTCTCAACCCGCTTGTGCTGACTGGCAGTGATATGGGTGGCAATTAAAGCATCTTTTACTGAGGGAGAGCATAGCATGTCATGTCTCCATTTTTAGCTTACGAAAAACAGAAAACATCTGAGATTTTGCAATTTCAAATGAAAAGTTTATGAACAGGTCAGCAGTGTTGACGGTAACGCATTACAAGTAATATGAGTTTGAGCAATAATATCACTGTTCTAAAGGCTGATTTATATTCAACGCGTTTGTTAAATTTTTTTTATTATAACAAAATGAAACATTTACATTACATCACATTATATGCCAGGGAGCAAAACAAAAATGTATCTTTTAAACAGATTCAGTTTTTACAGCTTTCTTGTTAGTAGCTTCAGAAATCAAAGACATATAAAGATTTGGATCTTCAAGAAAAATCTGCAAGAAAGGTTCACGCTTACAAAATTCTCATTGTCTGACTCAATGTCATTTTAAAGAATATCACAATGACGAATGCGTCAAGTATAAAAGCCTTGTCTGTTTTGTGAGGTGCGCGCACAGTCAGCGGAGGTCCGCAACGTGGTGCTAGGCGAAAGTATAAATCAGCCTTAAGTAACAAGTAGCGCATTACTAAAATTAAGTAAAAATATTTTTAGAAAAGAAAATGGCCATTGTCTCAACGGACATAATAAGACAAAAATGACAAAAGTACCAAACAGGTCGCTTTAAACTTTCATTAATCTGTATATACGGCTCTTGGGTCTGTACATATGGCTTTGGAAGTTGCGTGACGTCATCACGGTGTTTGTGGAGGTTCGATTTAGGTTAGCACAAGATGATTTCAACTGGCGCAGCACGCAAAATTTCTGGCAAACTCACGCATTTCATCTGAGCTGAATATGAAACACTTTGAAGAGGATTCGTCTGAAACAGGTACGACTGTATAGACATGCATGATCATATGATCCGTCCATGCATGATCATAGGGATAACCAGATGACCAATAATTATTTGCTAGAAATTGCAACAGCAGTGGGAAAGGAAGAAAGTTTTTGTTAAAAAGTTTAGAAAAACTTGAGAGATAAGTTAAAACCAAAAAAGAGAGGATATGGCAAAAGTGGAAACCCATGTGGTTTTAATAAACAACTGGAGAATGTTTTTCCAGCATTCATACTGTAGGTTTTACACTGATGAATATACAGTGCTACAATTAAAACAATTTAATAGTTACAAAACTAAAATAAAGTAACAAATGATTTATTCGATAACTGGAAAAGAATATTTGATCCTTTCAGTTTACAATGTACTGATGCCCTATTATTCTAGGCTCTATTGGTGATAATGGTTAGAAATATTGGACTATTATTGCCTTTTTAGCATATAAGTAGAGGACACAAACTAGCCAGACAGTAATAAAATTAAATAAAAAAGTCAGTATTTTTTAGTAAGTGTACTTTTTGTTTTGCTTTTATTCTTTCCATAATAAAATAATATATATGTAGAGCAACATGTGTTGACAACTGTTGTCATTAATATTTTAATAAACTATAAAAAGTAGAACTGTCCGAGATATAAACAAAAGCAGGCGATGCATCAAAGTTTGATTTAAAAAAAATCATGAATGGTTATAGAAATCTTTATAATCATTAAAATCATTTCTAAAAATGCACATACAAATACAAATAATTAGTTAAAAATTTTTAAAGAATACCACAACGGCGGACGCGTCAAGTATAAAAGCCTCATCTGTTTTGTGAGGTGCGCGCGCAGTCAGCAGTGGTCCGCAACGCGCCATCAGGTGAAAGTATAAATCAGCCTTAAGTAACAAGTAGCGCATTACTTAAAAAAATGTAAAGATAAAGGGCATTGTCTCAATGGACAGTGATTTTATCCCCAGAAATTACAAAAGTAACAAACAGATTGCTTTAAACTTTCATTAATCTGTATACAGCTCTGGGGTCTGTATACAGTATATGGCTATGGGGTCAGGAAGTTCTCAGAAGATAACATTATCCTATATTATATTTTTTATGTGTTTTTTTAAATGTAACCAAAGGTGTAGGTCATACATTCTGTTGTTGATTGCAGAGCTCCTCTATGAAGAAGAAGAAGAAGAAGAAGAAGAAGAAGAAGATGAAGATGAAGAAGAAGATGAAGATGAAGAAGAAACAACCTGCAAACATAAGGAAAAGTAACGCAAAAGTAATGTAACACATTACTTACCATGCAAACTAAGTAACACAACTAGTTTAATGGGGAGTAACTCAATATTGTAATCCATTACTAAGTAACACTGCAGGCCAGTAATGCTAATAATGATGAATAAAAATACATTGAGGATAGATCTAAGAAGGTGGCATTATGGCTTTACTATGCTTCTCACACCAATAGCATGGGAGAAAAAAAGAAAAGGGAGATTTCAGAGGATGAAGGACTTTAAAAGAGGGCTTGAGGGATGAGAAACACCACACATCTTTCTGTTGCTATCTTCTCCTCACGCCTGACTGCTTCACTTTTAGTCCAGTGCTGTCAGTGCACTCGTCCCCAGGGGAACACCACGACACCACAGACAACACACACATAAACACACAGATGAAACCTTAAACATGGCCTAACCCAATACACTTATATCTGATTTCTTTTGCCTTGTAGTGATAGTCTGGACAGCATCCATTCATCAGTTCAACAATGATTTTCCTCTATTTTATGTCTAGAAAAATGCTTCACATCTTGCAAAATCCAATGTGTTAGCTAAACGTTCACGTCTACATACCTGCATAGAGCCATATTTCAGGCCAACTAAAGAGGCCCTGAACAAACGTGCGCTGATCCGCGGGGAAGAAGAGCTGACCACTGCCCTCCCGATTTAATTTCCCTGCTCTCCTCACTCAGAGAGCACACCATCTCCCTAGCTCCAATATTTAATAAGGGAAAATGTCTGAAAAACTCCCGAGGCCTTGAATAAGGTTAGTCAAGCTTTTTTATACCTTTTCCCTCCCTCTCACTTTTCAATCTTTTCCCTTTTCTTTTTTTTCTCTCTGTCTCTGTCACGTTTCTTGACTATCTGTGGAAAATGTCAGGATACTGGTCTCATTTGAAGAATGTGTGTGTGTGTGGCTCCGTGTGTTTCAGGCACCTCATGCATTTGCCACGCATTTGCTCTATCAGTCACAATGCTGTCTGGGGCATATTTAACAGGTCTTAATCCCTGTCCTCCTTGGCCTATAGAATATAGCCCCCCTCCTTCCTTACGTCACCCTCCTCAGTCTCTCACCTGCTATAAAGTCAAGAGCTCATTCATTTTCTGATGCTCTCAGCTTCATTCCTTTACAGCTCAGATGGGAATATGTGCTGTTTGATATGAAGTTGTTAGCAGAATGCTGAAAATACAGTGTTTTAGCTATGTTTTGTAATTAAAAATGAGTTGCAGCTATAGGTAAACTTGCTAAAAACCTTTTTTGAGTGTGTGCTGGAAGTAATCTAAACCCTCAAGCCATTGATTTGAACATTTTTTAAAAGGGGTCCCCTAAATTCCACAATCCACTTTCCTCTGAATTAAACAGGCCACAATAACCTGTATCTAGCAAGTGTACATGCTGTTTTGTGCTAATCTCTTTTGCGCTAATCGCTAATATCTTCTTTTTTTATACATCTAATTAGTATGTAACACCATCCTAATCATCAGTTAGCCTGGTTAAGAGACAAGTTTGACCAAGTTAAGATAAGTTTGGCTTCCATAAGCTGCATTTTGCTAGCAACTGTGTGCTAAACCATCTTAATCACCAGTTAGCCAGGTTAAGAGACAAGTTTGACCAAGTTAAGATAAGTTTAACTTCCATAAGCTGCATTTTGCTAGCAACTGTGTGCTAAACCATCTTAATCACCAGTTAGCCAGGTTAAGAGACAAGTTTGACTTTCATAAGCTGCATTTTGCTAGTAACTGTGTGCTAAACCATCTTAATCACCAGTTAGCCTGGTTAAGAGACAAGTTTGACCAAGTTAAGATACGTTCGACTTCCATAAGCTGCATTTTGCTAGTAACTGTGTGCTAAACCCTCTTAATCACCAGTTAGCCAGGTTAAGAGACAAGTTTGACCAAGTTAAGATAAGTTTAACTTCCATAAGCTGCATTTTGCTAGCAACTGTGTGCTAAACCATCTTAATCACCAGTTAGCCAGGTTAAGAGACAAGTTTGACTTTCATAAGCTGCATTTTGCTAGTAACTGTGTGCTAAACCATCTTAATCACCAGTTAGCCAGGTTAAGAGACAACTTTGACCAGGTTAAGATAAGCTTGACTTCCATAAGCTGCATTTTGCTAGCAACCGTGTGCTAAACCATCTTAATCACTAGTTAGCCAGGTTAAGAGACAAGTTTGACCTAGTTAAGATATTTTTGACTTCCATAGGCTGCATTTTGTAGCAACTGTTTTTGACTAGCAAATGTATGCTATTTTCAAAAATTTGCCCTGCTAAAAAATCCAGCTTAAACCAGCCTAAGATAGTTGGCTGGTTTTAGCTGGTCGACCAGCCTGGTTTTAGAGGGGTTTTGGCCATTTCCAGGCTGGTTTTCAGCCATTTCCAGCCTGGTCTTAGCTGATCAGGCTGGGAGTTGACCAGCTAAAACCAGCTTGACCAGCCAAAATCAGCTATGTCCACCTTAAACCAGGTTGGTCAAGCTGGTTTTAGCTGGTTTAAGCTGGTCATTTTCCAGCCTGACCAGCTAAGACCAGGCTGGAAATGGCTGGAAACCAGTCTGGAAATGGCCAAAACCCCTTTAAAACCAGGCTGGTCGACCAGCTAAAATCAACCAACCAGCTTAGGCTGGTTTAAGCTGTTTTTTTCAGCAGGGTGGGGTTATTTCCAAAGAGTTATTCCTTAAATCCACATCATCTTAATCACCAGTTTAGTTTGACATTGGGGCAATGTAGATCATCATAAACACATTTAATGACAAAAAAATGTTTCTTAGGCTGGTTTAAGATGCTGTTTTCAGCTTGGCGCAAACACAGTCCCCTATTTTAGCCACTATGTGCTAAATCCTCTACTAAGCTGTTTGTTCATTAAGTCTTCTTGTAAACTCCTTGATTAAGTTGTATCAGATATAGCTCCTGCCAATGACACACAGGCCGTGAAAGTTCTGATTTCATTTGACCGCGAGATTAGTGCAGATCTCCTCTCCCACAGTGCACAGACGAGTGATTATGCCCTTGCCTTTGTTGTGCTGTAGTCTTATCCTCAATGATCCAACATGATTCCCCCTCACCTTCATTACCCAGATCAGGTCCTTCTCCTCCTCCAGTGCCTTAATTGACAATTAAAGAAACTCGTCGGCTCCGCCATAGCGGGTTGTAATAGGGATTTTCCACTAGGCTTAGCAAGCGGCGACTTGTAAATTAATACTTAACGAGTATTAGCGGGGAAGCCGTTGGTAAGGTTTGGAGCACGACTTTGGTCAGTGGCAGAGAAATGAAAATCCATATTCCCCAAATGTCTTAATCCGCATTTTTGAATCACTTAATACACAAAATGCAATTGAGCGTTCGAGAGAGGAGGGACAGCATCCGTCTATTTTCCTGCCTAGGATTTCATGTAATGCTCAGTGATTACAGAGCCTTTATAAGGTCTGTGCCGCTCAGTGCAGCACGAAATCGCTCATCCAATCATCTCACATACCAGAATACAGTTCTTTTCAAAGAGTTGGCTTCTGGTTTTGAGAGGAATTGGCCTCTGCTGGGTGACAAATGATGTGTCAGACTTCTTGAGGATGCTCATGTAGGGTGCCATAAGGGTGAAGTACACTGTGAAGTGCACTACAGAGAGAGGGGGCAGGACTTTCTCACCTCTTTGGCCTGCTTCCCTGCTTGCTGTTGCTGGGTAAGGAGCTGAAGGTGCAACTGCTCCTGTTGCTTCTTGTAGTACTCTTGCAGCTACACAGAAACAGAGAGAGAAAAAAATCAGGTTAATTTTCTGCAAACAGCTCATATTTTTGTATATATACAGGGTATCTATGATAAAGTAGCTGGGTGCAAGGAGTCATATGTGTCTAAAGGCATCAAAAAAATGAAAACAGGATAAAACAAGATCAGCTTCTTGCTTAGGGCCTAAAGTGCCTCCATAATAAGGCATATTCATCTCTTTTTTTCAGCATTCCACTAAAAGGCTGCTTAAACACCTGGCAGGTGGCGTATGAATGTGTCCTGTAAATCATCTGTCCACCTTTCTCTCGGCGTTGCAAACCTGACAGCATTGAGACAGGCTGCCTTATTTATGATTGAATGAACTAAAACGCACAACACCTGTCTGGGAAAACGCTGGTAAAATTTGCCCTCCGCCCCTAATCTCAATGCAGTTTTCATTACGTCCTGTATAACAGTTATGATTAGGTCCACAGATGGTAGAAGCCAGCCAGAGATCAGCACAAATAGCTTTTTTGTGCTAACCTGATATGACTTGATATACTTCAAGCGAAATAGAAAAACAAACTTGTATGCCACCTTTTTTTAAATAAAATATTTATTACATTTTCAGGCAATACATATACAACAACAAACAAGAATCCAGGAGGGGGGACTTGTAATATTAAGAAAAGTAGTTAAAATAAACAAAATAAAAAAGGGGTCAATAAAATTTGAGATGTTGTATATTCATACACCACAAACCTTCACAAGATCTGACCTCATTAAATCAACCCTCTGATGAGTATGACGTTTATGTTTAAACCCATATGCAACAAAAAAAGATCCCATCTCATGAAATAAAACATCTTTACCATGTAAAACACAAGTTAAGTAGTCCAGTGGTACATATTTAAGTATTACCCTTTGCCATAAAGACTGTAGGAGTTTTGTCTGTTATCCAGTTCAGGAGAATACATTTTCTTCCACAAAATGTCAGAAACTTGCAAAGTGTTTATTAACAGTATTTTTGTTCATATTAATCTCATCGTATATCCCAAGCAGCATATGCTTTCGGTCCCAATCATGTGGCACAATTTTGAAGAAACTTACCAACTTTTCAAAAATGTTTGTTCTGGGTGGCAAATGCTTTTGAACTACCACTATAGTCTGTGGTGATTACATAATAGGTACATAAGTAGTAGTCTGAGTGTCCGCCTTTGTGATTCAGATGTATAATGTCCATGAAAGTTTAAGAACAAACTCACCACCGTGAAGTGGACATAGCCCATTACTGGTGTTTTTGTGGTTTTGTTTGCTTGCGTAAGAGGTTTGTGTTAAGTTAATAAAGCACAAGAAAGGTGTTTACACAC
This sequence comes from Danio kyathit, assembly GCA_903798195.1. NCBI lineage: Eukaryota > Metazoa > Chordata > Actinopteri > Cypriniformes > Danionidae > Danio > Danio kyathit. The sequence goes on along the minus strand of LR812529.1, from coordinate 25,582,933 downwards.
TGGTTACTGATTTAAAAATCAGCTAAATGGGCCTCTATCTTCTCCACACAGGTAAACATAGGCCTGCATGTGCTTTATCATGGTAAAACTGCCCAGCATGGCACACCTTGCTCTGATTAAAAGCTTTGAGAACAGAGAAAGGCATGTGGGAGTCAATGATTTCAAGTGTGCATAGTAGGGTTAGGGGTACGTTTCATTCTTCAGAACAATGAAGGTTATTAGACGAGAACAAGACACTGGTGTGTGAGGGTAGAACAGTAGAGATAGGATTAATCATTTACAATTATCAATTACTAATACTGTGAAAACTTTAGGAAGTACAGAAAGTGTTTTTATTGGTCACTAAAGCAAACATTACAAACATTATTCCTGCTTCCCGTATACCTAATTCCTTTAATCATTTATTCTTTGTGTGAAAGGTTTGATCGAAACCCAGGGTTGCTAACAAATATCTCAAAACACATTAGCAACCACCAAGAACATCTTAGTAACCATTTAAAGGTAGTACACTGTAAGCCCGGATAAGTTGAGTTTACTTAAAAAATTTGAGGAAACTGGTTGCCCTAAAATTTTTAAGTAATGAATACTTAAAAAACTTGAGTGAGCTCTACTTAAAAGATAAGAGTTGTTCTAATATGTATTATAAGTTGAATACACTTAATGCTTTTAATTAGTGTCAATCAATTTACTCTACTTATCTTTTTAAGTGCAATAAAATACACACAAAAGTAATACACAGGGTTGTTTTTATTCAAATTTTCTTTCCAAATACAACAAAACAATGCAAATACTGTGCAATACAACTTAAAAATCAGTTTGCCTACTTTTCTCTGCGTCTACTCAATCAAGAGCTAATAACATTGACCTCAGCTTTAAATGCTCACAAAATATGTTGTTATACCCCCAAGAACAGGAAAGCTAGTTTTAACATCTGGACTAGAAGCGTCAGTTCACCCAAACAAATGGAAATTTACTCACCCTCAAGTTAAGTGGTTCTTTTTTTCTGATGAACACAAAAAATGATATTTGGAAAACCTGTAACCATTGCTTTCCATAGTAGGAAAAACAAATACCATGGAAGTCAATGGTTACAGATTTTTAGCTTTGTTCAAAATATCCTTGTTCGTGTTCAACAGAAGAATGAAACTCAAACATGTTTGGAACAAGTGAAGGATGAGTAAAAGATGACATAATTTCCATTTATGTGTGAACTATCCTTTTAAACACACAAACATATTGTAGAACACAATGTATACTGTTTACATACAAGTGGAAATTTGTTAATGACTTCACAGAATGAATTTTTACTATTGTAACCAGTATATGTACTGAACAAACTGTAATTTTGGGTCTTTTTTCACAATACAACGAGAAATAAATAATAATTAAAATTATTATGAAGATCTGTTACTGTAAGCTGACCTTTACACTGTAACAGCAAGACGACACTTTGTCCAATTTAAGAGCAGGGGATAAATGAGTCCGAGAAGACAACAGAAGGCTCGAGGCAGGTCTGTATCAAAGATGATGAACACTCTGGATGGGTTAAGCTGTGGACTTTTTTCATCGATGCAAATGATTCCTGTGGAAACTTGATAGTATGGGTCCTCACGAGAGACATCCTATTGAAAGAAAAAATAATGCAAATATGATGATACCAGTTAAATAACTCAGTGCTCAAAGCAGAAAAAAGCCAGAATAAAAGAGATGATTAGGTAGACTCATGTAGACAAAAAACACACCTTTGTCTGACGTAAGAGCCAAAAGCTGACCAGCAACATGGTTCCTTTTCCTGAAGATGCTCATCAAATTTGGGGAGTAATTTTAAGAGCATTATGGAAGCCCTCTGTGAGATTTTTGCCCACCACTTGATTGAAGTTGAAATAAACCTAAAATATAAAACAAGTGAAAAACAAAACAGTTATGTTCCTTGTGTATTTTAGTCCAGTGTGCTTTGAAACTTACAATCTTGTTATTAGCACATGACTTTATGATTTACTTTTACAGAACAATACTCAGCAAAGCCACATGACAGACTGCTAAACTTAACTGGTGCATCTGGACTTGTCAGTTGAGCAAGACTGGTGTGAATAAGTGCTCTTTTAAGGCAATAAATAATTTTTTAAAAATCAAAAACAATTCCTGTTGCAAACAAGGAAACAGAACAATTCTGGCATATAGTTTCCATTTGTCAGTCTATAATCCTTTTTTCACAGTTAAAAATACAATACTTACATTGCCAATGCACGCCTTTCTGTCATCTGAAACAAAATAAATCTTTGTTAGAATGCAACAAACTTATAATTGCATTAAACGTTCATTCAGCTTATTCTATTCAAACAATGGCTGCATTAAAATTAAACAAATGTAAAAGTTTGTTCAAATTCACTCACCAAGCTAAATTATGATTGTCCTTACGTCCTTTCTGCTCCACTGAAACCACAGCATACAATATGTGACCAACCTAAAATGTGTTGAACAGGACGGTGTGAACCAAGCAGTGGCAAAACTGTATTAAAAGCTTTAAATAACATGGACTGTTTAAACAATGCTCTATGACCGCAAATAATCAGCTCGGGGAAAAAGGCGATAATACACAGCTGAAAATGCGCTGTGTAATCGCCTCACGGCTCCGTTTCCATGTCAACCGTGCAGGCAGGAGCAAACAAATTAAGCGCGTCAACTTTGAATGAGCGTCGTTTGAAAAAAAAAAAAAGACGCTTGTTGTCAAGTGAAAGTGCAACGACTCTATTAAAGCATGTTTTTCGCGCAGTAAATCGTCCGCGGAACACGCTTCACAGACATATGTTTAAGAGGGATCGTGTCCACCCCCTCAGAACTGAAAATCTTGCAGGTTAACTAGCGAGCTCACATGCTAAATACACACGGCAAGTGTTTAAACAGGACCCGCGCATTTAAAGTGAAACATACTTAAAACAGTGTTTTCCGGTATTCACAAACAGCCGAAAATAAAAACTGGATATAATGTTTACAGTCTACTCACCAGAAGTCTGAAATCACCTGCTGCAACTGCAAGAAAATGGCGGTGCCTGACTTGAACACTAAGTCAGGTTGGGGGCAGGGGGCGTGATCAGTCAAAAACTTTTAAAACATTAGTCTATTGTACTTAAAGTTATTCATACAATAAACTTTGCCTACAAAAAAGTAGAATTCACTTAAAATGTTATAGTAATGAACCAAAAATTAAACTATTTAAGTACTTTGCACTTAAACTGTATAATTAGACATGAAATCCGGGCTAAGAGTGTAAAAATAACTTAAACTGTATTTAAATGTTCTGGCAACACTATCTAAAAACTTTGAATGGTCAAAACACATTAGTAACCATATATCAATGTATCAGCAACCACCTGCAACATCCTAGAAATTACAAAAAAATGAACTAAGCAACCTCAGTAATGTAATTAAATTAAAAAAGCTCCCTTATTAAACCTAAACTAGTATGCATCAACACCCCAACAACCACTAGCAATACCTAGCAAACAACTAGATTTTTGTTTTTAGATATTTCCTCAGGTATGTCTAGCTGGTTACAATGTAGAAATTGCTCTACAACAGCCTAAACACCCTAGTAACCAATTAAACATGCTAAAAAACTTAGCCTAAAGCAAACATCACAAACATTATTCCTGCTTCCTGTATATCTAATTCTAATCTTTATTCTTTGTGTAAAAGGTTTGATTGAAACCTAGGGTTGCAAACAAATTTCTCAAAACACACTATAGCGGTAGTAGGTACTGTAGTTAAAATTATTTAAACTTTGTTTAAATGTTCTGCAACACTATTTAATAGTCAAAACACATTAGTAACCATACATCAACATATCAGCAACCACATGCAACACCCTAGAAATGACAAAAAAAAAAAAATTAACTAAGCAACTCAAAAACCTCAGTAACCTAATTGAATTAAAAAAGCTTCCATTATTACACCTAAACAAGTATGCATCAACACCCCAACAACCACTTGCAACACCTTAGCAACGGACTAAATATTTTTGTTTTAGATATTTCCTCAAATACAGTATGTCTTGCTGGTTACAATGTAGAAATTGCTCTACAACAGCCTAAACACCCTCGTAACCATTTAAACATGCTGAAAAACCTAGCGTAAAGCAAACATTACAAATATTATCTCTGCTTCCCGTATACCTAATTCTTTTAATCTTTTATTCTTTGTGTGAAAGGTTTGATCGAAACCCAGGATTGCTAAAAAATTTCTCAAAACACATTAGCGACCACCAGGGCTTGACATGAACTTTTTTGATCACCAGCCACGATGGCTAGTAGTTTTCCAACATTACTAGCCACTCGCCATTTTCACTAGCCACAATTTTATTGTTGGGAAAATATACTTTATACACATAAATATGACTTTGACATGCTAAAATTACTTGATTTAGATGTTGCGTTATCTCCGCATGCCTTATTCATTTCACTTTAAATGTTCATGAGCAAATGGGTCATGGTTTCATAGTATTACAATTAGCTTTTATTTCACATAATTTTCAGAGCTCAAAATGAAGGATTTACCAAATTAATCTCTGACCACACCAAACATAAACAATTAATTATTTCTTAGCCACAAATTTTAAATGTGTCAAAACAAGCATAATATAGCTGTTTACTATACTTTTTATTTAACAAAACATATGCACAGTAATCTGTCCTGGCTAAAGGTCCCAGACCACCAGTTAACTACACATAAATGGAGAGTTAATCTCCTATTAAAGCAATGTTATTGTAAAAAATGATAATTAAACCCCATTTCGCAAAAGAAAGCAGGTAAACATACTGTGTGATAATGAAAGGATTTTGACGCACACGGTTAACGTTAGACCCATAAAAAATCTGTTCAAATAATGGTGAAAGCGAAAGCAACCGGTGCTGCTTACAAAAATACAAATCTGGAACTCTTGAAAGCAGCAGGACTGTGGGTGCATGTTCATCACTTTTTGTCTAGTCTATTTGAAAGAGAACCGATCACATCAGCTGTGTTTCTAGACACAGTTGCTTCATGCAAGGAAACTGGAGCGCACGCGTTTTAAACAGTCGCGCATCACCTCAGCTGTTAGCGCGAGTGATCATCCTTTCATTCGGTTTTCATCTGCTTTTTTATTGCTCACGCGAACGCAAATATTTTTGTCAGTCGTGTTGCTTCTCAATTCTAAGATCGCCTTTGCATGCATATTGGACGATCCTTATGGTCGAACCCTGCTTTTATGAATTATTATCCAGGAAAATTATTTTCAACCAGCCAAAGTGGCTAGTGGGAGTGTCTGTCTTACCCGCCACCACTGAAATCTACCCGCATTTGGCGGGTTGGCGGGTGTTAATGTAAAGCCCTGGCGACCCCTAAGAACATCTTTAGTAACCCTTTAAAGGTAGTAAAAATGACTTAAACTTTGTTTAAATGTTCTGGCAACACTATCTAAAACCTTTAAATGGTCAAAACACATTAGTAACCATATATCAACATATCAGCAACCACCTGCAACATCCTAGAAATTACAAAAATGAACTAAGCAACTTCAACAACCTCATTGAATTAAAAATAGCTCCCTTTATCACCTTAAGTATACATCAGTACCCCAACAGCCACTAGCAATACCTTAGCAATTGACTAGATTTTTTTTTAGATATTTCCTCAGGTATGTCTTGCTAGTTACAATGTGAAAAGTGCTCTACAACTGTCTAAACACCCTAGTAACAAATTTAAACATGCACAATAAATTAAGTAATTGCATATGAAAGCATCCGCAACCTTTCACAACCCTGAAAATATGCTTACAATGGCAGTGAACTCAAGTTAAATGCCTTTGATGTGCAGTTGTAAACCTGGAACTACTGTATGTTCAAAACTCTTCACTACAGCAAGAAGTAAACTGTATATGCGTGAGGTGTACACTGACAAAGGTTTATCATAATACGTTAAAAGCCCTCCTTCCTTTCCTACATTTGAAGGAGAAACATATTACACACGAGGGGCTTCCTGTTATGCTACCATGTTTACTTTTGCCTATTTGAACTAGCTGCTACCTTCAACCAGCTACTCTTCAACAGAGGCCTAAGTGAGACTGGCTCGCACCCACTAACACTGTCATTACACATCTCCAGCCGTAGCTCTGGCTAACCGCAGCGCCCACCGCAGACCCACCGCTGTTTGTTTTACTTTCGGATTATTAATTTACCCAGAAAAGCCTATTAAGATTAAAATCTCGGCTTCGCATGGATGACCTATTTGACATGGAAGTACATGTTGACCCAAGGAGCAGAGCACGGAGGCTCTCGGACACATAAGGACTGTGAAGGAGCGCCTGGGGGACGAGGCTGAAGCTGCTGGAGAAAAGTTGAATAATGATACCCTCATTAACTCCTTATCACACATACTGTTTACAGATGCAATGCAGGCTTGCTCATGAACAAGGCACTTATTAGTGGGCTACATACCAAATCAAAACACTGTACGGCTTGGAAAAGAGCGAGGTGACACAAAATATTTTGTGTGACAATCATAAACTATATATTTTTTTTACAGAAATTAGTTTTTTAATTATTACAATGTAGATATTTTGACCTTTAAATGAACAAGACTAAATGGAATACTTGGACTTTTTAAAGCATTCATTTGTCAGACTGCAGAAATTTGAATTATTTCAAATAAATTAATGAACTTTATAAACTAAAAATTATTGAACTTTGTTAAGTATAAAATGACCTTGACTTGTTTCTGACTCTACCTGTCTTGATTTTTTTGAACTACTTTAGTTGGCAAAACAGAAACAAATGTAACTGGACTTTGTGGCTTTTGCATCTCTTCTCGCTAGGCGCAGAATACGGTTCTCTTGGACCTCCCCACAACCCCCCTCTATCTAATTGTGGCTCAAAAATTTGGTCTTCTTTTTAAAACTTCAAAAATTAAATACAATATCAGAGGTAGGGGAGAAGAGTTTTTTGAAAAATGTCAACAATTTATTGCATTCTTTAATGATTTAAAAACCTTAGATGTGGATTGAGTGAAGGTATATGTATGTACAGTTGAAGTCAGAATTATTAGCCCCCTTTATATTTTTCTTTCCTTTTTAAACATTTCCCAAATGATGTTTAACAGAGGAAGGAAATTTTCACAGTATGTCTGATAATATTTTTTTCTTCTGTGGAAAGTCTTATTTGTTTTATTTCAGCTAGAATAAAAGCACTTTAAAAACATTTTAAGGTCAAAATTATTAGCCCCTTTAAGCTATATATGTTTCGATAGTCTACAGAACAAACCATTGTTATACAATATCTTGCCTAATTAACCTAATTAACCTAGTTAAGCATTTAAATGTCACTTTAAGCTGTATAGAAGTGTCTTGAAAAATATCTAGTCAAATATTATTTACTGTCATCATGGCTAAGATAAAATAAATCAGTTATTAGAGATGAGTTATTAAAACTATCATGTTTAGAAATGTGTTAAAAAAAATTTTTCTCTCCGTTAAACAGAAATTGGGAAAACAAAAAAACAGAAGGGCTAATAATTCTGACTTCAACTGTATATGGTTTGTTATTATTTGCTTTTTCTGCATTTTTATTTATTTTATTTATTATTTTTATTATTATTATTATTTATTTATTTTTTCAGATGTTGATTGTTTTATTTGGGGATTGTTTTGTTAGGGCTATTTAGGATTGTCTATGGTGTGTGGGTTGTTGTAAAATGCTATTTGCAAGAATAAAAATTCCATGACCAAAAAAATGTATATATATGTAACTCACTCAATATGAACTTGTTTGATAAACTGTTGTACAATTGCTTGTGTGATATTATTGACCTACAGTATATCACACTTTATAAACAAAAAACAAATCCAGTTGAATTTGAATTCTAATTCGATTCATCACAAGATAAATGCTTTTAGACTCTCAATACACATTCTGGTAATTTTTTGGCTAAGTGAGTGACATACTTGATAAAGAGAATGACAATTCTGGTATCATTTACTCACCCTTCAGTTGTTCAAAACCTATTTTAGTTTCTTTCTTCAGTTGAACAAAAAAGAAGATACTTAGAAGAATGTTGGTGCTGTAGCTGGCACCCATTGACTTCCATAGTAAAAAGTTTTAGTCAATGGGTGCCAGCAACCAGTATTCTACAAAAATACATTTTATTTGTTTATAAAGAAAGTTAAAGGTTTATCACATGAGGGAGAATGAATGATGAGATAATTTTCATTTTGTGAAATTATTATTATTATTTTTATAAAATTTGTATTATTCATATTACTTTATCATCAGCTCACACATTATAAAAAACTAAGAATAAAAATATTGAGATGTTATTGTAAAAGTGTAAGAAATACCTGCAAGAATAAGCAAGAAGTTCGCTGGTTCGAGCCTCGGCTGGGTCAGTTGGCATTTCTGTGTGGAGTTTGCATGTTCTTCCTGTTTTCTCTGGGTGCTCCGGTTTCTCCCACAGTCCAAAGACATGGTGAACTGGGTAAGCTAAATTGTCAATTGTGTATGTGTGTGAATGGGAGTGTATAGGTGTTTCCCATCATGGGGTGCAGCTGGAAGGGCATCCGCAGCGTAAAACACATGCTGGATAAGTTGGCAGTTCATTCCGCTGCCAACCCCAGATTAATAAAGCGACTAAGCCGAAAAGAAAATGAATGAAAAATAAAAATGACACCAAGTCCTCCATGTCTTTAGAAACCCTACATTTCAAAATGTTAAAAATACTTAAATGATTGGCTGCCTGTCTTCAGAAAATTTATCTTGGGCAGAACCGAGCGTACACACAACTTTAGGCTCTTCAACGATCCTTGAACTTGTTCATCTCCTGCCGCTTTAACCAGGCGAGTAGTTCTACAGAGTAACACTAAACGGCTGTGTTCCTGCTACAAAAGCCATCTCACACCACTGCATCCATTTGACTACCTGTCGCCGTGGCTCTTTTTACGGGATATTGAAGGTGAGCTACGATGCCGATCCACAGCCCATTCAAACAGAAGAAAATCAGCGAGCCGTAAGGTGTGAAGCGAAACTCCATTTACCACACTAAAAGGCATTGGGCTCACAATATGTTGCCCATCTCTAGGTTTAAACTCTCCTCCACGCCTCGCCGCCGCCCGCATGGCCCTGCTGCCTCTCGCCCACTCATTACCCCTTTAATTCATGCCAATATGAAGCTGAATAGTTGCAGGAATAATTAAAGAATAATTAAGGTTTTTTTTAATGATTTGATTCAGTGGGCCCTTTTCACGTTAACTGCACGCCTTGAAAGGCATTCACCTTAGATTCCCATTATTGTGACCTTGGTTTTACTTAACAGCAGTGAGTGGGGATAAAAAAAAAGGAAAAATATATCAGCTGGGCTGTAATTAAGGGTTGGAGGGATGTAAAGGTTAACTCGCACATGCATAAGTGCACACGCATACATAAACATGCACTTGCTCTCTCTTTCCAGCTCTCGCTCCATCTTTCTATGTGAAATTGTATTTGTGAGGGTATTCACATGCAGAAAAAGCCAAAGCCCACTCGTTCTCCCACACACACACACAGTGGGATGAGATCAGGGACGGATTGCTGTACTGTACGTGTGTGTTGGCAGCCTCTCTGATTGCTCCATTTGCCGTGTGCGAAAGAGTGAGCATTAAAAGCCACTTCTCACGTGGTTCATCACCACTGCGAACCATTAAACCCACTGGCTTTTACTGGAGATGTAAAACGGCCCATGAACGGTAACTATTTCAATTTCAATATCCTCGTTAAACATTGAATAAAAAAGGGAGAGAAATAAAGCGGGAGGAAGAGGAGGGGGGCAAGAGTGCAACGTTTCTTTCTCAAACAGCTGAATTTTGATTTCTGCGAGCGAGCGACTCTTGATAAATTTGTCAGATCTGCTCTGTGCAATTTACACTCGCCTAAAGCAACCTCCTCCTCGCTACTAAATCAATTCCGTTCTGTCAGGATCATTTATGCCATAGAAAACTGTGAAAAATAATCACACGTTCTTGATGGCAGAGGTATCTGACCTGATTTTGTATTGTGTGTGAAAAGGTTGAGTTTTTGGGATGATGTTAAATGGGACTCTGGACCACAAAACCAGTCCTTAGTGTCAGTTTATGAAAATTGAGGTGTATGGATTATATTAAAGGTGAATAAATATGCTTTTTATTGATGTTAGGACTTTTTGGCTGAAATTCTACTAACTGAAAATATAAAAAGAACTGAGAAAATCATTATTCAAATAATTTCTTAGTAATGCACATCACTAATCAAAATTTTATTTTTATATATTAGGATATTATCCTAATAGTTTAGGATAGCAGGATATTTACTAAGGCCCCGTTTACACTGCCAGTTAAATGTGACCCAATTCAAATTTTTTGTTCATATGTGACACAGATCGGATCTAATATATGATCATGTCAACATGAAAAAAACGCATGCATTCGGATTCAGGTCTCCTTCATATGTGGAAATAAATTAGATATAAATCGGATATGTGACAATGCGACTAACATGTAAACAGGCAGATCGGAGATATTGAGGCATTTCGTTTTGTACGAACTTGCGACAATGTGGTACTTTTCAGCGATTTAATGACGTAGAAAAAAAGAGCCGACGCGGTAAACAACAACAATAGAGGAAACATGGAGGAAAGTGGTCAGTCGCCACAATTTGCTCCCACCAGACCTGAGATCTCTCTCGTACCCACAAATTCCTCTGAATGGTGGAGGACACCATATACTGTATAAACCATAGGCGCAAGCTGTGATGATGGCCCTTTCCCTCCTCCTTCGCATCAAAATCATTTTAAAGTTGGGTGAACTTTGCATATTTCTCAGAGCTAAAAGCAAAACTATTTCTTCAATTGTGGCTAGTGAGGCGCAGATGCTAGAACCCGCCTTTTTTCGCATCCGCGACGTCGTAAATTGTATAACAAGTGTAAGCACATGAATCAGATATGGGTCACAATTAAAAGAACGTGTAAACGGACAGGTAAAAATCAGATGTAGGAAACAAATCGGAATTGGGCATCAAGACCTGACAGTGTAAACGGGGCCTAAGTGTCTTTATAGATTAGGATTTCTTAAAGAGATAGCTCACTCAAAAATAATAATTCTGTCATCATTCACGCACCCATTACTTGTTTCAAACATTAACGCGTTTCTTTCTTCTGTTGAACACAAAAAAAGATATAATTTGAAAAATGTTGGAAACCTGTAACCATTGACTTTCCATAGTATGTGTTTTCCTACAATTGAAGTTAATGGTCCTTCCTAACTGAGCCTGGTTTGCTCTTGAGGTTTTTTTTTTTCCTTCACTTTTGTCAATTGGTGAAGTTTGTTCCTCATCACCGTTGCCACTGGCTAGCTTGGTTTAGGACTTGTGGAGCTGCGCATCGATGGATTTGCTCTTCAGTGTTTGGACTTCGAGCACTAAAATTCAAACCACACTGAACTGAACTAAACTGAAGTTCAACTCTGAAAACTGCACTGACACATTTTCAATTTACTAGAACTTCTATGTTAAGCTGCTTTGACACAGTCTATATTGTAAACACGCTATATAAATAAACATGAATTGAATTGAATTAATGGCTACAGGTTTTCAGCTTTCTTTAAAATATCAGGTTTAGAACCACTTGAGGGTGATAAAATAGTGAGTAAAACTATCCCTTTAATATAATAATAATCATTTTTAGCATAAAATAATCAATAATTTGAACCCATACAATGTTATTTGGCTATTCCCACAAATATACACATGCAACATAAGACTAGTTTTGCAGTTCAGTGTCAAACATATTTGAGAGACATGAGTGAAATAGAGCTGTTTATTTCTTCATGTCTGTTCAGGGACCGCACCTCTGGCCTCCGGGTGATATCACAGTGAGATAACGGAGGCTGTGCAACTAATAAGCAAAGAAAGAAAGAAAGAAAGAAAGGAAGAGATATGGAGAAGTTTGGCTCAGCAGCTGGGTGAGAAAAGCTGTCCTCGCTTTAACATAAGCGCTCTCTGACCGCCGGCGAGTCGACGTGTAGCGACACCAGCCAAAGGAGGCGTCGTCGACACTAGTATGCTAGTAAATGCCGCTTATAAATGCCAGAGCCAAGTAACATCAAAGCTGGGGAAGATATCATTCTGGGCATGCCTGTAAGGATGCAATCAAAGTTACATACAACGCGATTACATTACACACTCTGACATCTACACTCAGGGCCTATTAACAGGGATCACACATTACTATGCCACGCAAAGGCAACAGCTGGAGAATTGAAGGACAGCAGTCAGAGATTTTCGTTGTTTGGCAGGGTTTTTCTATAAAACATGTATGGCTTGAATGGTTAGAGGTCTAGACAGGAGGCGAGAAGTTTTCTTAAGGAAGTACGGAACAAAGCCTTCGTGTTTTTAAATGTCTGAATGGACGTATCGCTTGCTCTGAATATATTTGAGAAGGTTTTGAATGTTTGTTTGTTCAGCATGTACCCCTTGGCGCCAACTTAATACATTTTATTTAATGTTAAGTTTTATATAGAAGCCACTGATTAAATTAAAAATAATTCTCTATAATAGAACAATTAACAAATTAAACAATTATAATATTGAGGATCATTTTTCTATATTAGAATGATTACAATGCTTCACAATATTACTGTTTACTGCATTTCGATCAAATAAATACAGACTTGGTAAGCCTAAGAGACTTTTCAAATAATAATAATAATAATAATGATGATGATGATGATGATGATGATGACAGTCATGATAATAATTATGAAAATAATAAATATTATTAATAATAGCAATAATAATAATAATAATAATAATAATAATATTAATAATAATTATTATTATCATTATTATTGTTATCATTATCATTATTATAATTACATAAATACTGTAAAAAATATAGCTTTAAATAATAATAACAATTTAATTTAATAATAAAATAAATAAAATAAAATAATAAGGATAATAACGATGACAACAACAACAACAACAACAACAATAATAATATTAATAATAATAATAATAATAATAATGATAATAATAATAATAATTATTATTATTATTATTATTATTATTGTCATCATTATTATCATTATTATAATTAAATAAATACTGTAAAAATATATTTTTAAATAATAATAACTATTTAATTTAATAATAAAATAAAATTAAATAATAATGATAATAATGTTGACAATAATAATAATAATATTGATGATGATGATGATGATAATAATGATAATAATATTAATATCATTAATAATAATAATAATTATTATTATTAATGTCATCATTATTAGCATTATTATAATTACATAAATACTGTAAAAAAATAAATAATAAATAATAATACAATTAAATTAAATAAAATCTCTTGCCAACTTTTAAACCATAGAGTATCTTACAATCGCAGCTAAAGTCTCATAATGCAACTTGTTTTAAAATGTTAATCAATATCTCACATTTACCTGTGGAAACAGTCCTTCTTAGTTTGATAATTAATAAAACTGGCATTTATTAGTGTATTTCTAGGTCAACTAAATTAATTTATTATTAAATAATAAAGCACATCACACAGGCACCTTCACTGGAAAATGATAGAATATAGAGTAAAACATATTACAACTGTACAGCTTTCAGAAGACATGGTCAAGTGCATGGCGTTCAGTAATATTATGATTAGCCAATAAAACATGCACCAATTGGCATTGAAAAATGAACCTTTGTGCTTTTAGTTTGGGTATGCCAAGTCTAAGCAGCTCAGAACTGTATAAATATTGTTTTAAGTTCTGTGTGTGGTGACTTGCGAGGCATCTGTGTATATATGTGTGAGTGTTACCTGTTGCAGCATAAGGGCTTGTTGCTGTTGGAGTAAAGCTTGAAGTTGAGGCGGAGAGAGGATCTGCTGCATCTGCTGAGGGGTGATCATCTGTGGGGTCATCATTGCCATTGATACAGGCACCTAAAAAAGCAAAAAGACCAATAAATGACAAGGAATTGACATGCAAGCTGCTAAGCAGTCCAAAATAATGCTTGATACAAGTGTTAAATATGTCCAATAAACCAAGCAGGCATAAAATGGAGAAGCCGAATGGCAGATCGCTATATAAAATGACACCTCTGCACTGAGATAAGTACATTTCCCTCACTTTAACATGATACAAAGCCATTTCTGTTTCTTTAGCATCATAAAGGAATGTTGTACTTCACTTTAATTAACTCTTTATCCTGTCATGGCAAAGAGAGTACACAAAACATCAGCTCTGTTGACACAATAGAGCTCCACACTGCTTGCATTGTAAAACCCTGGCAGTTTTTCCGAAAGAGAGAGAGAGAAAGAAAGAGAGAGAAAGCGTGTTGATCAAATCTTCCCTTGAGTATGTAGTCTTTATCAGCCTGAAAGTACTTCAATAAACATAATATTATGACTTGTTATCTAGAGAATCACATCTTTGGCAAAAATAACAAACAGTCTGATAAGATAGCTATCGGCAGGAAACAACTTGCAACAGTCTGGAATTGAGAGCACAATTTGCTAGACAAGAACGAGGCGTAAAGATGGAAGGCGTGATTCTTATCTTATGACAAATATGCAGAAAAGGATAGAAATGGAAAGAGAGTTGGGATTAACAATCTGGTTTTCTTTATTTCTTCTTTTAAAACATTTCTACATTTACAGCTAAATGTATGTGATTTTTTTTGTTACTGGTGCGCCATTTAATCCTCATCACTGTCAAGTGTATTCTTTATTAAACTGGCCTTCTCTTCAATCACGTCAACAAATTCATTGGTTTCTTTTCATTTACAAAACTCTTACTGGGCAAACTCCACTATATTTACAGTCACTTCTTAACATTCAGTAAACATGTCAAAATCTGAGCTCTAGTAGTTTTATTAACCTTTGTATACCCAAAGTTCGCATTCATTCGGTCGCTACTCTTTTCAGTTTACTGCTGCTGATGCTTGGAATCATCTGCAGCAGACCTTAAAGCTCAACACTTTTATTTCACTATCATCCTTTAAAAATTCAATCCAGTTAATAGTACAAGATCACTGTGCTCGTTTTTAGTTTTTCCTTGGTTTTATGTTATTATCTACATCTGTGAAAATTGTTATTGTATTGCGTCCCTGCTGCTTCGTATCAGGTTTTATGCTGCCAATTGGCCAGGTAGTCATTGTAAATGAACTGGTTCTCAATTGACTTACCTGGTTAAATAAAGATTATTATAAAAAAAAAAAAAAAAAAACACACAAACACATACAAAAACAATAAGCAAAACAAAGTAATGCAAAAACAAAACTTAACCAGACAATAAATGCAAAACAAAAACAAACCAGCAAAACAAAGCAAATGAACAAACGCAAAAAAAACAATGAATAATAGTTCCAAGAAAAACCTAAACGTTAACAATTCAAAACACTTTCAGTTTGAAAATAATTGCACTTGTTGCACAACATTACTGATCTAACATTTTTAAAACAATTCACTCCGGTAACACTTTATTTTGATAGTCCATTTGAGTATTAGTAGACTCTCTATTTAACATCTGCTGATACTGCTCCTTCAACAGACATTTAACTGACTATAAGAAACTTTGCAAGTACATGTCAACTCACACTAACCCCAACCTAACAGTCTACTTATAATCTAATGAGAATTAGTTGGCAATGTAGATGCAATGTAACTAAATTCAACAAACGGACTATCAAAATAAAGTTTGACCTTCACTCCTGTTAACATGATTTAAAACTGTAATATTCACAACAATAATGTTCAAAACATCAGACAAAACCAAACATTTATAATTGAAAGGCAAATGCATAGAGTATAGTGACTGTATAGCCTACGGACAGTCTGTTAACTGTCCTAAAAGTCTCAAACTTCTCATCACCATCCTTACTCTGTGTGTGTGTGAGAGAGAATGAGAGCTGGTTTGGAAAGGCCTGAAAGCAGGCCGCCTGTACATGATTACATCCTTTAATGCAGTAGAACCGGCCACTCTGTGAACTTATGGGCAGCTTTTTAACGGGCCAGCAATTTCCACCAGTACAATTTGTGGCTGCTTCCTCGAATGCAGCTAGCGATCTTACACAGAAACACACACACAGCCGCTCTGTGGCGTTCCATTTATTTTCCTATTTACTGCTCAAGGGCCAGAACTGATCATCTCCCTGCAACTGCTCAATAAAAATAAAGCTATTTACAGGCAACGGCTGGCTTGAAGCTGACACGCGAGCGCAAACTACAATCCCGCATAATACGTACATTTATCTACATTTGCCACTCAAAGGGAAGAAAAAAGACAGGCAACGGCGTGACGACTTCCCAGTCCACTGCCAGTCCGATCTGATATTTGCATTCATTTGTTTTCATGTAGCGCCTGAGCGCTCATATTTTCAGCAGTTTATCTATTCACAGCTCGAGGGCTCGGGAGGAAGGGGGGTGAGATAAGGAAAGGAAAGACGAAGAGAGAGAGAGAGAGCTGTCAGACGCAAATTAAATCTGTAAAGGCCTGATTTGACTTTGTAAACAAGATTGGCGGTAAATACGAACACCGGCTCTCATTCCCGCCGGAAAGGGGGATGAAAGCTCACGCTCGCATTGGTTATCGGCGACTGTCCGATACTTTATTGTAAACGTCCCTATCAGAATCAAACGAGCCATCCGTATCCTTCACTACAAGGAGGGGCGCTTCCCAGAATCCGTGACAGAGACAAAGAGGCAAAATTATGCACTCTTTGACTTATGCGCCACAAGACAGACGCATTTTATGGGCTGCCGTGCCACTCACCTAGATTAATTACAGGCGTGACGCAGGTGAGACTAGCGCTCACAGCTAAAGCTAGCAAGCATGGACACATTTCAGCTGATGATATCATGCATCTGATCCCATCGTTTGGTCGGGGGCCAGAAACCAGGCGCTCACCTTTTGATGACTTATATCAAGGGTTAAACATCAAGGGCTGTACAATTACAGCTTTGAAAATGAGTATGTGCACCCAGAGAGGAAGAAGCGTCTGAAACAAAGCCAAGGCACCAAGGCATCCGAGACCCCGCTGAAGGCCGGTGTGTTGTTTCCCCACAGATTGGGGGGAGACAGAACGTGAGATAGGGCACAAGAGGGGGCTCGGTGTGGCGGGCGCTTGGCGTCATGCCAATTTGCCACGCGCGGCTGCTTGTCACTGAGAAAGAGCGAAATGAAAACCTGTAATTAATTGCTCTTCTGCATCCCATTCTCCTGCGGTGACAACCCATACATTCTATTTTATACACACGTTCATTGACATTTTCAAGTTGCAGGCGTAATAATTACCAGAGTTATAACACCTTCTATTGCGGCGCGACAGTGGGATTGACGAGCCGCCTGAATGCTGAGTTGTTAAGGTTTGACGCCATTAATTGCCCCTATAATCTAATATCACAAAGGCGGGCCATTACACACCGTGAGCGGAGCGTGCAATTCGACACTACGGTTTCAGAGCAGTGCAGGAAAACAAAAGCGCGCCATTAGGGACTTGACGGCCGCTAACAAAAGCGCAGCACAATGCGGAATTATATTTTCATTCGGCTTTGTCTCTCGCCATAAATGATTCCCCCCGTTCATTTGCCACTGAATAGAGCCAGTAATAGAAGAGCCCGAAACCCCAACCATTTGAAGTCAGGCATTTATTAAATGCATTTAATTTTTTTTTCTCAATTTTTTTCTCTCTTTAAATTAACATGCAACAGAAAAGAAAGGCGAGGGAGATATTTTGCAGAAGCAAAGCAATGAGCACATTGCTGCGAATTATCAAGCCCAAAAACTCATTTACTATATTTTAAAAACAGAGACAAAAAAGCATTCTATCCACGTGCGAGGAGAGAGAATAACAAGAGAGATGCTGTGATGCGTTGGTAATAAAGGCCACATGACAGGAAGAAAACTTGGTTTATATGCGAACCATATTGGGCAGTCAAAAATACAAGTTTTCGAATACGCAATTAACAAAATTTGTAATGATCAATTTCCTCTTTTTTAGACGAATAGCTATATTTTACAGTCCTACACCCAGTAGGTCAAAGTTTGGCAAGTTAATACGGCTTATTGGCCTCTACTGGTTAATGCTGTAACTACAGTTATGAAGGAGCACAGCATGTTTCTTTATTGACATTTTGACAAGTAAAAAAAAAAAATAATTCAGCATAATAATAGTAAATAATAGTTCAACAGTTGCAATATAGACATTTTAAAAATTCCCAATTATTTTCATTTTCACGGATGATAATCTCCCGGAAATCACGCGTTTCCCCCCCCGGTCCTCAAATACGTTGCGCACCAAAGTCTCTGCATTGTCCTCTATCCGTCGGGTCACAGTGTGCACATTTTAAACTAAATGTGATTCATTATAACCATTTAAATTGAAACATTTAATTTCAGTAAGCTTTTTTGTAACAATACATCAAATTTTAAGCAACAATCTCTTAACAATCCCCATCATTCTCCCTTTTCTCTCAAATGGGATGGTGGGCCAAATCAAAGGTTACCATGGGCCAACTTTGGCCCTCGAGCCCTAGTTTGGGTATCTCTGCATTAGATAAACAGCAGAGGTAACATACCCCAACAAAACCAAATAACATCAGTGCTTACAGTGAACAACTTGCATGTCTTTAAGAACATCCTCAATCAGCTCAAGTCTAATCTCCTTTGAGCATCTCTTGTGGTCACTTTCAACATATCCTACTTATCACCTTCAATCAGGTGGGCAGCAAAACAACCACGCAATCATAGTAAACAAAGCCCCTACACACAAGCAAAAAGCTCTTTTGGCACTCACTCACTCGCAGCTTTGAGTTTCTAAGTGGCACCATAATATCTGGTGTGCATTTGATGGCCATCCCCTAAAACCATCTCCACAAGCTTCTGAGACTGTCTGCTAATGAGCCGGCTTCAGTGGCACCTCTGGAGCCTCCCACCACCATTAAGATTCACCAGCGCCGTCCGCACGCACCACGAACAGCTACCCACTACTGACAGGGGTCAGCTTCAATACAGAGACAGAGGGAGCAGCGGGGGAGACGGCCGTTCGCAGGGAGCCGAGCAGTAATTAGAGGGGCTATTTGAAGAGCGAGTTTAACTGATTAACAAAGAGAAGAGATGGGAAATGAGGGAGCGAGAGCCGAGAGAGGGAAGCCGAGCAGCAAGAAGAGCGATGCGTCCCAGAGGGTCATAAAGGAAGTAGTAAGGACAGCGAATGCATTCCAATGAGCCTTAATCGGGCTTTTCCTTTTTTTAACGGCCTTGATAAATTACAATCAGGCTTATCAACCACCTTCTGCACAGATGCAAGGACGATGATGTGAACGTTTCGTGACCCTACAGACCAGTGTCCTATATTGAGCATGTTTACATGCATAACAATATGCCTATTAATAAATCAGTTAATTTCAGGGTAGTGATGTCAAAACATAATAATTCTCACTCCAAGTATTTCATTTATGTCAATATTTAATATATATTATCAGCATTTGTTTCCTGATATTATGCAGCATTTTGATTGTACCACTTGGATTCAAACTGCATGAAATGTGAACACATTTTTATAATTCTTTGGGTCAAAACAATAAGTGTCTGAGACTGTGATATATATTCTTCTTTGTTACCTGCAAAATATTTGCTATGCCTGCATGTGCTTAAATCCACAGAAAGGCATGTTTCTGTCATACTTGTATATTAAACATGCAACTTCAATACTGACAGAAAGCAGTTGATAAGTTTACATGCTGGCCGAAATCAGCATAAGGGGTGAAAATCTAGCTGTGATGAGCAGTATATGCTTAACCTATTAATGACCTTGCACCAAGTAAAGGAAACGGGTTAACATGACCACAACCGTTGTCAGCTTATTGAGCATAATCTGGCTAAGAACGTTAATGTAAACACACCCAATGTGTGGTTTATGTGAGGTCTGATCTGGAACAAGTGAGAGTGTTTTAATACAAAATGTTTCTCAGCACAATATACTGTCAGTCTGCCAAATGAGTCTGTTTCATTAAACTAAAACCATCCGCACTTAAAAGCATTTTGCAGGCGATTTTTCCCCCCAAGAGATGTGTTCACCTGTGCTCCTGGATTCAATCTGATTCCATTAGTGTGGATATATGGAGCGTCTCAATGCATTCAGTGAGAAGTTGTAGCCGTTACTGCTGTAATGAAGTGGCCACAAATTATTTGCAGCTTAAAAATAGATTTGGGAGTCGGGGTGCATCTTTAAAGTGAATCAATGCGTGTTGCACCTTGAATAAACTAAACACACTAGGGTTTGAGGAATGATGCTCAAGATAAGGAAACCTTGATTTTATTTTTACATTAAACTATGCATTATTTTAACACTAGACAAAATAGACAGACTAGACAGGTGTAAAAAGATATTGAATAAATTTGAAATTATTTGTCTGGCAATATTTTATTAGACAATGTTGCCATGATTTCAATTCCATATTAAGTAAAAAAAAAAGCAACATACAGATTTTATCAGTCTATTTATGAAATATGAAAGTTTTAGTCAATTCAAGAAATCAAATAAAATTTAAAATTAATTTAAAAATTGTAATATGTTTTGGAAATGGCATAAATTAAACCACATTGATATATTAAAATAAATTAATATAATATTCATGCATTATTTTAATTTATAATAAAGACACTAATATTTGATGCAATCACAGGATTGAACAGACAGACAGACAGACAGACAGACAGACAGACAGACAGACAGACAGACAGACAGACAGACAGACAGACAGACAGACAGACAGACAGACAGACAGACAGACAGACAGACAGACAGACAGACAGACAGACAGACAGACAGATAGATAGATAGATAGATAGATAGATAGATAGATAGATAGATAGATAGATAGATAGATAGATAGATAGATAGATAGATAGACACCTCATACATGCACACCAGACCTATGCTTCAAGACATACAGCCAATGAGGGTAAGGGTGAAAGAAATAAGGGTGAAACTTGCTTTACCTTCTTATCTATATGCAACTTAACCCTAAACCCTAAATTCTAAACCCTAACCCTAAAGGCTTACACTAAATAACCCTAGACCCTAACACTAAATTACCCTAGACCCTAAACCCTAACACTAAATTACCCTAGACCCTAAACCCTAACACTAAATAACCCTAGACATTAAACCCTAAACGATAAACACTAAATGCTAACACCAAAAAACCCTAAACCCTAACACTAAATAACCCTAGACATTAAACCCTAAACGATAAACACTAAATGCTAACACCAAAAAACCCTAAACCCTAACACTAAATAACCCTAGACTCTAAACCTTAAAGCTTAAACCCTAACACTAAATAACCCTAGACTCTAAACCTTAAACCCTAACACTAAATAACTCTAGACACTAACCCTTAAACCCTAAACCCTAACACTAAATAACCCTACACTCTAAACCCTAACACTAAATAACCCTAGACATTAAACCCTAAACGATAAACACTAAACGCTAACACCAAATAACCTTAAACCCTAACACTAAATAACTCTAGACACTAACCCTTAAACCCTAAACCCTAACAGTAAATAACCCTACACTCTAAACCCTAACACTAAATAACCCTAGACTCTAAACCATAAACCCTAAAACCTAACACTAAATAACCCTACACTCTAAACCTTAAACCCTAACACTAAATAAAACTAGACACTCAACGCTAACACCAAATAACCCTAAACTTTAACACTAAATAACAATAAACCCTATAAAACCCTCATAAGTGCCTCCAGTAGGGTGAATTTCTGCTAAAGCTTGACATTTCTTAGCAGGATTGAACAGACAGACAGACAGACAGACAGACAGACAGACAGACAGACAGACAGACAGACAGACAGACAGACAGACAGATACAGTAGATAGATAGATAGATAGATAGATACAGTAGATAGATAGATAGATAGATAGATAGATAGATAGATAGATAGATAGATAGATAGATAGATAGATAGATAGATAGATAGATAGATAGATATCTTTTTCTTCATCGCCTCTTGTCTCTATTAGCATTTTCAGGAAGTTTAAAAAAAAGGAAACCCAGGCAGCAGGTACAAAGGTATAGAGGAGATCTTCATTTTGGGAAAGGTCAACCTCCCAGTAATGAGCCGTACACTAAATTATGGTATTTAAATAAATGGATGATGATGAATGCATCCCCATTCTCTGGAGGATTCTTTGCCATTCCATATTACAGGGTAATTATCACATGTAGTGCTGTGGTGCATACAGACACACACACACACACACACACACAGGAGCAGGAGAAAAAATGGGCGAAAGAGCTTCAAGTGAAAGCATATAAAAACATGTTACTAAACTTTGGACAGACGTGGCAAATCAGCTCCATAAAGCCGTAATTGGGACTGGCTGAGTTCTTGAAAGGCTTTTTATAGCTGGAGAGGAATAATATACTCGTCCATATAAAGAACGGGGGGGAAAATCTGATAAACGGCCCTTAAAGTTGAAGAATTTAGAGAAGAGCACAAAGGTCTAGTGCTTTAAAGACTGCAAGGGAACTCGCCTCAGACTTGGGAGTATGAATTATGACAAAGTGACGCTCATTTGGAAAGGTGGCCAAAGAATCACTCTGACTATGTAAAGAGAGAGGAATTCTGGTCATACAAAACTAAAATCCTGGATAACACACACAGGAGGCGTTTATTCTTCTAGAAAGCTGAGATGGGGTGTCATATAACGGCTAAGAAACACAATTGTCCCTCTGTGGTGAGGAAGAAAACAAGAGAATGAATTAAGTTGTAAAGCCCTGGTAAACCACGGTATATTTAAAGGGACAGTTCCTAAAAGAGCTCTACATCCTACAGAAATGTACATGAAACGAATAATATGAGTATACAAATGCACATTCGATAAGTTTATTAAACGTATATTTATTAATTTTTCATAGTTTTATCCTTGTATTTGATTAGGAGCCATTTTCCTGTTTCCTTAGATGTTTTTTCTTACAGCCGGGTATGCATTTTTGCCACAGTAAAAACATGATTCTGATAAAGGTTGTGAAATTCAGTGCTCAGACAATAGGTGGCGCTACACAACATGATGAATGTCAACATTTAATGTGCGAGCATGTGTAATGGAGGAAGATGGAGGCATATAAAGTTATAATGAATACATAAACACCACAGTCAGTCAATCTCAAATATCCGTCTGCAATCTCACCGGCAATCCGCTGGGGATCCTGGAGTAGGAGGGATAATTGAAAAAATGACAAGGAGACAACTAGAGGAGACATCACACGCGGGCATCCATGCACACGCGGGACAACATTCTAGCGCTGTTTACCCCCGTCAAAAAGAATTACTCACCTCACGGGTGGAGGGGCTGGTAGACTGCCTAACCGCAACCCACAACTCACACTCTCTAACTCTCTCTCTCTCTCTCTCCTGCACTGGAGTACCTGCAGTCTGTGCTGATGGCCATTATGATCAGTTTATTCACGGGTGCGTTCGTGAGTCTACTGCCTGCGGGGCTCAAGCCGGTAAACAAGCCGTCACATCTCATTTACACAACAGCGCCATTAATCGCCTCGCAAACCAACACCAAGCACGGGGCCATGAGGAGAGAGGGAAAGACGCCGGGGAGGGAGGATCGAGGTTAAGGCTGGGGTTATGGAGGGGTCCGAAAGAGGGGGCAAACAGGGAGAGAAGGGGATTGAGGAAGGGGCTACCCAAACAAAAACAGGAGGGAAGGGGGAGATCAGATTTGAGGAGGGAATTACTAAGACTGTACCACAAGAAAAGAGATGAAAGAAGTGGATCAAGGATCTCTGTAGGAACAATATGAGATCAGCGAGAGATATAACCAAAGAGACCTTAAGGATATTTGGGGGGATTAATAAATAATTTAATAAAAACTTTTATTCAGAAAGGATGCTCAAATTAACAAAATAACTATTTTATAAGACTTATATTTCAATTATGTTCACTAATATATAAACTATGATAATACACATTTGCTAACTCTCTCAGAAATACGCTTAAAATATTAATTTATTAATAATGTCCAAATATACTTTGCTCTTCATTACTTGTTAAGGCTGGTTTCTACTTCTGCATCAAGTGATCGGCGTGACCACAGTGCCTGCCTTGCGTGTAGTCGTGCATTTATACTTCTGCGTGCTGTTTGTGTTGCTCTGCACTTCCGAAACGCTAGCTGGCAGTAGGTTTAAATGTTCCTGTGTAGAGTTTCTTCTTGGGTGTTTTGTTTTTTCTGAATGCTACCTTAATGTTAAGTAGCTAAAACTTGCTGATTAAGAGGCGGGAACCGGCGGACATGCAACAGCTTTAATCATAAGGTACACACAAAACAACAGTTTCCATCTGGAGCTATTTCATGGGACTCGACACTTGTAAACACTCGCTACAATGGGTTTGCGTGGCTCTCGGTCCCACCCACACTGGTCACAGCTACCAAGCTGACCCATCACAGAGCTTGCACTATGCGTCGTTGCGATGAGTAGTTACATTTTTTGAGAGGTGCGCATCGGCATCAGCCACGGCGAGGGCTATGTGACATATAGAGCATACAGTACGCGTGCGATTGACACAGAAGTATAAAACTGCCTTTAGTTTGCTGACTTCACAGTGCCTTTTAAGATAGTTCACCTAAAAATAAAATGTTATCATTAACTAAGCCTTTACTTGCTTCAGATCTTTATGATTTTCTTTCTTCTGTTCAACCCCAAAGAAGATATTCTGAAGACAGCTGGAAACCTGTATCCATTGACTTCCATAGTATTTGTTATTAATAAAATTTTCGAGCGGTCTTCAAAATATCTTCTTTTGTCTTTAATAGATGAATGAAATTGAAAGTTTTGAAACCACTTGAGGGTTAGTAAATAGTAAGTAAATTTTAATAGTTGGGTGAACTACTCCTTTAATATGGTTTTATGACCAGTGTTTACGCATCTAAATTAAGGCCCCTTTTACACTAATATGCTTTCGTTTTAAAACTAAAGCGATCCACGTCCACACTAGCATTTCATCTAGCGTTTCTGAAAAGCTCTTCGTCCACACTACACCGTTGAAAACGCACATCACGTGACCACACACGCACTCTGTCATGCGCTGAAAGCTGCTTCAGCGTATTCTCGAGTCTGAGCTCCAGGCAGTCAGCGGGAGCTCTGAGCACACCTGCCCGGCTGAGCGCAGCCGAACATTGGCCAGTCCATCCAGAATCTGCCGCTGGATCTTATCTCCCTGTAGTTGTTAAATGCAATCTATTACTCATCTTGTGTAGACCTATATCTAACAACTCTGTATTTTTTAATCTATTAGTTTACTTGCTCTCATGTTTTGGCTGAGCGCAAATATAAGTTATTATTGCTATCAATTTATGTAACCATGTACACTGATTCCACATGTTTGCCTTTATTTCCTATACTGTATAAACGTATTGTACTTTTATAATTATTATTATTGATTATTAAAATTATAGCTTACTGATTATTGTATTGAGCAAAAGAGACGGCTCGTTTGTATTTCACCATGCATTTCCTCTGATAATCTTTATTGTGGGCATATAGCCTGACATTAAGCACATATTGCCAAAACCACACAATGAGCCTTGTTTCATATTTTTTTCAATGAAAATGAAAGGAGGCAGTTATTAGGCTCTGTTTTGTTATGAATTTGCATAGAGTGAAGATGACAATCATTTAAATATGTACATGATGCCTTAACATCATGTCTGTTATGTTTAAGTTGTAAATATAAAAATTAAAAGAGACTTGCTTTATAGTTAAGATAATAAAATGCCGTTACATTTGAAGATTTACCCCACGTCTCCTCACGTCCTCGGGAGTTCGTTATAAACTTGCGAAGTCTAAACTTACAAGGAAAGGATGCAAGTCTGAACTTTGTTTCCTTGATATTGAGAAAAAGCCCCAATCAGGTAGCGCAAATGTCAGCAGCCACATTTTTAGATCACTCCAAACTGACAGTGTTTTAAAATGAAACGGCTTCTTTAGCGCTTCCAAAACGATCCGTTTTGAGTGCTCGAAAACTCCAAGGTACTGTAGTGTGGATGGAAGATGTAAACGTATGCGTTTTCAAACTACAACGTAATAGTGTAAACAAGGCCTAAGAACGTACTAGATCAGCTTTCATCTCCACCATATCACTATGTGACTATCACACACACTTTGCAACAATATTGACTCTGCCAGCCATATTTGCCCTTCCCCCATCATGCTCAAGTAGAATGTGTTTATCAACACATGAACAGGAGAACAAAATGCCTCCACTGTTCCACCAGAATAATTCCCTTCTCTTAATCCTGACAGGTCGGTTCAAGAGGTCACATTTCTCAGGTGGAAGCGATAAGGGAAAGCAGGCGGGGGTTAGTATGGGGGGGACGGATGGGAGAGCTTTTAAACAGTCACACCAGCACCTTCAAAAAGCCTGGAAGATATTAGCCTGCATGTGGAGAGTGAAGGGTCACTATTGAGCGGGACGCGACGCTAAAGAGGCCTGTCATTTTAATAACAGGCCCGCTGAAAGGCTGCAGGCGCTGTTACCAGGTGGCTCTATGATGATGTCTTCCAGGGCTATATAGCGCACACAACCACCATTCACAAGCTAATTTGTCCCAGAATGATCTAAAACCCCCATTGCTGCTCATCCCCTGAAGTTAGCCCCTTTACCTCCCACAGGTATTTATCATATTTTGCCTTTTTTATACAGTACATGGTGGTGGTGCGGGTTTGTTTGCAAAGTGTGTGTGTGTGGTGTGTAATAAAAGCCAGCCATTGGGGGCTGCAGGGCTGAGCGACTCTGAGAATTCTGGGCTGTCACTTGCTTATTTTCAGCCAGTTCAGAGCTTGCGTCTAGGGAGCGCTTTCTCTGACAGCGTTCGGACAGCATTCGGACAAATGAAAATCCGCCGTTGCGCGAGTGCCCCGAGTCGGGCAAGTTCAAGTGGAAAATCCCCCCACCGCTCCGTCTTCCATATCCTTCTTCCATTAGTCCCTCGCTTTCTACGGACGTCCCTCGCACACACACATCTGTGGCTCTATCTAACGCCTCACTGCCCCAGAATAAAAATGACAACAAATTTCCAGTGGAACACAACAGAAGAGATGACTGGGGTGCGGAAATATAAAAGCCCATTATCGACCGCGTTCATTACACTTTTCACTCATGTTTCAGATCAAAAAATGGACTTTTACACTTCACTGCTCAAACCCAAACTCTGAAACGGCCACCGCGGCCCTGGGTGTTTCTCCTCTCGCTCTCTCCCTCGCAGTCTTCAATCTGTCAGGCCTCTTGCATTCTGGGTCACCCTCTCTAACCCTCTCTCTTTCAAAACAGCCTCTTTGAAACAGAAAAAAGTGCCAACTAAGCATTCCACTTAATGGACAAAACAGTTTTCAAAATAAAAGAAAGTGCTCTGTCCAGTAAGGATGGTCTTTTCTTCCCATTTCATCAGAGGTGTCAATATACGTATTGTTTTCCCAAACATGCAAAGAATTCATATAAAAACCCACTCTAAAGTGGTCATTTGCATGATAAGCATGGCATTGTGTTTTAAAGCAATAAAGAGCAAACAGAAGAGGTAAATTTTCATTAGGGCCAAAGGATTTTAAGAGTTCACGATCCCAAAGTGCTTGACCATGCAGAGGTGGAGGTTCCAGCTGGCGTCATCCATCTCTCCATCAGATCATTTTAATGTGGTACTCCCTTCACCCAGTGCTACCCTGGCAACGCAGCCTCTCTATCAACGCTCAAGAGAAGGAAACTAATTAGCATGTCTCTAATGAGTCTTTTCATTTTTTTTTTTAATTAAACGGGGTCCTCAATAATACATGAAAAGAGGACACTTTTTCTTTTCAATTACCAACAGAGATGGGACTGGAGCCACGTGTGTGTGTGTGTGTGTGTGTGTGTGTGTGTGTGTGTGTGTGTGTGTGTGTGTGTGTGTGTGTGTGTGTGTGTGTGTGTGTGTGTGTGTGTAAAATGGGTCTATACAGGCATGATGATCATTTCTCTGCCCTTTCACCTTATACATACAGATAAAAATAGACATATGGTGGGATGGACTGTTTAAATGCTTTAGCTTTATTTTCCTGATTTTCAAATAGCTGTGAATATTTATAGGCTAAATATGTAATAAGCATATACAGTTGAAGTGTTGAAGTCAGAATTATTAGCCTCCCTGTTTATTTTTTTCCCAATTTCTCTTTAACGGAGAGAAGATTTTTTCAACACATTTCTACACATAATAGTTTTAATAACTCATTTCTAATAACTGATTTATTTTATCTTTGTCATGATGACAGTAAATAATATTTGACTAGATATTTTTCAAGACACTTCTATACAGCTTAAAGTGACATTTAAAGGCTTAACTAGGTTAATTAGGGTAACTAGGCAGGTTAGGGTAATTAGGCAAGTTAGTGTATAACAATGGTTTGTTCTGTAGACTATCGAGAAAATATATAGCCTAAAGGGGCTAATAATTTTGACCTTACTGTTTTTATTCTAGCCGAAATAATACAAATAAGACTTTCTCCAGAAAAAAAATTATCAGACATACTGTGACAATTTCCTTGCTCTGTTAAACACCATTTGGGAAATATTAAAAAAAATTCAAAGGGGGGCAAATAATTCTGACTTCAACTGTAAGCATGACGTACTGTAACAGTCAAATAGCATTTATTTGTGTTTCATAGAGACTCTAACAGTTTCATTTAAAATGAAAAACTAAATCCCAGGAAACCTTCTATCAAAATCATTTCATGGGCACAAAATGTTGTAGTTGTGTGCAAACAAATAAGTTACAATTAAGATCTAAATCTACAGATGCTTTAAATTACAGTACCATCAGTACAATTTTAAAATGTTTTAAAATAAGCTTATCCTAATATTATTATTTTATCAAAAAAATACAGTACAAATTGTAAAATTGTAAAATGTTATTGCACTATAAATAATAACAGTTCAAAAGTAGTTTATAATTGAATCATTTATTCCAGTGATTTTAAAGATGAATTTTCAGATTCATTACTGCAGTCTTCAAAGTCACATTATCCTTCAGAAATCATTCACTCATTCATTTTCTTTTTGGCTTAGTCCCTTTAATAATCTGGAGCCGCCACAGCGGAATGAACCGTTAACTTATCCAGCATATGTTTTCCGCAGCAGATGATATTCCAGCTGCAACCCATCACTGGGAAACATCCACACACTCTCATTAACACACATTCACTACGGTCAATTTTAGCATACCCAATTCACCTATATCACATATCTTTGGACTTGTGGGGGAAACCGAAGAACCCGGAGGAAACCCACGCGAACACGTGGGGAACATGCAAACTCCACACAGAAATGCCAACTGAATCAGCCGAGGCTCGAACCAGCGACCTTCTTGTTGTGAGGCGATCGTGCTATCCACTGTGCCACCATGTCACCTTATTATTAATATTAATATTATCATTATTATTAATGATAAAAGTAATAAAAACAATAATGACTGGAATAATAAATTCATTTTTAACTACATACAATAAGTAATAAATAAATATTTAATAAATAAGTATTTAACAATTTAACAAATTTTTTTTTTTACATTTAATAAATGCCACCTTGATGAACAAAATAATTTTCTTTAAAATAAATAAACACACGTTTGATCGGTAGTGTATTTATATTTAAAATAAATCTTGTTCTATAAGCAAAGCCTTTAAATAGTAGTCTATATATATATATATATATATATATATATATATATATATATATATATATATATATATATATATATATATATCCTACTGTTTCTTTTAAACAACTTTAAAGTATCAAACCTAAGGAAGTGGATTGCAATTCTTACAGTACCTTGGCTTATTGAAAGAATCTAACTGACTCTCTTTTTAAAAAAAAAAAAGACTGAGAAAGTACAAGAAATATCATACAGAAAGGCAATCTGTAACTTTTCAGACATGAATGTCCCAAAAAGAGAAAGAAAATTAAGCAAGAATTAAAGATGGAAAAATGAGCCATTTTAAGGAAAAACCTGTTGGTCACGGCCAAGGTTCTGGTGCATTCCGACAAAATTCTGTTTAACTTCTGCACTCTTTGGCAGGAAAAATCTAATTAACAGGCACCAAAGGATGTCATTGTTAATCACTCTGCATTTACATCTTCCAAAAAAATGTATTATAAAAAGCCCATAATGATTTAACCCGACCAGTGGCCATTTTCTGTTGAGCTATGTCCATTGACTGTATTAAATGACTTCTCTGCCCTGTTGTTCCTGCTATTGGATAATGGTTTCAAATAACCTGCAGAACCTGGATTTTTAGAAACTTTAGAAATGCATTTGAAATAATAACCTGAGTAGAAAATTATAGCAAGAGTCACTTGATGGCTAGCTGTCGAGCAGCTGAAGGCCTGTTTGTAAAGGTAGAAGCAGTACATGTCACTACATTTGCCAATCTACAAACCTGACTTTTTTTGTTTAGGTGTCAAGTGTGAAGGAAATAATCCAGAGTGACACAAACAAGCAATTTGCAGTCCCTAAAACACTACAGGAAAAACAGAGAGCATACAGTGAATGTGACCGTAAGGGTCGGGGTTGAAGGTTGATGTCCTGGGGCAGTGGATGAGGAAGTGACACTACAAACGGAATCTTTGGGCTCAGCTTTATCAGTATGCAGGGTGGTCTTGCGCTGAGGGGGGAGAGAAGCCCAAAGAGCCTCACCTGGGGATCCACTGAGGGTCACAGGTCGACAGAGGTCAGGGACTCTGACCATAGGGTTCATCAGAAAACATCAAATCATGATGTGCAAGAGTGTGTACAGTTACCGGAGGATATGGTACTCTATTACATCTGTAAATCCCTTCGGAGAGACAATGCGATTCGTTGTGCAGTATCTGTCAAAAGGTAATCTGTGTAATTGTTTTTTTTTTTTTTTTTTTGATTTGGCATTTTTTAATTTACATCCAAAAAGTAAATGAAAACTATTAAAATATGAAACCATGGTCATTTTTGGTTCTCATCGTTTCAGATATCATTTGTACTTGTTAAAGCTGACCAAAAATACAAATTATGTTGTTTGAGACATTTTGAAGCAAGTTCAGTGCCTTTCATTGTACAAAAAAAGACAAAAACAAAAAACAAGTACTACGCCTGCACGATTGATCGATTTTAAACCGAAATCGCGATTTGAAAAGGTGCGATGTTCAAATTGCAAAAGCTGCGATTATTTTGATTATTACTATGTTGAGGGAGGCGAGTGCGAGTAATTAAAACGATCCAACTAACGTTACTTAAAAAGCAGACGACTGATACAGAAGAACCCACGAGCCCCTATTTTACTATGGTGAGTGTGTGGACCTTTGACCTGCTTGCGTGAGGTAACGTTTCCTCTCCTCTCTTGGCTGTTACAGCAATTCTTGTGGATCAACACACATGATCGTTGTTACTCTGCAACGCGATTTTTCTCCACCGCGTCTATTGTGGATCAGCTTTGATAACCGCACATTATAGACTGTAAGTAACCGAGACTGTTTATCTGTATCCACGTCACTCATCAGTGAATAATGCCAGAGCTGCGCTGACCGTTTAAGCCAATCGCAGCCTTTTCTGTTGAGTGAGGGAACACAATGACCAATGACAGGTGTTTAAGAACCTGCTCAGCAACGCTCAAAAAGCAAGCGGCATAATATTTACATTAATTTATTTGCTCTAAATGCTTATGTTGTTCTGTGCATGTCCTTGAGTTTTGTTTGATACATTCAAAGAGAGTTTTCTTTGAGCAGGTAAAATTAAAGATACAGTTTATTTAACTGACTGCTTGTATTAAATGACAAAATTGTATACAAATACATATACATAAATATATATATGTATATATATATATATATATATATATATATATATATATATATATATATATATATATATATATATATACCACATCAAACCTGCAGCTCTTTTATAAAATTATAGTTAATCACATTTTAAATTGCAGATTTTTTCTCCAAATCGTACCGCCCAACAAGTACAACAGAATACATAACCTACAAAAAAACAAACACAGCAAACCTAAAAAAACAACAAAAAGGCAAACAAAAAATAAAATTAACAAACAAATAAATAAATAAAATAATAATAATAATAATACATAATAATAATAATATTATTAATAATAATAATAACTAAAGTTTTTTTTACTATGTCCCACAGATGAAAGCAAGTTTGTGTAAACAACACACCAACTACAAACAACACTTAAAGAGATATTTGCCTAAGCGCAAACAACATCTTCAACAAGAAAAGAGCTACATCTGTTCAAATAAACCACATAAATCATCAAAAGTTCAAAACAAACACTGACTAAAACGCAAGTTGTGAAAAAACAGGGGGCTCTGATAACAAGTTCCTTTCATTTCCCTCATCTTGACTTTCCTTTAACTCGACAAGCACACCGAAGCAAACTTCAGCCCAGGGTTCAATCTAATTAGTGTGGTTTGTTAATTAAATGAGTGCGCCACTAACGAGGTAACCTGCTGTTCCTTGATAATGTTAATTACCCTGAAGGGAAAACCTCTCAACACGGTCATTTAAACTGTCAGCCAGCATTCCTCCTGGATTATTGATGATTTGCAAAACTCTGGGCGGCTCTTGCGCACTCGCTCGTTCACTTACACTCTTCTACGTTTCACCTCCGCGCTCGTATTGACTGCGTCCGCCCCTCTTTTCCTGCTCATGATTAGGGGTTGCCTCATTCGTCTTCCTCTCTACTCCATCTCCAGCAGACTCAGGTTAAATAAAAAGCACACTCTAATCTGTGCCTGGGTGCCAGTCTGTGTTAGTCTCACAACTGTAGTAAGTGCATGTTACATGACTGCGATATTAAAGTTGGACTGTGGTATAAACATGTGAGTGTGTCTTGTCATATTTGACGGGTGTGCTAAAGCAGGCAGTTATCGCCAATGGCCCAATTTAACATGGCAGGCACGAAGACTGTATTTCTTACTGACAGTAAGAAACACCTAGACAAAACATCACCGAGATGTATGCGTGTTTTTGGTTTGTATAGTGTAAAGAATGAATGTTTATACATAATACCTAATGCATAATATGAACAACAAATCAAATATGCTGAATGTATGAATATGCATGGAATGATTTGAATGTGTTTTTACTATTCAACTTTTCATTATTAAATCATTTATATTTATTTGTATGATTTATTTGTATGATTTATTAGTATCTTATGTCATTTAATGTGGTCTAAAATACTTTATTTTTACGTGTTTACATTTATTTAGTTTACATTTCAACACACATTACAAATTTACAGACAAACACACACACACATACACAAACAACTTGCTACTGCTAGGTCTAAGTTATTTAAGAGAGGGGAAAAAAATGTACTTGAGCTCTTTATACTACTCTATTCCCAAGAATCCTGCTCTAGACCCTGAGTCTGTATGTGTGACCAGGTGCTAGAGGAACGTGCACTCAAGCTAACCTCCTGTCCAATGAGAAATGAAGTTTAGGTTTAAAGTAGTGCCATTGTTCAGCTCTTGTCTACAAAGAGCCACATTCACAACTCTACTCTTTAATATAGTACAGATGGGGGATGGGAGGCAAGCAGAATCAGATAGTAAAGGACTTTAATAGACAAAGATCTGAGAAAGTAAGACATGATGACAAATAGGGCTGGGGAAAACAAAAACTAAAAAATGAAGAAGTTTTTTTTTTGGATGATTTTTGTTTAAATTTAACTAAATTTCACTAAATTACAGAAGAAACTTTAAACATTTTTAAAGAGACTGTTTAATATTTACATATATCTGTGATTTTTTTGTTCATTTATTAGCAGCTGTTTAATATTGAATGACTACTATATTTTTCCTACACTGTGAAACCAAAAAGTTAAGGTAACTCAAACCATTTGAAGAAACCGATTGCAACAAACCATTTAAGTGCAAAAGCTAATCCAAATGAGTACTGTGAACTTACTCTATTTAAGTAAAAGAAGCAATTTTAGCACAGTAAAACCCAATAAATGGAGAGAACTCAATAAATGGAGTAAGTTCACAGTACTTTGAGTTCTCTTCATTTAAGTTGAAGTAATGAGGTATTTAATTAACTCATTACCTTCAACACTGAGTTCAAAACTCTTTTCAAATGAGTAGAATTAACTTTCAGTTAACTACACTCATTTCATTTGATATAGTTGACTGTTGGGTTTTACACAGTGTAACAGTTTAGGAAAAAATAGAAAATTTGAAAATTCCTAGAAATTGTTTTGTGTTTTGTCATTATTTTTTAAAATGTGTCTAGAGTTTTAATTTAATTAAATTGTATTAATATCCTTATTATTATTTTAGAAAGCTAGAATTAGAATTAGAACTATAAATATATATATATTCATATTTTTAAGTTCATTGATGTTTTTCAAAACAATTATTTGAGTTTTATGGTTTAAGGTTACTATAAGAATCCTGAGATGCACTGATGCAAACCAATCACTAAATTTAAATTTGAAACAGAATAATTAAAACAAACCAATTGAAATGATTCCAGAAGATGAATAAAAAAATAATAATTCAGAAACTTTTAATGAAAGTTGAACTTTAAGAAATTTGATAATAATAACTATTTTAAATAAGGTAAGAAATAAGGATGAACTCCAATAATGCATCCAAACTAAATGGGATTTAAAAAAAACACAATTTGAATGATAATATAAGCACCAACCCCAATGCTAAAGAAAAATAATAGACCCTTTCACACAGTGATACCGGTAAATATCCGGAAAATTACCGAAACGACTTTACCAGTAAATTTATAAAAGCGCTGTTCACACAGGCAAGATAGAAGGAACATAGAAACGTTATCTTACTAACATCTAGCAGCTAAATGTGTCTGGAAACATATTTAAAGGCTTTTATTTTCATAAACAGCGCGGATGTGAATGCGTCTGTGTGTTCTGATTGGCTGGAGTCTTACGTCAGCGCGTTCTAATCGTGAACGTGCTCTTTCCGGCAATTTTCCTTCTGCGTTCACACAGAGCAGCATCCCAGCAAATTACCGGTAATATTACAACTTCTCTTTCCGGAAAATTGACAGAACAAATTTACCAGTATTTTCAAAAAGTAATTTTACGGAAAGGTCTGCATGTGTGAAAGGGGCTAATGTTTGATTTTCTTTTAGCATTAGGGTTGGTGGTTAAATTATCATACAATTTGGGTTTTTTTAATCCCATGGACATGGAATGGACAAAGCTGTGAATTATATGCCCATATTCATTCATTCATTCATTTATATTCTTTTCGGCTTGGTCCCTTTATTAATCTGGGGTCCCCACAGCGGAATGAACCGCCAACTTATCCAGCATATGTTTTACGCAGCGGATGACCTTCCAACTGCAACCTATCACTGGGAAATTTGTGCATATTCTCAGCTCTTATTGTTACAATACCCCCCAAAACATATAACTTATGTGTGTACGTGTGTGTGCGGCAGTGGTACCTGCACAGGGCTCTGTTTGACCTCGTTGCTGCTGGGAGAGTTGAGTCCTGTGGCCTGCTGGAGGATGAACTGGCGCGCTGCCTGGAGGGCCTGTGGACACGAGAAACAGAGACAACACAGCGGTGAGCACCACACATACACACACACACCTTTGCACTCTGCTTACATTTCCTCAAAATCACAGGAGGGATACACTTAGCACTCACGGTGGGCCCCACCTGTTTGCCAACCTGAGTGTGTGGGGCCCCTCCTTTTACAGGGCCAGAAAAGACTGGGCGAGGGAAAAGTCTAGTCTGTAACTTGAACGCCCTCTCCTTTCTCAGATCATCTGTACAGATCATGTGGCGATGGTTTGCTACCCTATGAACATGCGACTCTGGTATATATTCAGAAAATATTTTTACACAGGATCTTTGGTCTAATGGCATAATGTGCCTCTCAAAACAAAAACACCAGGCAACAGTAAATCAGTGGGCAAACAGCTTTTTGAAGAGCGCCATCAGGATGCACATTTGCTTCCTGGCCCTGAAGAGAGAGAGGAAGGTTACATAGTAAATATTGATTTATGAAAAGATGGAGGGGGGTGAAAAGCCCTCTTTAAAAAAAAGAAAGAAAAAGACCTGACACCAAACATAAATCCTCAGAGTCGTACTCTGGTGCACACGCTAACCGAAAAACTGTAAATTCCACAAGTTTTAGACATTTTAAGGCGGCTTTAATGCTTCAGCCAGCTGTAAAATCACATTCACTGTTATTAAAGGAATAGTTTACCATTGTGATCATTTATTTCAATCTTGAGTTGGAATATAGTCGCATTGACGTAGCATAGATGTGGTACATACAATTCAAGCAATAAATTCAAAGTCTTTTAAAGTCATGCAACAGCTTTTTGTGCTAAACAAATACAAAATTTTGGCCCATAGAAAATCATCCCTTTTACTGTAATTTCTGAAGTAATTCTGAGTGATTGTCTTACTGAGATTAACCAAGCTTTACGTTGATAAAAACTTCTATTTTAATAGTGTTGTAACGGATCACAAATCTCATAAAATGAAGAAATAATCAGCTGAAAAAAAAAGGTAAAATATTCAGTACTGTGAAAAGTTCACTGTTGCTGTTGACGCTAAATATATAAATCTAACATTATAATTTGTACAGCCCATATTTATTTATAGTCTCATTTTCAATAAATGATTCAGTTATTCACTCATAAAGCTTCATGTTTCATTACTAGATGTACATTTTTTGGAGTATTATTCAGTGGCATATTTTGATGGCTGGTTGTCACCACCTATTGGTTAAATAATGTAATTGCTGCCTACAACTTTCATTTTTGAGCGTCAAGCGTGCATATGATGGTGATATTAATCTTTACCATAAACATCAGTGGTTTTATCTAAACTATAAACTGTTATCCCAGTATGTATGTGTTATTTGACTGTCTGTACCTTCATAACTAACTCAAAAGACTAAAGATTAAATCTTTTAAAATTAATAAACTTATGCAAATAACCGTAATTTATAATTTGTTGCGTGGGTGTTGAGATCCCGATCTTTTAATGATTAATCATGCAGCTTACACTGAATGCATTAATGCAGGTATTAATGCAAGTAGTGACAGAAAACACCTTTAATAACCTAAGAAACCCACCACATCCCAAACAACCTACCACAACTTCTTCTGTCATCATTATATTTTACAAGAAAGCCTAAATGCTTTCATTTCTGTGATTTGAATGATGCGAGAGGCGATCGTAACAAATATAGGATTAATCTACAAGAAAAAACAATGCATCAATCTGCGGGTCACGTGTGTTCCAAAACCGTGGGTTGTGATCCGTACGAATCACGGATCAACCGTAATCCGTTACACCCCTATATTTCAAATATATGTAGCTTTGTTGAATTGTCTATTTATTACAAAAAATAAAAAGGACCAAACCATTAAAAAATTTGCTGATAATGTACACAATGTTTAAGAATCAATGACATTTGGTGTCAAATCTATGAACATATGAGATATTTAAAGTAATAGTAATACGGTGAAGAGCTTCTTTACTTTATTTTCTGTTATCGTCGCTTAAAAAAAAACATGATAGATATTAAGAAGTGAGTTGCACAGGGGACAGAATG
Source organism: Danio kyathit (assembly GCA_903798195.1). Lineage (NCBI taxonomy): Eukaryota > Metazoa > Chordata > Actinopteri > Cypriniformes > Danionidae > Danio > Danio kyathit. The sequence continues at coordinate 25,545,200 of LR812529.1, read as the reverse complement.
AAGACAGAACAGAATATTAATTTTTGTGTGAACCTTCCCTTTAAACATGGTCATTTAGCACTGATCTGATATCAGTAATAGACTTTTAGCACTAATAGCCATTATATCAATTGCAGAAGTACTTACTGGCTAAATGTGTGGGAGGGTGTATTTCAAAGCCTAGTCCAGGACCCTCAAAATAAATGGTGCCAATCCATTTAAGAGAGATACACCTCTGTCTTTTTTATTAGAGAGGGGGTGGTGGAAAAGAGGGGGCCAAAAAAGGCGAGAGGCCCCCTATACAATCGGCACATGAGAGAGAGAGAGAGAGATAGAGAGAGAAAGAGAGAGAGAGAAAATGCAGTGGTTGGTGTGATGAAAACCATCTGCATCAAGAGCACTTGCTACTTCTGCTGAGGTCGCAATTGAGCGGCGTGCACACACACACACACGTTCATGAATGCACACACATGCTGTGCAGGAACCCCCCCCTCCCCAACCTCATCCCATCTGCACACATGACCTCAGCGGAGGGCTGGATAAGCTAAAGTGACCGGCAGCACCTCCCAGCCACGACTAGCTCTGAGACTACACACACTTTACTGATGGCATGTGGTGTGAATTACGCACACGCACACGCACACACGCACACACACACACACACACACACACACACACACACACACACACACACACACACACACACACAACCAGAAACAACTTGGAACAGATGGTTGTCTGGCAACAATGATCAACAATTGGACAAAACTGCTGCACTGATTACCACTTTATTAAACTCTTCTTTGATTTTCATAAACGCCACAATTATTTGGATTATATGGTAGCTGTTTAGCGCACACATTGAATCCAAAGTAATTTACAGTGAACTAATTTAATGCATAGCGCCTTCTGGAACAAGCAGAGGTTAAGTGCCTTGCTCAGGGGTGCAATGGTGATAGATTGTGATATCGGTAATATGGCAGTGACTGGGTCACCCCTAAATAGGACCACCCCTACATTTGTGCGTCTAAACTATTAGGCTAAAGATCCATCTTACACCCATTGTTCTGGGACTGTTTGCTTATAATAAATAGTTGTGATGTATGATCTTTTATTTGCCCTCAATAATTTCATCCATATACTTGTTTTTCCAAAAAGTCCAAAAAGCTTTTTTTCCCCATACAATGAAAAGCACAATAAAAGACAATAATCATAAAAAGGAAAAGCATCATAACAATTACTGACAAAAATACAAAAAGCATTTATGTGAAAACCACATAAACAACACAAAACATGTCCATGGAATGCAATTTATCAAATTGCTTTAGAAGGCTTGAACTTTAGTACACATAGTATAACTTTTATATATATATATATATATAAATCACTTTAAGGACGTTTTGTGGTGTTTGTGAAACATAAGCCCAGACACTCTACTGAACATCTAATTTCAGTCGAAAAGAAGTAAAAAGAAAAAAGACGCAAGACGTGTTTGGCACGATTTGTCACTATTTTCAGACCAACGCAACACTAATTTTCACGTTTTCGCCATGTTGTTTAAATAGCAAATACATTTGCACCACTTTGTGGACTCATGGGTGTTCTGGTCTAAAAAGGAGGTGTGTTAAGGTCAATTGTTGGCATGTTGCTATTTTGAGGAACTGAAATGACCACGCCACTGACCAACTGAAAGCAGGTCTAAAGTCCAGCGCAGAGCGCGTTGGTTATGTACCTATGCGGGTCAAAACGCTTACACATTGCTTAATGAAAACGTTGCCACAAATGAAAAGAATTAAAGGATTAAATGTTGCAAAAATACGTATTTTCTACATAAATATAAAAACCACTACATCCTTGCAAAGTAAAGAGTAAAAGTAAAGTAAAGAGAGAGTAAAGAGGCCAAATGGAGGAGGCTTGTTCTTTATCCTTGTGCTGCAGATGGTCTATTTAACTGTTTTCTTGCTAGTGAATCGTTCAGTTTTTCCTCTTACAAAGTCCACCATGTAAACAGCAAATGTGCCATGGTGCGATGCAACTGACTCTTAACGGGAATGAGAGATGAGACTCTGATTGGCTTAATGAACAATATGCTCAAATCACACCCATAACTCATTAAGAGAATAAGCACAACCCTGTTAGACCATGTGCCAGGGCGTAGTGTATTTTTTCATCCTTAAAATAGCAAAAGTTAACGATTACAATTTTTAAAATATTTTTGTAAGCTTTTATTTGGGATGGGACATTGTTTCAAGGAGAACGGCATAAAACCTAGTGAGGAACAAGTGGTCAGCACGCCTGGTGTTAATCATAATGCACTAAGATCAGCAGCGTGACCGGAGGCTGGCCGCACTATACAGGCCCAAAATGAGAGCGACTGGGGCTGCGAGTCCCTCTGAGCAACAGGGGAGAGGCTCCGTTCTGTGGCTGGAGAATCTATTGAGTCTGACTTGCCAATTTTATTGCTTTCACGAACAGTGGAGGTTAAAAAAAGATTTGGAGTACAAACAGGGGGAAAAATGCTTTATAACTTCCATCCATACATCTAAGCAGGGAGCGAAAATACATCCAGATTTCAAACAGGAACATGAGTTGCTTCTTTCTTCTCGCTCACCTACTTTCATCTTATCTGTCTCTCTCTCTCTCTATTTCTCTCCCGCCCCATCCACCCCAAAATCTTGTGGCATTCGCTGGTGAGCGCTGCACCTTTAAAGAAAATATGAGGGAGGCCGCGGCTGGCTGGGTCCAACAACAGTTCCATTGTGCTGTTGAGTTAGACAGGTTTTATTGCAGTGCAGGGCGGGCGGTCGGTCGGACGAGCCAGAGTGAGAGTGAGAGCGGGAGAGAGAGAGAGAGAGGGGAAGGGGAGGGTGAAGAGGTCAGAGCCCAGCTTGGCGGCCTTAGCAGCACAGTGTGTGAGTTCTTCTGACTTGTCATCAGCCCCCCCCGTAAATCAACACTCCTGACATCGCCTTTAATAACAGAGCATTTTTTAATTCAGCAGGGTCGTGGGGGGGTGGGCTTGAGGATGTAGGGTGGTCAAAGGGGGGGAGGGGGTATGCGAGATTTAGAAGTTGGGGCTCTCTCTTCTTCCCTTTTCCCCTTCTTTCTTTTTCTTTTTCTCTAGCTCTCGCCCTCCCCTCTTTAACAGGCTTCAGAAAAAATGGCTGACAACTGGGTTTCTTTTCTTTTGCAGGAGAGAGGGAAGGAGGGGGGCCCTCGGGTGAGGGTCCATTATGGGAAAATAACAGGGAAGAATTCATTTTGGCTTATGAACGTAGTACAACTCTCTCTCGTAAAGTTGTGACAGTCACGTCCACGCACAGACGTGCCCGCATCCAATAATAATACGGCCGATGAAATTTTCGAGCCGCCCTAGGATGGACGTTCCAAAACAACACGGTAAAACACACAAACAGGGGTGATTGCACGCCTCTTTCCTGGATGTCCCAGCTTCTATTCATTATGCTCAGGTTGCTTAAGTAAACACGACTGGGAGGTGATGAATCGGAGGCCTAATCCGCCTGTGTTTGTGGGAGTGAGAATGAGGGAGAGGGCAAAACGTGGGGCGCTCGCTCTCTTTTTCTCTCTCTCTCTCTCTCCTGTAAATCTAAACAGTGAAGTCGGCTCCTCCGCGGACAGGTGGGCACCATATGCTGGAATGATCCATCATCGCTGACAGAGAACCATTGTTGACGCCTGCAACGTCCCCCCGCAACCGCCCCCGTAGAAAAACAGAGCCCGCGGTGGGCCGTCCATGGGTGTGGGTGGGTGGATGGCGGTGGAGTGGTAGAGGGGCCAGGGTGGCACGAAGGGTCAGAAGGAATCATGTTACTGGAGTTGGCGAATCCAGAGCTGAAGACAGACTGAGACTGCCACTGTATGCTGGGAGACGCTCGGGGAGATACAGATGGAGAGTACAAAGAGGTGGGAAGTAAGAAACAAAGTCTTGTCATTCATAAATGATTCTGTATGTTCTTAATTGTCCTCTACTGAATCTCACTGCTGTCTAAGAGACAAAAAGGAGGTATAAGCAGGTTGCATTAAAATATGAACAGTCTGAACGCACTGTTGAGATCTGTTCTATAATTGATTTAAACATTTAAGTATCATGCTCAGACAAGAAAATCTTATTTGCTCCCTGCTTTTTTTCTTCTTATTGCAATCTAGGTGAAACATTTGTGAAATTAAAGAGATGTGCTGTAATTTGTCTTTCCTATAGCTCATCCTCATGAAACAGATCTTGCTGCTGGCCACACTCGGCCAATCAAACCTCCACCTCATAGCTGACCTCCAATCAGAGTTAGATATGATGTGCGGTTATTTATAGTTGGCCAGTGAGGACCCTTTTAGAAGAGGTCAACAATGTAACAGTGGTGTCTCCCTCAGGGCCGCAGAGCTGCGTTTTTAATTCATTCTTAAATAAACCCCTGTCAACATGCTCCACTTACACTCTGGCTTCTACTGCCAAATGGCATATTTACCCGCACTCCAAGCCTCTTTGAGGTATTATGTCACACATTGTGATGGGACACTATAATATTTTGTGAGAAGAAATATTACGACGTAACATAATGGAGCAACCAAAGTTAGAATCTTCATTTTCAAGAAAAATGCACAAAGGTTTCCTCAGATTTTTTTTCCCTAACATTATGTAGGATAAATTAAAAATAGGGTCCCACTTTATATTAAGTGGCCTTAACTAATATATACTTACACTAAAATTAATAATTCGTAACAATGTACTTATTGTTTAAATCAATGTTTTTTCATTGTACATTGATTAAATACATGCATGTTACATTTGTGATTAATTTATGTAACTTTTTGTTACATAAATTTGTCATTTGTACATAGATTTGTAATTACACTGTTGATCATCCCTTAAACCAGGGATGTCCAAACTCGCTCCTGGAGGGCCGATGTCCTGCAGAGTTTAGCTCCAACCCTAATCAAACACACCTGAACCAGCTTATCAAGCTCTTACTAGATAGACTAGTAACTTCCTGGCAGGTGTGTTGAAGCAAGTAGGAGCTAAACTCTCCAGGACACTGGCCCTCCAGGACTGAGTTTGGACACCCCTGCCTTAAACTTTAACCTACCTTTAAACCTATCCATACCACCAAACCTGTTCCTAACCCTACCTGTATCAAGAACACCAGTGTTCTGCAATACATTATGAACAGTAAGTACAGGAAAAATAAATTATGCAAGTGCATACACTGTAAAACCCAAAAAGTTAAGGTAACTTAAACCATTTGAATAAACTGATTGCAACAAACCATTTAAGTTCAAAAACGAATCCTAATGAGTACTGTGAACTTACTCTATTTAAGTAAATGAAGCATTTTGACCACAGTAAAACCCAATAAATGAAGAGAACTCAAACCAACTGAGTACTGTAAAACCCAATAAGTTAAGGCAACTCAAACAGTTTGAGGAAACCGATAGCTACAAACCATTTGAGTTAAACAACTAATCTATATGAGTACTGTGAACTTACCCTATTTGAGTTGAAGTAATGAATTAAATTAACTCATTACCTTCAACACTGAGTTCAAAACTCTTTTCAAATGAGTAGAATTAACTTTCAGTCAATTTTGAGTTAATTACACTCATTTCATTTGATAAAGTTGACTGTTGGGTTTTACAGTGTAGTAGTTAAGGACACTTAATATAAAGTGGGTCTAAAAATAGACATATTTCATATGTTGTGTACAGCAAAAATGTATAAATTAATAAAGAGAGTGTAGACAATACAAATCTAAGTTTTCTCAAAGGAAAAATCTGATCTTGCTATATCTTATTGTGGTTTATGAGAAACTATTGAGATATTACAGAAATATGTAATTATTCTTTCCTTTGGTTTATCACAAACAAAAAAGAAGTAATATAATCTTCCCAGTTTCAGTCTCACTGCCTTGTCTTGAAATTTTAGACTAAACACAAATAGGTGAGGTCAGTTTTCTATTAAGATGAAAAAAGTATTTCAAATGTACTCTGTAATTTGTTCACACTGTTTAGGAAAGCAACAGGGTGTGCTCTTCATGTGAGTAATGTTACCTACCTCACGCTACAACCGCACGCACGGACAGATGTGGTCAGACGCTCTACAAACAAACCCAAACACACCACAAAATGTCTATTTTAAGGGTGTGAAGACAGAATATATTTCCAATTTACAAAATAGCACTTCATAAATTACTACGCAAAGCTTATTTTCCCCTCACTCAACATCAACGGTGTTTAAGGCGGGACTGGAATGTGCGCGTTTAGAAAAAAAGAAGAAAACAAAACATCCTGCGTAGCACCAAAGGAAAAAAAAAGAAGCAAACTTAACCTTCTTTCAGCAGTGCAAACCTGGAGGACTGGTTACACTTGGGTGCTTTTGTTCAGCATGCACCCTGCATGATAGCCACCTCCGAATCAGGAGTGGAGAGAAGAAGACAAAAGCGCCCTTTTTTCCCAACTGGTGCCATTCAACCTTAAAGGAAAAGTAAAGCTATGCCAAAAGCTGCTTCTTTTGAGGTTCAAGCTTGATCCTTCTGGAATTAGGAAGTTCAGCTTTCTCCTTGTAATGTGTCTAAAAATGAAGACCTGAGCTGTTTCTGTTTGCTTGCATTGGATGAGAGAAACAGGAGAAGAAGAGGGGGGGTGAGATGAAAGAAAAGTTTCACAGATGTAATACAAGCCGGCATCCAAAACGTCACTCATGTGAGGGATTTGGCAAAAATAATCATACCTGCTTGTACAACCTCTTCAAGCTTTGAGTAACTGCAGGCGCACAATGCACCCGCTCCTTTCCTTTCGCCACTTCTGACGGCAGCCGCTTTATAACTCACAAGTGTGACAACTTGTGGGATTGCTTTGTATCTGAATGGCATATTTACGTGAAGCGTGGCTTTCGGTAGCGCTTGCTTGTAATGTATCAAATGCATCACTGTCAGCTGCCAAAGGAATCTGCCACCGTGGATGTGTTTGTCCACACAATCGAAAGTGTTACGCTCTGTCGCTTGTGGAGTGTTGGCTGGGCCAACATGAGCATAACTTTCCAGAGAGACTATCTGCGCTGATAATCGCTAAAGGATGAATTATTGTTTGCCGGAGAAGCAGACTTACTCTATTTTAATGCTGGAACGCTTCAGCACAGCTGGTGACCAAATGAGCTCCGTCTACAGCGTCTGCAGGCAGACATAGTAGGCCTGTTAGCAGCTGTCCACCCCGGGCTACAAGACGAGGTGTGGGTTGTACGACGGGATCGGGTTTACAGGCCCGGGCCAAGGTTTCGAAGATCTTAACTCGGTCCCCATGACTCATTACAGTCGTAGCCTGCAGAGCTGTCCAATTTCACGGTGGGTTACAAATAAACTGCACTTCTGACCATATTTCTCTCCTTTTTTTTTCTCCCTCTCTCCTTTTTGGCCCAAGCTGGATTTAATTTGCCACTTCCTGTTCCATCATGCGGTTCGCAGTCACTCATCACATTTGTTTTTGTTCAGATCCATTAGAACACACATCTGAAAATGGCAAAATCGAGTGAACTATTCAATGCCGAAATCATCTAAAAATCCTGCCGCTGTCCCTTTCTGCCATTTAATGTAATGTTTCCGCAATATAAAGGATACGGCGAAACCTTAAAATTTAAACGGCTACAGCAGACTCCCATCGGCCATTAAAATGAGGAAAGGGTGAATTGGAGCCAGGGCAATAAAAAAATAAAACTAAGGGGAAAAAAACTTCAAAATATGCTGTAATGTTTGAAAACCCTGACCACTTTCATTTTTTTCACATCCTATTTTTCACAAAGGGGACCTGTTTGAAACTTGCTGCCTCTGCTGCTTTCCAGATGTGCGTTGCTCACCTCTAAGTCCCCAAAAATGTTAAAACAAAAAACCTGCTGGAAAAAAAAATAGAATAAAAAAAGTAAATATGAGCTGCAACATGATAGCAGCAGCACTTCGGATTTTGTTTTTGAAAACTGTGAAAAAGATTGCAAAGATTGCATGGCTGTTGAACTCATTAGGGTAAGGCGAACGGTAAAAGAGGCTCAAATGAGCTCATATGTACCTGGTGTCTCTCTCTGCAGTAACTTATCCCCATGTCCCATACTGAAAGAGCAAAAGAGGAAGTGTAATCCACTATGGCTGGGCTCTCTGGGCATCATTACCTCGTTGTTGGCACCGTGAGCTCGCTTTGTAGTGCTGAGGACCACAGCATTAGTGAGAGTTCAACATTGAGACAGCTCTGAGAGAGAGAGAGAGGAGCTCGGAGAGTTCAGGATACGGGTCGTCTCGAAATCCTCCAGCCTCGGCAGCCGCACAGCCGGCTAATTGATGGCAATTGCACGGCAGTTTTGCTGTGGTTTTCTTAACACCGCCCTTCTGGCAGCCAAACAAAGTTCTACTTGATAGGGTTTCAACCTCTCTCTGCTGTGCGGACTGCAAAAACTAATAAGCAAAAATGGACTTTCAAGGTCTTGTCGTATTTGAGAGCTTTTCAAGATCCTGGAGTGAGTCTACAGGGACGGCTCTGGGGCAATACAAAGGTGTTGGGGTGCGATGCGAGTCATGGCTTGAGTGACCTAACCCAATGGGACACCATCCAAAACCATCCTCCTACAAACACATGTTAAACAGACTGACCTGGTCTCCATGACGAGGATAGCGCTAACTGGCAGCAGGACTTCCCGTCCAAATCCAAACCAGACATATGGAATGCATTTCTTTGTTATTAATAATAAAGAAAAAATTAATAATACGCACTCGGGATGTTGCCAAAAGCAAGCTAGCGAGAAAAAAAGTTACTGATTAAACATTCGAAAGCAGAAGAGCTGAAAGAAATTCAGTTCAGTCTGCTTTTGATTTTACACCTGGTAGTGGCTAAAGTGATACTGATCTTTAGAAAATAATCAAAAGGCACAGAAAACTGTAAAGGCTTCTGCCATCTGTGTTTAAACTGGAGCGGGACTAGTTAGTAGGGAATAAATCACCACAAGAGGAAACAGAGGCCACGTCTCTCGGCAGAAATATTAAGAGAGATTAAAAAAGAACTACTGTTGTGTCTGTCCAACTCAAAAATCCCCACTTGAATATGAACGAATGAACTACGAATGAAGTTGAATACGACAAAGCAAACAAACATAGGCTCATTCTGAAAACGTAGCCCTATTTACGTTTTTGGAGATCGGGAACTATGTAGCCAGAGCTACGTATGGCTGCATTTCATTTTTAAAATTAACCTTACGGGGTGGTATGACGTTGTTCCTTTTCACGCTGTTACCAATTTGTCCCCTTAACTCGCCATGTACGTCGGCAGACTTGAGATGCAGAGAGGAGTTGACCACGATGGCGGGGTTCGAGAAAGGTTCCAGAAAGCAGGTTAGACAAAAACAGAATCCAAAAAAATAAACAAGTAAATAACAGAGTGAGAATGTGCTATAGTCTGAAAATGTGGTAAAAATCAGACGAGGGCTTAGGGAAGGAGGATGGATCAGTCGATCAGTCAGTCATTGAGTCAGTCAGGCAGTCAGTCGACAGCGGCCTCTGGTGGGTTTATGCGAGAACAGCAGGTGTGAATGACATTCGCAAGAGAAATTTAAGATCTTAAAAAGCATACACAGTGGGTTCTGGTGGATTCGCGAAAGCAAAAACTGCAAAAAAATGTAGCTCCTGGGACGTATTTGGCGGTCTCCAGAAATGTATATAGGGGTAAGTTTTCAGAATGAGCCTGGGTTGAAGCAAACATACTTTCTTTCAACAAAACGCAACAACCAGCTCCAGGTTTCACATGTTCCTCATCAATATTCAATTACATCAGTAGCATCAATCTATATCATCAATCCGCATCGCTCGGCACAAAGCACCCTTCATCTCACTTCTATCTCCACCCTTGGCTATTAAGGAGAAGAAAAATAGAAACCAACATTCTCTCTCTTCTCTTCTCTGACGCCTCTCCCTGTTGACTTTAGTCTCTTTTTAAGATGGCAAACACAAAGAGCAAGCGGAGGCAAGCTAATTAGCAACACTTAAAAAGGGATCTGGCTTCATTGTTTGCAGTCCCTCGCCCTCACCAGTTACCAGGGCAACAACTTTGAGAGTGGCGCTGTGCATATTTCTTTTGCTTTTTTTCTTCGTCTTCTTTTTGTTTCCCCTGGGGGTTCTCCATTTTTTGGAGACTTGAGAGGGCCGTTGGGAGGACAGAGATGGAGAGCGGAGGGGTCTCTTAAGCTGAGCACAGAGCGGGGGCTTCTGGGATGGCGTAAGGTTAGGCCTCTGCATTACACAGCACAATACAGAGCTCTAAGTGGGCATTGAAGGCAAGGAAATTGGGCTTAGTGAGGACGCAAGTGTGCGTTTGTATTCAGCGTGGTTAAAGGAATAGTTCACCTGCACCAAGACCATGACTTTCCTTCACAAATAAGATATTTTGAAGAACATCTAAGCTGCTTTTTCCTCCCATAGAACTCCCCCAAAGTATTTATATACTGTATATTTGTAATCCAACATTTGGACTTGACAACCCTTGGTCATAATACATACTTTTACAGCATTAAACAGTCAGTTTGATGAATTGTTAGAACGTTAAAAGCATGGTGAAACTTTTTGAAGTACTTTGTTTCTGCAGGAAGTTAAAAGTGGCACCAGTTCTTAACAATTTACTCTCCACCTCATTTGTTGATTAGAGCTGATACAGCAAAAACACATGCCAATTAGCATCAATTAAAGCTGCTGTTTCCTGACATGAACTCCAGTAGGAAGTGTAGTCAGGGTAAAACAAACCCCCTCTTCTTCTCTCCATCCATTCCTCTCCACTTTAACTATTACCTAAATCTCCCCCTCCCAGCTCTCTCCAAATCACTAAATCCATTCTCCTGCCCTCTTTTTTCCTGTCCCCTTCCTTTTCCTTCCTTTCTCTCCTCTCCTCCCTCTCTCCCCAGTGGTTTGTCAATCAGCTCTGAGGGAGTTATACCTCCAAATGCCCACACATTAGTATCCAGCTGAGGATCATTCATAATCGCCATGGTGACTAGAAGAAGGTCAATGCTTGATGTGCTTCAAGCACTGCCTATGAACTGCACAGGCCGTGGAAATTACAGGCAACGAATAAAAGGTGGCTTTGTGGCACCACTTTAGACAGTGGGACGTGAGTGTTTGTTGGCGCAAATCTATTATGTTTGAGCATGTTCACCTAAAACAAGAGGCTAAATGAGGTTGTGTGAGTCAGAGGACAAACTATAATGGAGAATAATGATTACAACAACTTAGGGTTTTATATTGCAATATAAATATCATTAATATTACATATTATTGATGTACAATACTCTAATATATTACGTCTCTAATATATTACGTCTTGTAACTATTGAAACAATGTCATGATGAAAACCGTTTGCAATGGAAAAGCTGCATTAAAAACTCACCACAAGCAGCACCAAAGAAACGCTTTGCTTGTATTTATTATTAGTTTGTGCATTTATATAAAATTACACACTCCACTCCAGCTAAACTGCCTAAATGTACAAATAAACAAGTGAAAAAAAATTATAATAACTTAACAAAAGTTAAATAAATAAATGAATACAAATGATTAAATACGTTTTAATACATTAAAGAAAATTAAATAAGCAAATAAATAAATGCACGCATGAATCTACTCCTCTTATTCTTCAAACACTTTAGCAGAAATCAAATTTCACATCTTGTTGTTCTCGCAATTATTTCCATATGAGTTTGTTACTCATTATTGTAAATGTGTTGGGTGACAGTGCTACTGTGGTCTGGACGCGTGTATGGAACTGATCTGAGCCCAGCTGTGCTGGCACTCCTTCTGAGATGCTCTGGATAGAGAGAGATGCAATGGATAGACACAGGAAGAGGCGACGGAGCATTGCCACAACTGCTCTTAATGTAACTTCAGCTGAAAAGAGTGAAGCATACTAGCACACACATGTATGTAAATGCATGCTAACGGCGGCCCTTTTTAGCCTTCTCAAAGGTTTCCCTGGAAAAGCCATAAATTAGTTTTATTACCCTCCCATAAATATGACATTCCCACATTCCAGAATTAGGACTCAATGTGTGAAAAAATCATTAGATGAAGAATATGAAATATCTCAGAGCACATGTGAAATGCATTACGCTTCGAACGAACCTTAGCTTATAGAAATGAACATATGTAACCCATACTAGACGGAGACGGGCGGCAAATGAACTTTCACTAGAGTGATCAATCAAGGTCTTATTTTCTTTATTCCAAGTGCTTTGAGTGAACGCAACAAAGAAAGTAAAGAATCGTCCTCTCAACAACTACCACCGTCTTAACCGTGTAAGACGCTAAAGCCATGCAAGTTTTTCAATAGTACTACAGGAAACCAGAACGCCGGAGGTCTTTTTTGTATTGCTGGGCATCTATTGAGGTTGTCCACAGATGCTAGGCAACTACCCTCCCTTAACACTCCCCCCTCCCGAAAACCCCTCGCACCTCGGTCACCACCAGCGTTTCATGACCTAGCTTGACCTTTCTTCTTCACTGACCTCCGTACAATGAGACGGGCCACAATTAAAAGTGCGGAATGCTTTTAAGCGATGACACCTTTCAATGGGCTGACAATGTTCGATTTACTGGATGTTATTAAGCTGGCTTCTGGCCTGGCCCCCATCACCTTGCATCCTTGTCTAAAAGGGATATGATCCCTGTATTTAAGTCTCTCTCCCTCCCCTTTCCCTCCCTTTTTGTTCGTTAGACTTAAGCCGCTTGAGGAGAAGATGAGAAAGCGCGGCTCTGTTCGTGCTAGCGGACCCGAGGACTTGTGACCGGCGACATGATGGACTGCAATTGGTCAAATGAGCTTCATTTCACACGGGGGATGTGATACGGCCATTACTGTCCGAACAGAGGGCCGTTCCGCACTGTAATGAGACGGGAGAGAGGCCAAACACCCTGACTGTCAGATCGTCCTTACTTCCTATCTTAGCATTTCACACGCAGAAACCCAATTAGAGCGTCTAGACTGCCTCACAGGTACCTATGATCTGCCATCAGGACAGCCAACTCAATATGGCCTATCTGTCCAGACATCTGAGATCTATATGCCTTTATCCGCTCTTTCCATCTGCGCTGTGGACAGTTTAATTAAAGCTACCATTATGACCAATTTGCAGAGTCCATTATGGCCTCTTAATGGCGGACGGTGCCAGAGAAAACAAAGAGTAAAGCAAACGTCGCGCACACGAAGACGGGTAATTCAGAGTTGTAATAACATTAAAAGTGGGGGGTGGGTTATGATACAATGACCACAGGAAGACAAACCATCAAGTTCCCCTCATAATATACTCCAAGGGCAAAAAATAACACTGAAATGGTCAAATACCCTTATGAACACTTATTTTCCAAATCAACATTAGCAAAGTGCAAAGATACTGAAATACGACCTGAAGTTGGTACTGTTCAGTCCTCGTCAACACAAATCCCAAAGAGTCAAACGTAAAGTGAAGAGGAAGTGAGAGAGACGTCATCTGCTATCTCCTGCCTGTAGGCCATCGGATCAAAAGAACCAGACCTTTACAATGATGTGGTCACCATATGCACCAGCTCCAAACCATAACCAATGTTGAGCTGTCAATGTTTGTCTTTCTCAGAAGAGAAAGTCTGGCTGTTTCTCTCTCTCTCTCTCTCTCTCTCTGGTGTGTTTCACATCTCCAATCTGCACTACTTCGTCTCAACTCTCCACTAATTAGGAAGCAGTTGCTCATCTTCTCACTCCTCTCGAGAGTTTAACCCAAAACTCTGAAGTGGTCAAAAGTGATTTGAAAGAAGATTCACATAATCGGGGCTCCAAGAAGCTCAACATCCTGACAAGCCGCATTTGGTGTAAAATTATGCCAGAGGCTCACAAAACAAGGATTTCCTATAGCAAAAATCTAGCTGTTTTACAAACATTTTTGATTAAAGAAGGTATACGTAAGACATGTTATGCATTAAAGGGATAGTTCTCTCAAAAACAGAAATTTATTTACCTACCGTTTACACAAAAGAAGATATTTGAAGAAAATTAAAAACTTGTAACCACTGACTTGCACGCTATTTGTTTTTCTTACTATGGAAATCAATGGTTAGAGGTTTTCATTTATTCATTTTCGGCTTAGTCCCTTTATTAATCAGGGGTCGAATTTGTGTAGAAAGAACAAAAAAAAGGTTGGGAACCACTTGAGGGAGACAAAATAAGAGTACATTTCTGAGTGAACTATCCTTTTAATCTACTTTATTGCCAAATAATTGACTTTGACACAGCTAGAAACCCATAAAATTTAGGATCAAATTCCACAATAAATGAAATGGATGTATTGTTTGTTTGTTTGTTTGCAGCATTGGATTCCCTCACATATATACTGAACAACTTGAAAAACTTGGTTGTCTTTAAACTGAACGGCATGTTAGCTGTAAAAAAACGGCACAGTGCTTCAAGGCAGCCGCTCTGTATCCCACAATGTCCGTAACCTGCTACGCACCATTTGGGGCACATCCTATCTAAATGGTCTCTTTGAAGCGAAACCACAGGTCTACTGTATCCCTAAAGAGAGCAAGAAAAAGATAAGACCTCCCTATTAAAGAAAGCGAGGAGCAGAAGAGGGGTCTGTCAAGGCCACTTCCCCCTTGCCCAGGCTGCAGTAGCTCTAGATGGGCTACGGAGCGGGACCATTTGAAGTGAAGAACACTCGAGGGAATGAAAAACAGAAAACCCTTGGTTGGATTCCTGGTTTTGTGCAACAAGAGGATGAAATTCTATAAGGACTCCACTAGTGTGCACTCTTGTTTTTTTTTTCTCTCTACCTCTCCTGTCTTCTTTTTTTTTTTTTTTTTACAAAGCAAAGGGTTTTGCTGGTCTTCGGGTTGTGAAGCAGACAAGGAACATTCCTCAGGGGGGCCCAGGCGCCCTTTCTTGACACATCTCAGCGTTGCACTTTCTCCCCCTTCTTCTCCCAATTCTCTCCAAGCACTTCAGCCCCACTTTCCCCTTTCCCTCTCGACTCTTTTCTCTTACCCTCTCTGACTCGGCTACCTCGTATCTTTCCGTACCCAGCATCCCCTCCTCTCCTGAGATGCCTGCCTCCGTTCCTCTGACTCAAACCCATCCCGGTGCTCTCTTTCGCCCCTTCACCATCTCACCCTCCCCTCTGCTCGCATTCTCCATCACTCTGCTGGGCTTCTGTTTGTTTGGTAAAGACTGTTGAGTCTTTGACGTCTGTAGATGCCTGTGATTTCTCCCAGGCTCCCGAGGGGCCCAGGGAGAAAGCGCTTTGTGCTCTGACAACGTGGGCCTGCAAAGTGGGAGCTGGGACTGTTTTTCTGCTCCAACGCTTCTTGGCAGGGTGTTTAACCAGTATCGCTGGTCTATGCCGCTTCCAGGTAAAAGATTACTCGGAAGAAGAGACTAGACTAGATAAACTGCCCAACAGGAGTGCATTCACTTCGGTTAAGGTGTTTTTTTTTTATTGTTTTTTTTTTAATTAAATTAATATTTCACTGATTTGGTCAACTCATTGCATACACAATATATATTTTTAGTCATTTTTATTGTATTCTTTCCCCATTTATATTTATTATTTCATTTGTAATCTTTTGTTAGAAAAAAACATTATCTTGAATTTATTTTGTTAAAAGTTTTACATTTTTATTATTTAGTACTTAAAGCATATAAAGCATAAGATAAAGTATACAATTTTATATTATTTTACAATGAAAATAGACTTTTATGTTAGTTACATTACTTTTAAGATAAAGTTGAAGTCAGAATTATTAGCCCCCCTGTTTATTTTTTCCCCAATTTCTGTTTAACAGAGAGAAGATTTTTTTTAACACATTTCTAAACATAATAATTTTAATAACTCATTTCTAATAACTGATTTATTTATCTTTGCCATGATGACAGTAAATAATATTTTACTAGATGATTTTCAAGACAATTCTATACAGCTTAAAGTGACCTTTAAAGGCTTAACTATTTAATTGGGTTAACTAGGCAGGTTAGTGTAATTAGGCAAGTTATTGTATAATGATGGTTCATTCTGTAGACTATCGAGAAAAAAATGTATAGCTTAAAGGGGCTAATAATTTTGAGCTTAAAATGGCTTTTAAAAATAAATACAAATAAGACTGTCTCCAGAAGCAAAAATATTATCAGACATAATGTGAAAATGTCTTTCCTCTGTTAAACACCATTTTTGAAATATGTACAAAAGAAAGAAAAAATTTAAAGGGGGGGCTAATAATTCCGACTTCAACTGTACATTAATATATATATAAATATATATATATATATATATATTATATATATATATATATATATATATATATATATATATATATATATATAGATTTGAGGCTTAGATACTATGTCATATTATAATAAATGATATTCCAATTATTACCACTTATTCAACATAGTACTTTGCATATCTCTTTTATTCACAACTTTATAAACTTTTCATTTATTATACTGAATTTTTCTAACTTAATTCATCAACTTTGTGAAGTACCTTGCTGTATCGGTACAATGACAGTAAAGATCTTGACTTGACTTGAAGCTTGACATTTATCAATAGGTCAAATAATTTATGCAAAATTTTAGTGAAAGGGCCCTTGAAAGTATTCTTGAAACAACCCATATTCTCTTTTAGTCCTTCCCGGGGCTTTATACTGACCCGCTCTATAAAAAAAAAGAAGAAGAAGGAGGAGGGAAAAAAAATTGTATGAGATGAGGATAGCGGAGCAAGACAATAAAACTTGATAAATGACTTTTTAGGAGGCTCTGCCATGATAACACTTTACTGCTTGCTTTGCCATTTTCAGAGCCTTCCTCATTAAAGTCATTTGGCTTCAAGGCCAAACTCTCCATTCATTTATAATCAAATGAGGGAACTTGATGATGAACTAATTCATTCATCAGATTCTTATGAACAATGGCTATCTGAGATGGAATAAAAGAGGCAGATTTCTATGGCATTGCCACCCATATCAAAGGGCGCACTGCGTCGCTGGCTGGCACAGAACATACATTTCATCTGAAGGAGGGAAAAAAGAGGAGAGAAGAATATTTGGGATATCTCAATGGACAAAGGGGTTAGGACATGGGTGAATGTCATTCAACTGAAACTGCATAAAAAGCCATGATTTTCAAACAAATAGAGTTGTGCAATATGACAATATATAATGTATGGACAAAATTAAAAGTCTATTGTTTTAAATTATGCTACATCGTTTATTTTGTGTCACAAATTTATTAAATTAAATTACAAAATATGTTTTGTTTCTTCAGACAGATACATGAATAACAACATCTTAAAAAAGTTGCAAAGCAAATCTTAACAGTTTTCATTATATTTAGCAATATATTTTTATTTTTATGTCAGACCTGTAGTTTTTGAAAAGTGTTTTATATGTTATTATTATTTATTTTATATTTCTACATTTTTAATCAAACATTTGGCCTGAAGTTCTAAATAAAGTGAGAAGTAAGATCACATGTGAAGGAGTATATACTTTAAAATGTTAAAAACAAACAGTCCTTTACATGTGGTCACAACACAAACTAATAATTGATTGAAATTACAGATATGATACTATATTGTGACATATATTGTTATGAAGATCTGAGATTTTTGCCCAGGCCTAAAACCAAACACAACAAAGAAATCAAGTCACAAAGTCTATAGTATTTGGATGCTGATTCCCCAGTAAAGTGACTATAGAGGCTTCAAAATCCAAACATTTAAACATTTATAAATTTCTTAGAAGTTTAAACAGAGGCTAGAGGACTTTCTTAGGTTTAGTATTTTTCTTTAAAGCGACTTGGATAACACTGAAGTAAATGTATAAAAAAAAAAAAGAAACTGCTACTGGAAGATGAGCAGGTGTGTGGAGCCTCAATCCATAAGGCTCAAGGCCATGGAGAAATAACATACACCTACACATTAACACTGGCACAGGCGTGCACATATGTGCTTATATGCAAGCAACCACATAAAATATCCTTAAAGACAGTGGCTTACATCTTTCATGCCACAGAAGGTCTCTTTGTGGCATATTTTGTATCTACACAACAAAAGAAAATTCTGAATTTGTCTGGCCTGCATGCAAAAAGTCAGCTAAGATTCGTTAAATGTAAAAATGATGAGAAATTAAGTTGTATTGTGAGATATTATATCACACTATAAGATATTAAGTTCATAATGTTAACATTTTGAGATATTCCATCACATCTGGAGATCCACTCGCATTGTGTGATAGAATGTTAGATGTAATTGTTAGAGGACCAGAAATAAAGACAACAAGATTATAAGAGCCTCTTTTAAACAAGTACATCTACAGTAAATGTAGGTTTCCAACTAGACAAAAAAACTTTTTTCTGTTTTCTTCAGACCAATAAACAACAAGAAAACTGTGACATTTTTGTCATGTATAGTGATGGAAATAATGCAAACACGTCAATCTATTAATTGAGAAAATTAAGTCACATCAGCAGATTTTATGTCAAATTGTGAGATATAAAGTCAGTATTAATGAAGTTGCAATTATGAGACATTTTTGCACATGCGTGTAAATCACATTAATGGGAAAAAGTGAAAAATAAATAAATAAAACTATACCAAAACAATAGTTATATCTTGCAATTTGACATAAAATCTGTTGATGATATCTACAATAAATGTAGCATCATTAGCTATTAATGTTTATTGTAATAAATTGTTTTAGAATGGTACAACCTTGATTCAGAATTTTCTCGCACATTTTCTGCGTTTTCAGATGATGTGAATTCTCATGGGATTCATAAGAATATTAAAATAGCTAATAGAATATAAAAGTTATAAGAATATGAAAATAGCTAAAAATCTAAACAATTCATAAATACAAAATCACCAATGAAGTGAGACTCATTTAAAGAGAAGCAAAACAGGAAGAGAAAAGGAATAAACTTGCAAAATAAAAATTTTCCATACTTTTATTCTGTCACTTGAAATGAGGGCTTGGAATTGTAGTGGAAGTAATAAATGAATGTTTGCACTCCTCCTTGGCTAGATCTTCTCTCATTTTTAGTATGTGTGTGTGCGTGTGGAGACTCCCGCTGAGCGAGCACAGGCTCACCACACACAAGGAGGCCTTTCTTTCCAGCTCCGCAGTCTGGTGTTGGTGCACCTGTACATGGTCATGTGAGCCAAAGCCTTTAATTAGAGATCGAAATTGCCAGTTCCTTCTGCTCTAAACCATTCCCAATGTCAAACATACAGCCGCCGCGGCCTCAATGCCACACTCTGTCTCACTCCTTCCTTTCCTTCCTCTCTGTCCCTCTTTATTTTCCTTTTCCACTTTCCCTCTCATGCTACACGACCCATACTTTTGGTCTTCGGTGGCAGCAGTAGCTCTTTATAAAAGTTATATCCAAAACATTTTACATCATGTTTTTCATATTTTATGTCACCTAGAAACTGACAGTGTAACTATATCTCTTGACGAAAATCATGTCAATCTTTGCAGGCTGTTTTTTTGTTTTTTTTTGAGGACAGAATAAAAGCTTTTTTTCTTTATATATAAATAATGTGAGTTACATGTTAATGTTAAATTAAAAAACAGTATTATTAAAAATAATTAATACAAATATATTACTATTTTTATAAAAAATTATTATTATTATTATTATTATTATTATTATGCACAACTTACTGTTTTATCATTTAATAAAAACTTTATATCCTTTATAATGAAACATAACTGTAATAATTCCAGAGGTACTTTTTACTTCTCTTCAACTTCACGAATAGATGATTTCTTCCTTAGATGATATCTCTGAAATTATTGCAGATACGTATAACTTTAATTTTAGACAATTCTTTGGTTTTTAACAAAGTAGATTTTCTTTTGCGTCAAAACCAGCTAAATCCACTTGTGCTTTTTTTGCAAAAACCTCTAAATCCACCTATTGGGACAAGATATTGTATTTAGCTGAAAAATCACTAAAGATGCTAGAAATTATTTTACCAAACATAAAACACCTAAAATTTAAAATACATACATCTGTCAAATAAGTGGCGGTTCATTCCACTGTGGTAACCCCTGATAAACCAAGGACAAAGCAGAAGGAAAAAGAATGAATGAAATCTGTCAAGTAAGTGCATTAATCAATAACATTAATATTAACATTAACTAAATCTTAACAATCTGTTGTCATTTCTGATATTTGGGATTAATGTAAGTGGAGCAATGTAAACATTGCAAACATTGTAAACTAAGCTTGGTAGATTCAAATAATTTAGTGTAAAAACATTGTGAAACTTCAATATCTGTGCATTGTCCATTAATATAAAAGGCTTATTAGACGTATAGGTAATGAAGTAATATAAATGTACAGTTTTATACATTATATTTATCTTTTTAAAAATAGCTTACATAAGCAAATAAATCACAAGGTAGGCCTACTGGGCAAAAAGAGTATGTGTCTCAGACACTTTTAGAAGCCATCATTCATTCATTCTCACCATACTTATGGTCTTGGTCTCTTTTTGGTCTCTTGTTTATCCTCATAGCATCCATACAGGATAAAAGAAAGGCATCGTAACTTCGTCTTTTGTGAAACGGTGTTGCCGTTTAATGTCGGACTCATTCAAAGTAGCATTCAAAAAACGCTATGAATTCATGCTACACCTCCGACTGTACATTGTGTTTTCTTTTTCTTATAATGCACATAGCTTTGAAGTAAGTGACGTTTTCATTTGCCATTCACTGACAGTCGGACAGTCTTATCCATCATCAAACTCCATCTTTTAAAATCTTAATCGGAAGCGAACTAAAACATAAAAGTCTCCTCATAAAAGCCGGTATATCAGCGCGCCGTTACATTGAAAACATGATTCGATTCGCGTCTTCTGATTGGTTTTTGGGACATAGCGGCTTTTGCTGTCAAAGGCAAGTGGCGTTTAGAGGCTTTTGCCAACAAACTGTTATTTCTGAATGCGCTGATTTAGATGATTTAAAGCTAAAATATTTGTTGAACATGTCATCCTCAATGTCATTAGCTCATTGTTGGCAGAAGTGGCGTTTAGCGGCTTTTGCATCTGAAATCTTCATATATATAATAACAATATATTAAGGACATAGCAAATTATGACTGAAAGTCAAAGCTGATAACTCATCTAGTTTGGATGTAACAACAACCTTGAAAACTGCTTAAACAATCCTTCCATTCTAATGCCAGAATAGGAGGATAAAAAAGAACAACACTTACACACCGTATTACCTTGGACTGGTAAATAATTTAGTTTAACAGCTCCCACTTTCTCTTAATAACAGTTCATCAATGTTACATTAAGGCTAGGATCTGTTACCAAGTGTGCGGCCTGTGTCACTGATAACAAGGTTGAGGGCTCCCGTTACCCTCTGTGTGTCTGCAAAGCATTTAGGGGAGAGTGTGAACAGAAAAAGAGCGTTTCAGCCAAGAGAGTCCGGGAAGTGAGGAAATTCCAACTGACAAACTGGATATGGAAGACACTGACGCATAGGCCAGAGAGCAAAAACAGCACAAGCCTCTGCACGCTGACGTGTCACTGCATAAAACAGTCGCTTCGAGGATCATTGTGACTCAGGCGAGACTGAAACTGCTGCTCAAACTGGACCAGAAGAGTTTCAGAATTCAGCAGAGTCTACATCATGTACAAGAGCAACATCAAACCGCCGACTGCAGTTCTGGATGACTGCATGGAAATATGAGGCCTATTTGGTTATAAGATTAGTTCACCCAAAATATAAAATCACTTACTCACTCCTTTGTCATTTCAAACCTGCTCTACTTGCTTTCTTCTGAACACAGAAAAGAGAGATTTTGTGGGGAATACTTTGTAAGCAGTGAAAACACATAATAGTTAGGGCTGGGCAATTAATTGGAAAGTAATCGTAATCGACATTAAGAACCTATAATCAATCTAATTTTACCAGGACAATTTTTTCAATCACTTTCTCTGGAGTCACATGACCCCGCTTTGTTAAGGCTGATTTATACTTCTGCACAGGCACATGTATGGTCACTTCATGCACTTCATGCGGTCGCATACCAGCAGACCTCTCAAAAAATTTAACTACACGTCGCAAGTTTGAACTACATTGATGATGATTGGAGACGGCATAATAACTTTATTTTATTTTTTTTATTAATTTACATTCAAATATTTGTTTACAGAAGGTTCAAGAAATGCATTGTTTAAAATATTATTTACAGGATATTCAAGTTATTTGATTTAGAAGAGATACTGCTTATTTTTTACTTTTAATATTAAAAATTTAACATTGCAAATAATTGATTTTGTTTCCAAAAGTGCAAGTTAATTTATTAATAAAGGGACTAAGCTGAAAAGAAAATGAAAAATCTCTCACTTGTAATATGTGAGCATATTTACTGTACAAAACTTCGTAATAGAATCTTAATAGAGTTAAAATGTTCAATTTATCGAGATTTTTAGTTTTAGGCCAAATCGCCCAGCCCTAGCGTGAGTGGAATCATTTAGGCTTAATTGTATGCAAAAAGAATTCAATTATATTAAATGTAGCCCTATCCAACTTAGTAATGAAAGAAAATGAGCTGCAGTTTATTACGTGCAACAACTTCTGCAATACTTTTAGGGTGCTTGTTCATAGGTTGTGAAATGTTCTTTCAAAAAAGTTATTTTTTTATGTTAAATGAATGAATGAATGAATGAATGAATGAATGAATGAATGAATGAATGAATGAATGAATGAATGAATGAATGAATGAATGAATACAATGCACTTATATTGACCTTATTCTTTGCGTATGAGCGGGCGCAGCCATTTGAATCTTTTTGGCTTGAGACTTCCGGTCTCATTCACTTCCATTCATTTTTAGACGTTAAATACAGCTTGTTACACTGCTTGATGTTGCAAACTGATGTTTTCTTATTATATCATTCTGCTTTGTCTGTATAGTCACGAACACACTTGTTTGTAAAGCAAGTCGTTTATTATTCCAAGTCATTTTTCCCATAGACAACTGAATCGGAAGTTCTAAAACAATCGCAAAAAGGAGCGCACATCCACATTGAAGAATAAGATTAATACAGTACAGTTACTTTGTACTTATATTTTAATAATTTTCTCAATGTAAGTACATCTTTAATTAATTTATGTTATTACAGTATACCTACTGTACACTTTTGACCCATCCTTTACACTGAATCCACCCTTAAACCAACCCATACCACCAAACATGTCCCTAACCTTACCCGTATCCCTCCTCTATAGCACCATATGAGTTGTGCAATTCAATATGAACAATAAGTACATGTAAAGTAGATAAGGGAAACCTTTTTATTAACTAAATATTAACACTTTACAATCAGGTCCCATTACTTAATGGTAATTAATACAATAAGTACTCAAAGTTTTTATGTCTAGGTGAACTATCCTTGAAATTTCATAAACAAAAATCCCATTAAATAAGTGAAGAGTGGCAAGAAAATAAACCAGGCAATCAACTCTGAGGTTTCGAAATCTGTGTGATTCAGTTTGCTTCATTTTTTACTTGTTTGTAGGTTGCGCAAGACAGGAATTGCACAAGAAACAACCAACAGCTAAGACACTTCCTGAAGTTGGGCTTGAGAACACACACACACACACACACACACACACACACACACACACACACACACACACACACACACACACACACACACACACACACACACACACACACACACACACACACACACACACACACACACCTGCTGCTGTTGAAGATGCAGTAAATCCACCGGGCTGATCTCCCCATTGGTGTCACCGTTGGACCCGCCCTCTCTTCCTCCGCCGTCTGATTGGCTGCTTAGGCTGCTGACTCCATTTTGATTGGAGGGTGTTGTTCGAATGGTCTCAGTTGCTGATTCTACCATCATCACGTGGCACCTTGAAGGGGAAAAAAAGACATAAATAGATGAAAATCAGTGCTGAGTGACCATCAGGCATTGTTAGAAATTCTACAACATGCCAAGATCTACGCAGGCAATGCATTCTACCACAAAAGCAAATACACACACACACACTCAAACCAACAGCCTAGATTCACAATCAACCCCATCAGAAAGTGTTTAATCGGAGTTAGAAATACAGTGGCACAGCTGCTAACCTTGATAAGCACATAGTAAACAAGCAGTGCACCATACATCCATTTGGATATACCTAAAGAACCACCTGAGCCTCTGAACAGCCAATGATAGCCAAGGACACAAATGCGGAGGAAGGCGCAACGAAGGTCTGTCTGAAGAGATACTTGTGTCAAACCAAAATGGCATTGTGCCGTGAAAGAGTGGCATGCTTTTCCCTTCACCAAAGTTACAATACAGTGCATCAGCTCTGATCGAAGGACATTTGTCTTTGACAGAAAGTGTTGATGCATCCACCACAGCGACAAAAGCGACCCTTTCAATTAGAAAACGTCTGCTCAAAAGAAACACCAACCTCTTGTACACCTTATTATAGGCAGCACAAAAACACAAGCAACTTCCAAGAGAAGAGGAATGCATTTAGTGTCTTTAAGAGGTGAAGAGAGTGAAAGGGAAAAAGAGAAATAAGCCTTTAAATGAGTGAACGATTCAGTGAACCGATGACTTATTGACGTGTGCAGTCTTATTAGAAAAACAGCGAGTGCTCCTGAATTAAAGATGCCAGTTTTGCTGTCATTTTTTTTGTCCTGATAGATTTATTTGTTTAAAATGCATTAAACATGTAGTTCTGCATACAACAATTTAAATAACGCCTATTTTATAATGTTTTGAATTTTTAAATAAATTTTTAATACATTCAAACTAATCATGAGGGCTAAACAAATGAAAACAGAACAGTGATATTTTATTCATTAGTTTGTTCATGTTTTCCAATATTAAAATGATGAGATTGTATAATTTAACAGAACATCACATCACATAATGATAATTTCATTCAGACATTTGTTGAAAAAGTACACATTTATTTAAAAAAAAACTTACATGAAACCAACTTTAACACAAACACTACATTTCTAAGAACTGGGCATGTGCAATTTACGATCTCTTTTCTGCATTTTGATTTATTTAACCTTGTCTGCTTGTTTGTCTGCTTATGAGAGCAGTAAGATATTTATTTAAAAACAACCATCAACAACCTGTAGAACCGCATTGTGATTGTATTGTGGGAAAGGTACTATCTACACATGCAGTACGTGCTGTGCAGTAAAGCTCGCCACAACAACAGCTGAAGATAGATAGAGAAGACTACCCGCTTCCACACCCAGATCTTCTGTATGACAGGACGCTTTTATAAACTTGAGGGCTTTTATTTCCAACAAATTCACAGTCTGAATCGCTTAAAAGCACCTGGTTGAAGAGTTATATACTTCATGCAAAGCTGTCAACTGAGGTAGTCATGCACAAATTGCATGACTGAAAAAGATGCAGGCATGTCTTGTATTATGAGGGATGCAAACCAAAGATGTGGGTAGTTTTATTGCATGTAGATCTATGAAGAACTCTAAACCATGTATTGTTAATTTACATCTATCCAAAAAAAAAAAAAAAAAAAAAAAAAAAAAAAAAAAAAAAAAAAATCACAAAAAAAAATACAAAACCCCAACTAATTTCTAAGAAACAAGTGTCCAATGGTTCCATGAAGTACCTTTAACAACAATGGCACCTTTCCATTGCAATTAGGGTCCTAGATTTTTCTAGGTCTAGGACTAAGTTCTTTTAAAAACTGTTATATGATACCTTTTTCCAATAACAAAGGTTTCTGGTCTATTATGAAACTCCTCCACGCATTTCCAATCCAAAAAAAGGGGTTCAAGGCCAGATTATTGGATCAAATCTGGCCCTAAAAAAACCTAAACAGAGCCACGGAGTAGAGAAATGCTGACACTGTAGTTTCATTAAGCAATGTAATATAGTTGCACTCTATTGCTCTGTATGTCAAAATATGTAAACTAATGGAGAGAGTGACACAATGTAAATCAAAGATTTAAGTTGAGAAAGGCAGAAATGACAGCTAGAGGTAGAATCACTCTCACCAAAGTAAAAACAACAACAACCTGAATTGCCTACAGAAACAATGGGAAGTTCAATGTTTGATTTTAAACTGGTTATAGCAAGATAAACAACATGTAGCAGTGTTGCATCATCACTCGTTTGTCTGTGGAAACACACCAATGGTTGGCAAAATGCTTCATTAGGCTGTCCAAGAATGGACCAAGAACAGACTCCAGAGGGTGAACCATTCTGGTGGAAGGCAAGGTACGATATGATTGATGAACTTAGAATGGTTTCTCTATGGCAGTGGTTCTCAACTAGGGATTCACCTCAAATTTCACTTCACATGCAATGTTTAACCCCAACTCTGATCAAACCACCTGCGTATATTCTACTAATGCCTAATCCCTAAGGCAGTGGTGTCTACACTCTATCTTAGACAGCCACTTGTCCTGCAGAGTTTAGCTCCAACTTGCCTCAAAACACATGAATGGGACTCTCTATGGTCTAGTGGACTTGATGGACATTTGCATGTAGCAGCCAAGTCTGCAAGACCACAAGTGCATATAAAGTGTGTCATTTGGGATTGAGCCTAGTAGACCTTGATTAGCTTGTTCGGGTCTGTTTCTTTAGCAGTTGGAGATAAACTCCACAGTAATGGTGTTTCTTGTAGGACTAGAGTTAAAATTCCTGTTTTAGGACTTTGCTGTTAAATCACACTTCCAGAAGATTTTTTTGGCTTAAACCTACTTCATCATGTGAGTAACCCCAATTGTTCAAAAGATGCACTGAAAAGCTTTAAGAAATGAGCAGCTGCTGAGCGAGTGCATCACTGCCATATTAACCAGCCCGGGGTGTAAGCAAGCATGAAGCCTTGTCATATCCCGTAATGGGTGTATATTGCCGCTATAATGGAAGGTCGTAAATAAAGCAGCCCAATAAATCTGCACAGGGAACCTTTGATTATGGCTGTGAGACAGAAGTTTGCAGCGTCTTGTAATTGTTTTTGGCAGGCTCATCTAAGCCGCCAATGTTGAGGCTTGCCGCATCTTGTTTAGCCCCCGAAGCCCCTCTAGCTGAACTTTGACCTGTGAAAACAGAGGAAGATGCATTTTTTCTTTTAAGGGGGAGTGAGGGATACAGAAAGGGTGGGCGTTCTTCCTCAGATCCAAAAGATAAAATGTGCATTTGGGGGAGGGCAACGCACAAAAAAAGCCTTTTAATTGGGACGGATGAGAAATGGGACCCAACTTTCCTTTGCTTCAGGGACAAAAGCAGAGAGAGAGAAAAAAATCAGCTTGCAACAGATAAAAACCAAAATCCCAGGACCAGCATCTTCGCAACATGGTAACGCAATGCATTGGCTATGCACTGAGGTTTTCTCTTTTTTATGTACTAATATCAGCAGATTTTCTTTGGCACTTACAAGAAAGGGTGGAGGGGGTGGTGATTCATTCTCTATCCTGTTTCTGCAAGTACTGAGGCTGCAACAAGGGATCATGGGAACTTCTGTGACTGCCTGTTAAAAGCTGTTTATATTGCTGATGCTAAGAGTTGCTAAGGTAAGATAGCAACACAGGGATAAACACGTCTATGAATTCTGATTTGGTTCCAAAAGTGCATATTAGCAGTAAAAAGTGAAAGCTTTGTAGTTTTGGTGATTTTTTCCCCCTTGTGCGTATTAAAAAGGAAGTAACACAAAAACAAACAAGGTCAGGAAGCAGAGAGATGGCGAAACAAACCACAGTTTATCTCATTCATGACTAAACCCTGTCCTCCCCAAAGCAAAGATTCTCCTTTCTCTCAGTCTTCCCTCAGGCAGCTGCAGTTCTGTTCCTGTGCTCAGGGTCGGAGTCGGCGGCTGGCACAGGAACAGAGGATTCTGAGAGAGCAGGGTTGAAAAGACGCCGTCTGAGCCAGGTAGGCCAAGGGGCGGAGGTCTCCTGGGTAAATCTCATACAGGTGGGCCGTCACTTCACACCCTCTCAAAAAATAGCAGGCCCAGCGGGGACTAAAAGCTTCCAGTACTCCAACAGGGTCAGAGGTGAAAGGTAGACTGTCTTTTCCCAGCTCCTTTTTATTGTTTAGAGAACAGAGTTTACTGAAGATGTCAACACCATAAACTGTAGTCAAAGCATCAGGTGTTCATGGCTAAATCAACTTGACGGCTGTTTTTGCTTTTCATGCAACAAAAACCAATGAGTCAATGACATAAGAGTGTGCATGTGGACAAAAAAGACTAGTTTAGAACATACAGTTCTTATTAAGGATGTCCAGATCTGACCACGTGATCGGAAATCGGGCCCGATCACGTGGTCAAATGACTCTGACTCAAGGGCAAAAAAACCTGATCGGGACATCCCTCATTCTTAGAAATTAGCCTTTTATTCTCATCTCGTCTCATTTTCGTCCACTTTTCAAGGGTCTGCTGGGGCAGCAGTCTTAGGAGAGAACTCCAGACTTCCCTCTCCCCAGACACTTCCTCCAGCTCCTCCGGGGGGATCCAGAGGCGTTCCCAGGCCAGCCGAAAGACATAGTCCCTCCAGTCTGTCCTGGGTCTTCCCCGAGACCTTGTCCCAGCGGGACATGCCTGGAACACCTCACTAGTAGGCGTTCAGGAGGCATCTGAAACAGATGCTCGAGTCTTCTCAGCTGACTTCTCTCGATGTGGAGGAACAGCGACTCTACTTCGAGCTCCTTGCGGGTGACAGAGCTCCTCACCCTATCTATAAGGATGCGCCTTGCCACCCTGCGAAGGAAACTCATTTCGGCCGCTTATATCCGAGATTTTGTCCTTTCAGTCATGACCCAAAGCTCATGACCATAGGTGAGAGAAGGAACGTAGATTGACCGGTAAATCGAGAGCTTTGCCTTTCGGCTCAGCTCCTTCTTTACCACAACAGATCGGTACATCGACCGCATTATTGCTGCCGCTACACCAATCCACCTGTCAATCTCACCTTCCATCCTTCCCTCCCTCGTGAACAAAACCCCAAGATATTTGAACTCCTCCACCTGGGGTAAGGACTTTCCTCCAACCTGGAGATGGCAAACCACCTTTTTCTGGTGGAGCACTATGGCCTCGGACGTGTAGGTGCTGATTTTTGCCTTTTATTCAAGTTTCCTTTTAATGACTTGTTTGGTGTAACCATATATATTTATTTTCTTATATTAAAAAGCTAAATAAAAATGTAAAGTATATACTCCTGAATAAGAGTCAGCCTGTGAACAATGAAACAATGACGGCTCAGTGGCTGGAGAACAGATTCGTTGAAGTGGAAGTGAGTGTACCTCTGAACCTGAGTACCAGCTTTTACAGTCTTTCATGGCTCGGTCGTTGTGCCGAGAGCTTTGAAGAGGATTGAGGCAGTCGAATCCAGACAGCTGATCCCAGATCAGCACATCTGCAGCCCCAGACTGCGGATTGGACTCGTCGTTCCGGTCCGACTCCAAAACACAAGCCCCACTAATGCCCTCTGAATTCAGCACTTCCAGCCTGGATCATCTCACCAGAGTGAAGATGGTAGACGGCCAGCGCTGCTCACATGATCCTTACTGTGCCATCTAATGGAATCAGTCTTTATTATTTCAGATGAAAATGAGTATATTTCAAACCCTTCACATAAAACATACTACTGGCCTCTTAAACACTGAAAGCTCTATAACAGATAATTGACTTTGATACCTGAAATCTCTTTTTACACATGTTTTTCTTTTTTCCCCTCTTGTTTGGGACTGGGTGAAGGAGAAATATGGCAAACATTAAACTGGGACTAAAGAATTTCCTTTGCATTGAAAAAGTTCTGCTCAAGCACCGATGTTTAAAATAATGCAAATATTCAATCCATAACTCACTTGGCAATGTCGACAAACTGGTTTAAATTTGCAACTTCAGCTCTCTGGCATGCACAAAAAAACTGCAAAGAGCATTACCCAGGTTTAAAAAGAAAATAAAACGGCCATAATACAAGATGACAACTTTGACAATATTTATAAAAATAAAATAACACTTCATTCCACCAGTCCTTTCCCACTTATTTTTATCAATAACTTATTAGTTTACTCCATATATCCTGCCCTCTTCTTTATATAGGAACTCTTTGAGGCATATGTGGAACTGTTTCAGATATTGTCTGTTTTTTGTCTTCCTTTGCACCTGTGGAACAGCTCTTTCTGCGTGTTACGCATACGCTAGCACACACAGACACCCTTCTCAGTATGTTTTTTTCCTCTTTCTCTTTTCAGCGGCTTACCAGATTAATAACTCTTTATCATGTTAAGCCTTATACAGGTCTATTTATATAAGTCCCACAAAGGCTGTTTCTAGAGCCTTGCATCAGCTTGCAGGAATGCTCTTATTAATAAAACAAAGAAGGAGCCAACATGATTAGTGGAGACAGCCACAGTTGTGCCAGCACATCTCACATCTTCTCCCTCAGGCTACTGAAACAACAGTCCCGAACGCTTCGTCAGGAACAACCGCCGCCCCTGTTTGTCACCAAATCTGATTGAGCAACAATAAAGTCCACCTGAGCACACACAGCAACTTGCTCGGCTCCAAAAAAACTAGCAAGTTGCCTATAAAGGGAGAATTAAAAGGCCTCATAGGTGTGCTTTAACAACAGGCTGTTTTTAATTATTCTGTCTACTAATATACCACATTTTGGACTATAATGCATTATGACTAGCTACTGTAGAGTTACCCTAACTGTAGAGAATGGAGCTAGCAACTCCAAGGGTGGATTATGTATAGAGTATTTCTGTCAATACTGAGAAGTTAATCAAAAAGTAAAAAAAAAATGTAAAATTTAAATATTCACACATAAAAAAAAATATATTTATTAATATTTATTTAATTAATATATTAATTATTTTGATAATTTTTTTTTTTTGCCTGCGCCAATACCCTAGTGGTTAGCACGTCGACACATAGCACTGATGTGCTCATGGCAACCCAAGCTCAATTCCCGGCTCGAGGTCCTTTGCTGATGCTTCCCCTACTGTATCTCTGCTCCTCATACTTTCCTGTCTGTAAAATCTCCACTGTCCTGTCCCAATAAAGGTGAAAATCCCTAAAAAATTATTATAAAAAAAATAAAATCTTAAAATCTTGTTCAATAGAGTCAATAAAACAGTTAACTGAAAAGTAATGCATACTAATAATACTAGTATGCATAATAATACTACCATAGTAGTCTCACTGTTAAGCCACCATTCCACTGCACACGACATTCGGACACGACTGAATTTTCAGTTTTATCATGCACTATGGGAGAAAAGCTGATTCCGAAATAAAGGAGTGCAAAAGCAAGAGCCTTTATTCTCCGTGCGTTCACCACGGTTGAATGAATGAATTCTTGAAACTCATAGACCGCTAAAAACATTGAAGGGAACAACACTGGAATACATCACACCCGGTCAGCCGGTCGCATACGGCCTATTCGCAGGAGTTCAAATATTTCAACGCATCCGCAGCTCAAATCGAATTCGAATTTTCTGCATACGGAGATGATTAGAACTCCACACAGCTCCCGGACTACTCATCATTAGAAGTGAATGACTTCCGGTCTGTCGTTTGTCGTGTGCAGTGGAAAGGCGGCTTTAGCATAGCATAATGCTAATCTAAAACTACTGAGCTCACTAGTTAGTAAAGTCTCCTGTGACAATAAATGTTTGAACAAAGATAGTTTCACAAGAAATAAGTCTAAGCCTAAGCCTAAGTCTAAACTACACTCAAAAAATTATGTTTGTTCAAACAACTTATTTTTAATGAGCTGAAACAAGTTTTTTTAGGGACATCTTGATTGTTTTACGTTCAATCCACTTAAGTTCATAAACTAAACTAATAAGTTAAGTATGTAGAGTGTACATCTAAACTACATAAAATCAAGTCAAAAGCACATAAGCTGTGTTTATTTATTTGCCTCATCAGGAAGAACTGCTCTCGGGACACAAACATTCAGGAACGCGGCCTACGGAAGGATAGGGTGTATTTGTGTTAGCAACTCCAACTGCGAGCCCACGGGCCAGAGGGCAGGTGTGTGTGTGTCCCAGCGGTTAGAACACACAGCTCGCGGCTCTTCCTCCAGATTTGTCTTCCCTAGACGTATGGTTGGTGGTGAGGGCAAGGGAGGGGGAGGGCAGGTATGACTACATCAACTAAAAGGCCATGCCCAGGGGAAGACTGTCACTGTCTGCCATGAAGACAGATAGCAGGAAGGCCCAGAGCTGAAAGAGAGCGTGAGACTGTGAGACGTAATGAGCAGGACATCTAAAGCATGTCAATGCAGGAAAGCCAAACAAATAAGCATTCCTGATAGAATAATACAGGAAAGTGTGAACTGCAGGTCAGTTTTAACCTCGGCTAGGGTTGATTTTTTTATTATTTATTTATTTATTTATTTATTTATTTATCTATCACCGTAGCTGATTTGATACATTTAGAACTATAATTTTATTATAATATTAATATAAATTTTAAAGATGCAAATGGAATGGCTTCATTAAATAATTTGCATTCATTTGTAGTGCAAAAATCTGAATACTGGATTAACGATTAATCTTTTTATTAATTATTTATTTAAATTAAATTAATTAAATTCGATTTATTAATTTATTTTGTTGTGTTTTTTTAATTAAATGCAATTCTACTGAGTCTTTTTTTTTTTACCAAGAAGAATCTCTTTTCGCTCCAAAATATTAAAAATAAAATTATAAAAAAAAATCAAATAAAATCAATTATAAAGTGGAAACGTATATAAAGTGAAAATGTATGGCTTATTTTAAGAATCTGACCTTTAAATTACATATTTTTATTGGCATTTTTGGATGTTTTCTTTACATTAAACATGAAAAAAAAAAAAAAACACTTCATGGTTTGACAGGTGCATGAAAAACAGTTTTTGCCTGCAGTGTCTCTCCTGAAAGGGATCAACTACTGCTCCTCCTTGGGGCCATGATGACCCTCCTGGAATATCCCGACAGTAAAGAAGAGACCCTCGTTTGAAGACTGCTTAGCCAAGCACTTATGCCTTCTCTTTTTATGAGGCAAGCCATTCTCCACTCCACTCCACTCCAGAGCAGTTTCCCTTCGTGGAAGTGGCACACTGCTCCACTTGGCATTATGACAGAATCTCTTCCTTCACGCTGCCACCCATTTACACAGTCACTCACTCACTCACTCACTCTCCACGGGCCTTTAAATTCAACATGGCATTCGCAACCCATTTTACTAACACAATATGACATTTTCGACCGATACAGCATATTAAGTGAGGCGGAACAAAAAAAGGTAAATAGTTATATCTATGCTATGTATTATCCTAAAAGATGGCCAGTGTATGTCGACAAAGGCTGAAAACAATCCATTTTAAAATGTATTTCAGATGCATTATAAATTACATTATACAGCAAGATGTGATTTGTAAAAACACTGAAACAATTAACAGGAAATTAACAAAAAAAAAAAAAAACTAAAAGTTATGTTGAAAAAAAATTATTACTTAACAGATGAAATAAAACAATCTAAAACAGAAGCATTTCAATAAAAACAAACTAAAACGAAAACCTAAACGACACTTGAAAAGTTATTATATGTATATTACAGTGCTATAAAAATAAATCTAAATAAGTCAAAGCATAAAAATGGCTTACTGTTAACTTAAAATTGGAAAAGTTAAAACAAATTTGGAAATAAAAACAAATTAAATCTAAACTCAAATTAAATCTAAAGTAAATAAAAACAGGATTTTAACAAAATTTAAATTTCATGTCGGGTGACAAGGTGGCTCAATGGTTAGCACTGTCGCCTCATAGCTAGAAGGTCACTGGTTTGAGTCCCAACTGGGTTAGTTGGCTGTGTGGAGTTTGCATGTTCTCCCCGTGTTCACATGGGTTGCCTCTGTATGCTCGGGTTTCCCCCACAGTCCAAAGAATATAAACAATAAACTAAATAGGCCATAGTGGATGTGCGTGAATGTGTGTGTCTGGATGTTTCCCAGCACTGGGTTGCAGCTGGAAGGGCATCCGCTGTGTAAAACATATGCTTGATAAGTTGAAGGTTCATTCCGCTGTGGCGACCCCGGATAAATAAAGGGACTAAGGCCTCGTTTACACTAATGCGTTTTCGTTTTAAAACGCATAAGTTTTGCTACGGTAACTCCATCAATCCACACTACGCCGGAGTTTTCGAGCCCCAAAAACGGAGCGTTTTGAAAACGCTGGAGAGGTCATTTTCATTCTAAAACGCTGCTGCTCCGTCTCAGTGTGGATGGGGGAAAACGGAGACATCTGAAAACGGAGGCGTGGCTGCTGAGATTGCTACCTGATTGGGGCTTTTGGGTCATTGCATATCCTTCCCTTATTCGCCAAGCCCCTATTTCATGACTATAACGCTACCGGAAGACGGCAGACCCAGCCTTCACTGTAAACAACAACATTGACACAGAAATGAGAGCGTTGTTTGCACTATTGTCCGTTTTAGGCGCCATTGTTCAGTTAAACTCTTCCTTTTTTACTACAGCAGCTGCATATATTCGCAAGAGGCAAGCTATTGTTCGAGCACTCGCTAATCGCTCGCGTTCATCGTTCAACCAGCGTTTGTTGACTAAAAATAACCAAATGTCGAGCGAGACACATGCTTCCTGTTTATATTTAAACGCGCATGCCTAGAGTGCGCGAATGGTCACGTGATATACGTTTTTGGTGGAGTAGTGCAGACGGAGACATGTTTAGAAACGCTAGATGAAACACTAGTATGGACGCGGATCGTTTTGATCTAAAACGCCGTTTCAAAACGAAAACGCTTTAGTGTAAACGGGGCCTAAGCCTTAGGAAAATGAATGAATGAACGGATTTCATTTCAACTTTAAAGGAACCAGTGCTATCTCCCATTAAAACATGAATGTTAATTCAGCTCATCAAAGACAAACACACACATGCACATGAATGGGAGTGATTTTAATAATGATGACTGCTTAACCCTAACGACAAAGTTGTAACTTAGTTAAAAAGGATCAATCCCAGGAAAAAAAAACACTCCTATTGTCCCTTGGACAAAATAAACTCCAATCAGATCCCTGAAATTAGTGCACGGCACATTACAATGAAAAAAAGATATCTTCTAAACACCAGGTAATCAAATACACACAAAATCCTTGTAAACTCATAACTAAATAACTGCTTTGTAAGATTACACGCTTGGATGTCAAGAAAAGATGGTGCTTTTACACAACAGATCCAGTCGAAATTAACAGCCTCCTCTTGTGATCACATGGAACAGTTCCAGCAAGTTCAGGTGAATTTCAGCTTATCTTGCTCTCAAAAATCATTGT
The DNA here is from genome assembly GCA_903798195.1 of Danio kyathit. NCBI lineage: Eukaryota > Metazoa > Chordata > Actinopteri > Cypriniformes > Danionidae > Danio > Danio kyathit. The sequence continues at coordinate 25,509,844 of LR812529.1, read as the reverse complement.
CATTTAAGAGAAACATGCATTCCCACCATGCTGATTTATAGAACACTGAAAATAAACAACGGCTGCTGGTTTATTGGAAACTAGACTACTTTTACAGTCACAACTGAATCCCCTTGCTCTTATTCCTAAAGCTCAGGACCACCAAAGTCCAAAAATAACCAATTCATTTCCCAACAGTGCAGGCTGAGGCAAGGACCACGAGAAAAAAGGAAGCGTGGAAAAAGAAAATGAAATGATCTGCCTTCATGAGGCTAATGACACAACTTTGATCTTGTGCTAATTTTTCAGAGCTGGTGTCCTAATTTTTTCAAACTCAGCTTTTTCCATTTTGATTCAAACTATGGCAGATGACAATTAAGGAATTGCTTACCCATCGACTGTCACAAAAAGAAAATCGGAGGCACTTAAAGGACAATTCAATTATCAAGGACATGCCGATACTAAAGTAAAAAAGTAAGAAAGATCCTCACGGGGGAAAGAAAAGGAGGCCAAATAAAACAGGAGACAATCAGAGAGAAAAAATGTGCATGGGGGAGGAAAGATATGTGTCTGTATGATATCTAATGTACCATATGGCGATCTGATGTGTTCCTGCTGTGACGCGCACCTGATGCAGGAGGAGGCAAAGTCCTGTTTGCCGAGCCCATAAAGATTAGCTTCAATCAGGTGGGTTTCGTTGCAATAGGTAAACAGCGCCAGCATTCCCGACCGATGAGATCGCTTCTGTGTGTGTGTGTGTGTGTGTGTGTGTGTGTGTGTGTGTGTGTGTGTGTGTGTGTGTGTGTGTGTGTGTGTGTGTGTGTGACCGGGGCAAACATTTACTCCCCCTGACACCACCACCACCACCCTCTGTCTTTTTTTTTTTCGTTTTGGCCCAAAGTAAGTGATTTTCCAGACTGGCCTTGATGTTTAAGAGACTGGAGATCTCTATACGAGGCCTCGGCTCCATCTGATGCGCACAGATCATGGCAAATATTTGGAATAGGTGCTGGGCTTTCACAAACGGCCCATTTGTCAGCCATCGAATGCACACAGATTCATCCACTTACACATCAAGCTACAGACAGATAGGTATACAGGGAGATATGGATGGACATGTGCAGACTGATAGATGAAACGGCTGAAATAGGGCAAAGAAGAAAGAAAGAAAGAAAGAAAGAAAGAAAGAAAGAAAGAAAGAAAGAAAGAAAGAAAGAAAGAAAGAATAGATCTAAATAGATAGATCTAAACAAATTTGATCACTACAGTTTCAAATCGTTTTATCACAATATTGTCATAAAAGTATAAAAGAGATGGATGGATGGATGGCTGGATAGATGGATGGATGGATAGATGGATAGATAGATAGATAGATAGATAGATAGATAGATAGATAGATAGATAGATAGATAGATAGATAGATAGATAGATAGATAGATAGATAGATAGATAGATAGATAGATAGATAGATAGATAGATAGATAGATAGATAGATAGATAGATAGATAGATATTTAAAGTCTATAGATGTAATTGGCAAATGGTTGTTGGATGGATGGATGGATGGATGGATGGATGGATGGATGGATGGATGGATGGATGGATGGATGGATGGATGGATGGATGGATGGATGGATGGATGGATGGATGGATGGAGTCTATAGATGTAATCTATCTATCTCTGTCACACTTATAACAATATAATGACAATGATTTGAAACTAGTAATAAATTATAGACAAGTAGGGAATGACAGCATGATAGATAGAACAGTTTACTGATAGACAGATGGAAGGATGGATGTAAGGATGGATGGATTCTATCAATCTCTTAATCTATCCAATTATCTCTTTTTTCTTTATTTCTTTAATTATAAAACAATAAAATGTTAGAATGGCAGATGGAATGACAGGACAACAGAAGTATGTCGTACGACAGAATGATACAATTATAGATAGACCAGTTGACCGATAGAAAGACTGATAGATAGACAGACACACAGTCAGTAAGGATCGTGTATTGTGTGTGTCTGCTGGGGATTATGGGTCTTGTCAATAGCTGCTGGTTATTAACCTGTGATCATCAAGATGAATAAAACCCTTCCTCATGTCCTGTAACGGTTTAAGAGGCTAATAATGGGGCAAGGGTAGACTCAAGACCGCCTGAGGCGCTAATGCCCAACTGTATTTAACATGGTGGAACTTTATTGCTTTATAAACTTGAAATCAAATATAAAACTTTAATAAACTGCAAGTTAGAGAAAAAAGGGAATCTAGCTAATGAGGATTGAAAAAGATGACAGTGGGAACTGGAAAATTTGGAGTCAAATCAGTTCATAATCCTCCCATTGTCTAAGCTCACTCAACAAAGCAAGGATGCCTTGCTGCTGACAGAATGGAACAGACAAGAGAGAAACAAATTCCAATAAACAATAAAATCAAAACGGCAACCAATCAGAGCCAAGGCACTGTGAAGGGATTTGGGTAACGGAAAGTGATCTCTCAACTAAAAAGAATTGAGGCAGTGGAAACTGTGTCAAACTTACAAATACAGCACACATACATTTAGAGTAAAGTACCTTATAGAGGATTTGAACGCACAAGAGAAATCAACAGTTGATCAACGGCAAAAAAAAAATAATAATCTAAAATATTATACTATGTTAAAATTGTATTATTAAAAAATATCCTTTAATAATATCCATTAAAAGGATTAATTTTACATGAAAAAAAAAATAAACAAATGACAGCAAAAATGATAGATAATGAATAAAAATATTAAGAGTTTAGATGTAAAAAAACCTTTTTTGATATTTTCTTCTAAAAGCCATTTGATATTTTCTTCTAAAATTTGCATTTTTCTCAGACTCCTGTTTGTAGACTTAGTAATTTTACCTTTATAGGGACGAATGAGTTATTTTCCTTGTCTTTAAAGTGAAATAATTAAACAAACATAGGAGACTGAAAAAATGCTCATTTTAGGAGAAAATTTCAGATGGCATTTAGAGGTTTTTGCATCTAAACTCTTCAATTATTAAATAGCAAAAACATACTACGATTTATTGATCATTTCATTATGTGTACAATGTTAAAATGTAATTAAAAAAAATAACAATACAAATAATTACTTTTAAAAACTAGTGCTGGACAAAAAATGTTCTCGATTAATCACAATCAAAAATAAAAGTTTGTTTAAGTGTGTGTACTGTATATTTTTAATATGTATATACAAATACACACATGCATGCATATATTTGAGAAAATGTTTATTTATATTTACTGTAGGTATAAAAGAAATATGTATATGATACAAATTATACAAATTATTTTATGTGTGTATCACATATACTATATAATACATATACATGTATTATATCAAAACAAACTTTTATTTTGGATCCGATTAAACTTTGCCCAGAACAATATTATTCGTACAATATTAAGCAGCAATACAAATAATTAAAAAATTTCTCAGTGATGGGATGCAGCTGGAAGGGCTGCGTAAAACATATGCTGGATAAGTTGGCAGTTCATTCCGCTGTGGCGACGCCAGATTAATAAAGGGACTAAGGCAAAAAGAAAATGAATAAATGAATAATTTAAAAAAATTATGCTGGGCAAAAATTATTTGCAATTAATCACATCCAAAATAGTATGTATATACAAATACACACATGCATGCATTATTTGTGAAAATGTTTATTTATATTTAGGTATAAAATAAATTTGTATATGATACAAATTATACTTACATTTAAATATCTATGTAAAAAAAAATTGTTTTGTATACTTTTGTTTCTATGTACATGCAGTTGAAGTCAGAATTATTAGCCCACTTTTGAATTTGTTTTTCTTTTTTAAATATTTCCTAAATTATATTTAACAGAGCACGGAAATTTTCACAGTATGTCTGATAATGTTTTTTCTTCTGAAGAAAGTCTTATTTGTTTTATTTTGGCTAGAATAGAAGCAGTTTTAAAAAATTTTAAAGCCATTTTAAAGACAAAATTATTAGCCCCTTTAAGCTATTTTTTTTTTCAATAGTCTACAGAACAAACCATCGTTATACAATAACTTGCCTAATTACCCCAAACTGCCTAGTTAACTTAATTAACCTAGTTAAGCCTTTAAATGTCACTTTAAGCTGTATAGAAGTGTCTTGAAAAATATCTAGTAAAATATTATTTACTGTCATCATGGCAAAGATAAAATAAATCAGTTATTAGAGATGAGTTATTAAAACTATTATGATTAGAAATGTGTTGAAAAAATCTTCTCTCTGTTAAATAGAAATTGGGGAAAAAAATAAACAGGGGTGATAATAATTCAGGGGGGCTAATAATTCTGACTTCAACTGTATGTGTTTGTATCACATACTATGTAATACACACACAGGTATTATGTCAAAACAAACTTTTATTTTGGATATGATTAATCTTTGCCCAGCACATAAGAAATTTAAATAAATATATATATGTATATATGTATATATATATATATATATATATATTAACTATAAATACATCTGCAATAATTTGATTAAATAAAGCGTAAATACAAAATTCATAAATTAATATGCAATTGATTATATGTTAATTAATTAGGTTTAGCAAAACAAATCTGTTGGTCATTTCACTCTTTTTCACAATGTTAAAAGCCAATTAAAGGTTAGAATTAAATTAAAAAGAAAAATGATGAAAGGAGCGTTTAAACTGGCCCTGAAGAGGAGGAAAAGTGACTAATTCAAGACTTTAAACGAGGTGGTGGGGCAAAGTGATGTCTTAATAAGTTCAAAGTGGACATGATATAATTTTATACATCTGCTTTCATGACTGCCACTCTGGATTTCAGAGTTAATTAATTGATTGGATCAGAGTGGGTATAATCAAATAAAATTTTATAACTCCATAATAAAAAACAACACTTTAGAAGGAGGCATGTGGAAAAATGATAGCATGTCCATTTTTCAAATTAATTGAATTTTAGTACTTCTGAACTTGGTCCAAGGCAGCTCATAAGCAATAACTCCACACCATCTTCAAAATGGCTCCATGACTAAAGACACACGCACACACACTGTTCTCAGTTCCTTGAATTCTGAAGGAAAGCCAGCACTGTTTATAACTAGTAACCAAGAGCGATCAATTGCCAGTAATTTCCATATTATATTCTCCAACAGTTACACTGCCTAATAAAGTTCCCACCAAGAGTAGAAGCTAAAATATTAATTCCATCTTCAGCAGTGCTGATTGCATTAAAAAACGACTGTTTTATTATTTAGCACGGAAAGGAAAATCTTTGTTAAAGTGACTTGAATGCAAATTGATATCACTAGAACGAACAGTGGAAGAGCACTACTAATTTGAATCATAACACTATCAATAGAATAATTCATAATGTAATATTAATAAATTAGAGAGGTAATTCGTTTGAAAATGGATGCCTTCAATTAATGTCTCAGCACCCCTAAACCAAAAAAAAAAAAAAAAAAGAAGCGAGAGAGAGCACATACAGTACACCCGTTTCATAGACAAGAACATTAATTGCTTAACTGTAGTCATTGTTATGAGGTGTCAGAACTCGTGTAGAATCAGGGAAGAAACTAAACATGCAAAGTTCGCTTTAATACTGCATTAATTTTTCACTGCATTTATTCAATATTCATGAATTATGCTTGCTCTCGCTAACTTGTCTTCATCTCCAGCGTGAAGTGTTTTTTCCCCCGCTATGAAAACAGCAGCTCGTTGCGTCCCAATTCAATTTGAGCGAGGATGATTTCAAAATCAGTACGTGACACGTCGCCTTTTCACCTTGTTCGTTTTTCCGTTCCTCTCTACGGAACAAGAGTAGCTGCCTTTGTGTCATTATCAGCCTTATTACACGTCATTAAAATACTGGAAGAACGTTCCAGAAGAAATATACACGCTGCACACTCTCTCTCTCTCTCTTTCCCTTGTGTGTCACACTTTTGGGGGTGAGCGTTTGTGTGCGTGCGTGTGTGTGTGTGTGTGTGTGTGTGTGTGCGAGAGCGCAGAAGTGACAAAAAAAGAACAATATAATTGGAGAAATGTACGCAGTAATAATAGGTATTCAGAAAATGATAATTCATATTAAACAGGGTGCATAAAGTCAGCCTCATTTGCATGTTTTAGATTATATGCATTTCAAAAGTAATTTCCGCAGGGCATATGAATGACATTAATTCCCGAGTGGTTTCTGCTATAGACCTCAAACTATCAAACACTCAAACATTTAAAAGATGAAAAAAGAGTACTGCCACATTTGCGAGGGGAGATTTCAAGGTTAAAGTATTTGAATGCATGTTTTAAAGTTCTGTCTAGGTTGTTTAAAGTTGTTCCTAGCCTAGTTTAAAGTTCACTAAGCTGCATTTGGAACAAAAAGCATGTTGTATTTTTGGGGGGAGGAGGAGGTGCACATGTTTTTATAAGGTAAAATTGATGGATGGGTGACTCTATACACTGAAAAAAAAATGATTTCTGCAAAATTGTTGCAAATAATTTATACAGTATTGATTGAATTTAAACAAGGAAATTTAATTTAGTAATGTTCAACTTTGTTTAAATTCAGCCCAAAAAAATTGTGCTTTAAACCACTTAAATTAAGTTTTTTTTTTGTAAATTCAAGGAATCATCTTTTAATCTTTTTTTGTGCACTGTTTGAGTGATAATTTCATTATTATTATAATTAAGTTCTAACTATGATAACAAAAATTACACCACCCACTACACTACACAATTTAAAAATATGTGCTAACATGTAAAATGACAAGCTTTTAAGTAAAAAAAACTAATTAATAGGTCTCAATCAACCTTGTAAAATTGTTAAAACAAATTAATTTTAAACTGAAAAATTAGGAATGAATATAACAAAAAGCTTTGTGTAATTCAATTAACAGTAGCAACTTATTAATAACAATAATAATAAAAAGCAATAATAATTATATAAATAATTATTTAAAGCGCCTTTCAAGAAACTTTTTATTTCGGCTAGAATAAAAGCAGTTTTTAATTTTTTAAAAAAACATTTTAAGGTCAAAATTACTAACCCCTTTAAGCTATATATTTTTGATAGTCTACAGAACAAACCATCGTCATACAATAACTTGCATGTTATTCTGTCTACAACATTCTGTACTGTCATTATGGCAAAGATCAAATAAATCAGTTATTAGAAATGAGTTATTAAACTATTATGTTTAGAAATGTGTTAAAAAAAATCTTCTCTCCGTTAAATAGAAATTGGAGGAAAAATAAAAAGGGGGGCTAATAATTCAGGGGGTTAATAACTCTGACTTCAACTGTATATACACAATTCAATATTTTAAAACTGTACAACCTATACACAATTCAATAATTTTTAAATAAACCGACAGTGGACAATGGACAAATATGAAGAAAATGCAAAATTGCCTGCTGAAGTTCAGCCAGACCATTAAAAAAGTGCATTGTGCCCATCACTGTAATGTGGCACCGAGAGGACTGTGAGTATTCAAAGTGCCACTTTTAATACAGCCCTCCAGGCAGAAGACTGAAGAGAAAGAGAAAGAGAGAGAGAGAGAGAGAGAGAGAGAGAGAGAGAGAGAGAGAGAGAGAGAGAGAGAGAGAGAGAGAGAGAGAGAGAGAAAGGGAGAAAGATTTGAAAGTAGGAAACCCTCAGATTTGGCAACCTATGTGGAAAAGGGGCTCTGGATGCAATTTTATTTGCTAAGACAAATTTGACCATCATTTCTGTCACGTTCAAAATTTGGAACTTGAATGGTTTGTGAAATGATTTGAACATGCACATTGTGTTTCTTATTTCCAACCACAAATTTCATTTCTCATTAGCAAGATTAATTATGCAGATATTAACATCAATGTATGACATCCTTGAAGTCTACACTGAAGACAAGTTTCACTAAAACAAATCTAGAAATTCCACAATTCCATTTAATTAAGACATTTATTTATTTTTTAAAAATAATATGAAATAAATAAATGAATGAATAATTTATATTTTTTCCTGTTGCCTAACCAGCTGACAACCACCAGGCCAACTAGTTGACAAACCAAATAAACAAGCTAATCTAATTGAGCAGCCTCAACTTGCCCATCTGTGTTAGTTTTGGCAAACTCACAAAGATTATGTATATAAAAATAACTGTAAAGAAACCACATGGGAGAAGGCGAGATACAGCCTGGGCTGCCTCCCTTTGTTAAGTTTGTGTTGTGTCTGTCTAAATATTATGCTACCGAATGTTTCCCTCCACATGATTATCTCATTATGAATTAATGGCTTGCATGCTGCGATGTGTTTGCGTAATGCCTAGTTCATGCTAACTGTTTATCTGCCTCACCATAAGAAAAATAAAACACAGGCGAGAGCGAATCAGGCCACCGTAATTGTGAGTCAGCTTGTTGTGGCATTTAAAAGTCAAGCAGATATTAACAGCTTAGGCGGTGAGTGGAGAGTGAGAGCGACTCTAATGAACAGCACGCAGACGGTACGCTACCGTAATCGCCCCAACGATCGAGTTTCGTCTTCTTCGTTTTACAAGTCTCCACTTACAGGTGCTGACAGGCCACGCTGGTGAGATTTAAGAGAAAGAAAAATGGATTTTATGGCATTATCTCGTTATATCTCTCTCCCCGTTGTGTACTCGTACTGTAAGACTAGCCTCTTTGTCCTTCTCCAGAGAAGGATACGTAGACAAGTTCAATTACGCAGGAAGAGTAAATGCTGAGGGAAAGAGAAGGAGAGACAGGCAGAGAAATAGAGTATATCTAGGGGGGGGGGAAGAAAAACGGGCTAATTAGGACCTGGAAAATGTATTTGTTATTTTTTTTTTTCCTTTCCCTCCCATTTCTTTTTTTCGAAGTGTTTCCCGAGGGAGTTTTTAAAGAGTTCTATTTCTTTTCAACAAGGGAGGCGGAGGGGAAAAATGAAAAGAGGATTATGTTTCTTAAGACAAAAATCATGACATGCACAGAAAAAAAAAAAAAAAAAAACTCAACGTCTCACAACAAAGGAATTCACAATGTCCATATTATCAGCCAAGTCCATTTAGCCGCCATCAAACCAGACTATACACAAACATCTGCATTTACATCTATAATCTCAAAACATTCCAAGTTTGAAGTCCCCCTCTTTTATATAAAAAAAAGCTCCATCTCCAATCAAACCTCAGGCAATAACACTCTAATGAAGTGCATACTAAAAGGGCTCATTCCAATCTCCTTACTTCTGACACCAAGCGCGCTTGAAAGGCCATCTTTAGAGAAGCGGTTCTGTAATGATAGCGGCGGATAGACTGGACGTGTAAAGAGGCATATTCATTCCTTTGGCTTTAATTGGAGAGCTCGCATGACTGACTCAGAAAGGCTGCTAGTCCGGTTCAGAGCCCTCGAGCCCAAGCCCAGGGGCAGCCAGGCAGAGCTAACGCCCTTAGTCAGGAGGAGGTGAGCGGCAGCACAAAGCCAACATCAAACTAGACACTTGGGCTAAAAGGTATATGAGCGGGAGGGGCGAGAGGATCTGAACGAGAAAAAAAGTTGAAGCTTTTAAAAGACATTGATTTCTCTTCATTGTTTCACATTCCAGTGGATCTACAGTCGTGATTGTTTTATTTGAATATTGTCTGCTGCGCTTTGAGATGCTGTGCATGTTTCCCTCCACAATGGCACCCACCTGTTGCTGACATTCCAGCAGTTATTCAGCATGTATCACGTCTCAACTGTATAATAAACACTGCACTTGGTGCAGGTAGAAATCATCAGCTTTCAAGATCTGTCTGTGTATAGCTGTAAACGATTCGAAGGTTCAAAAACAACACACACACACACACAAAGACAAAAAAAAAACAGCTTGGAATTATCAAGACAGACCGGGACGGGACGGAAAAGGGTGGGGGCTTAAGGGGGCAAACACCATCTGCTATCTTTCAGCAGAGACTTTTGACTCTGACTTCTCTTTTTTAATACCTTCGAAAATAAAGGAATGGAAAAAACCTGCATATTTGTCATTTCCGATTGTTTACCTTTTTCACGGCAAATTGATTTTTACATCTCCTTTTCCTGGAAGCGTCTAGGTGCGGGCCTGCCAACCCCTGTTTCTCTGTTTTATGGACCTAGCCCTCTGGAGAAGTTTTAAAGCTTTCAGTTCAGAAGTCATTTAAATGATACAATACCGCTTTTGTCCCAGGCACCTCTCTTTCTCTCTCTCTCTCCCTCTTCAATCACCCAGATTCCAGCATGCATTCTTTTTCCTCTCCCTGAGTTCAAGACTACATGTTTAAAAGCTTCTCCTTTTTGTCATTTCTTTGCGTCTCTTGAATTTGACTGTTCGCCTCCAAGACGAAAGGACGACTCGTTGCATCAGGGCCGTGTGATGATGAAGTGGGATGATGTACGTTTGGACGTTTTTGTAGATGTCTGGTTTTACACACAGTGCCGTGGCAGTGTTATTGGGTCATTCTTGAATCGGTTGCTTCGATGTGAATTGTGTCTGGCGTGTCGGACAAAATCAGACAATTGCACAAAATAAAAGCCTGTCTGCATGTACAAAATAAGATAACTGCCAGTAGGCACTATATATATCTGCAAAATAATCAGTTTATTAATTTTTTTAACACATTTAAGGACATATTTCTTCTTTTTTTTCTTCCCCATTTCACACACAACTTTAGATTCAATCACACAAGTATCAATGGATGAGTTCTGGGTGATCAGAAAAAGTAGGCTGGATGTGGATGCTGTGCATGAATCTCCACTGACAGTGTGGAATGTGGATGGCTACTTTAGACTCTAGCTAACGTTTACAAAACCCTGTACAATATTAAGCATGATTAAAATAACTTTTGTGAAAATAAAATCAAAATCTAGGTAAAATTTTAGATACCTTTAGGCTCAAGATTAGCTTTTAGCTAACTACAAAACATTGTATGAAATCAAGCAACATCATCTGGATTCTAGATTCTAGACCCTAGATTAGCTTGCTAGCTAACTTTTATAGAACACTGTACAATACTAACCACAATTAAAATAACTTTTGTGAAAATAAAATAAAATTATGTGTGAAGTAATGTTCCATTTTTATTCAGGATAAAATCTAGGTAAAACTTTAGATACCTTTAGGCTCAAGATTAGCTTTTAGCTAACTACAAAACATTGTATGATATCAAGCAACATCATCTGGATTCTAGATTCTAGACCCTAGATTAGCTTGCTAGCTAACTTTTATAGAACACTGTACAATACTAACCACAATTAAAATAACTTTTGTGAAAATAAAATAAAATTATGTGTGAAATAATGTTCCATTTTTATTCAGGATAAAATCTAGGTAAAACTTTAGATACCTTTAGGCTTGAGATTAGCTTTTAGCTAACTACAAAACATTGTATGAAATCAAGCAACATCATCTGGATTCAAGATTCTACACTCTAGATTAGCTTAGCTAACTTTTACAGAACACTGTAAATATTAAGCACGATTAAATAAACGTTTTTGAAAATAAATTTAAATATGGGTGAAATAATGTTCCATTTTCATTCAGGATAAAATTTAGGTAAAACTTTAGATACCTTTAGGCTCGAGATTAGCTTTTACCTAACTACAAAACATTGTATGAAATCAAGCAACATCATCTGGTTATTTAGGAAGAAATGATTTATGGATTTATTTTTTACAAACTTATTAATAAATAAACAAACGATAATTCTTTTTCTTGTCTGGTTTGTGTGCTAACTGTTTGAGCTTGGTGCTAACTGTGTAAGGTAAGCTTTATAGCATTGCATGCTTTTGTTTGGGAGTTGAGAAAATGGGACAGAACTTTGCATGACATTAGTCAGCTTTTAGGATTTAAATTTAACCTAAACTTATTCATTAATGTGGTTTCCACACATTTTATGTAGCCAAAAAACAAATCCTACAAAAAAAAAAAAAAAAAAAAGCATGCCAGATGCTGCACACAAAATGCAAACATCTAGAATCCATATGGAACGTCTAAAGGCCTTGATGGTTAAAAAAAATGGCACAGACTCAGAAGCTGTCACCCTTCAAGCTGTGAAGCCTTTTTATTGTGTGTGTGCGTGTACAAATCCTGAAAAAAAAAAAGAGGGGGGAAAAAAAATGAAGGGGAATTCTTTTCTCCGAGACCTCTAAAAGTAGATCTCAAAAACCTGTTGAGCTGGAAACATCACTCAACCCCCAGAACTTCAGCGGAGATTAAAAGGCTAAATGGACCGGCATGACTAAACATTTCTTAGCGCAGGGACATGTTCAAAGGCTCTTGGGAATTAAAATCCTCATCAATGCTCCAGCAGAGACAAATCCTTATTTATTTGCTATAATAGGAACACGTCTTTCCAAACCAGCGGGAGGTGATAAACTCCTTGCTTTGTTCTTTTGGTGGTGATCAAACACATTCCGGCTGCTGAGAACAGTCTGCCTAGAATGCATGTGGTTCAACATATTCCCATTTAGAAACCAGGACTAAATCTGAGTCAAATCTTAGAGTTGTTGTTTTTTTTTTTAGCTCCAAAGGACAGCGCAAGGTGCTCATACATGCTTTATTCCATATTCAAAACTGACTCTTTCCAAATACTGACACAGTTTTGGGCAAAGCTGCTTCACTAATTAAAATAATCCTTTCATGCTTGTCGGATGAATTACAGTCGTATTTATTATAAAACTGTTACATACAAATAAGCAGCGAGAGCAGACAATTAAAACCTAGTTAAGTGATTATGTGGGTCTGTTTGCATGGAAATGGAGACTGAACCTGTTCGCTGTCATAATTAGGCTAAATAAAATTAAAATGGTATTTGCAGCGCTCGCAGGTACTGCTGGGACTGGTGTCACGGGGGTCCGCTCTCCGCCAGTGATTGGATCAAATTGTTGGGCGATTTACAGCACCATTCCCCTTCAGTGTCAACCAATTAACATTTCCTTAACACCCCGCACCTCTTTGAAGTTAGGTGTCTCCATTGTAATGGGAGGTTTGCAAGGTCAATGTCTTTTATGGAAGCCTTCCGTCATATTTCGATCTCCTCAGCAATGACATTTAATTGTATTTAACACATTTTATTTTGTGAAGGCGCTGTTTAATTCGCCAACTGTACCGGATTAAGCCAAAGCAGGTTGGGTTGAATTGGATAAGGTACAATGTGTCTATTCACAGACCTGAAAAATGCAGAGATGACGCATGTTTTGATCTCAGTGGCGAAGAGTTACAAACAAAACAAGCACAGTGAGAATAGAGAAGCATGAAATAAACGATAAGCCCGATATTGGAAAGCCACAATGCCTTTGTCCTTCACTACTTCTCACACACACACTAAGCTACATTTCCAGTATATTGTGGCGGTGGTGGTGAGCACAGCTGGCAACATCTGGAGGCGTTTTGAGTCTGTTTACATTTCCAAAACACAGAAAAATACTGCAGGTGCCAGAAGAGTAATAAGGAACCAGGTCACAAAAAAAGGATTGTTTAAACTCTAACAACTCTCGTCTCTCTCTCTCCTCCTGGAACTTGCTCTCTCTTACTCTCCGCTCATTTTTCATCAATCGCACACCACTTGCCTTTCAACGAAAAATAAGGCGCCGTAACAGTGCTCCAGCAATAACAGGAAAAATGGACTGAGAAGGAGAGAGACTGATGTAAAGCATCAGTCTTTTACAATAAGCCCTGAAAGATTCAAAGAAGCATATCAAATTTAATTAAACTACAACTCTATTGAATTTTCTCTGTCTGCCATTCAGTTTGACGTCAATATAATGTATATAAAATGTAAAAACCAAATATGCTTCATATATTCTATAACATATACACATATACGCAGAAAAGATGATTTATTACAAATAGCAAACCATTTCAAAATTAAAGTTGTCAAACAAGCTCTAAGAAAAATATAGTTTAAATAATATTTTAAATAATAGGAATACTAAAAATACTACTACTCTTACTATGAATAATAATAACAACAACAACAACAACAATAATAATAATTATTTAAAATGGACTTAACGACATTATTGTGTTACTAAATTTAATGTTACTATATAATAACATGCATAATAAAAAAGACAAATATATTATTATTATTATTATTATTATATTAATAAAAATATTACTACTACTATTTAATTATTAATAAAAGTGAAATAAAACTATTTTTGCTTCCCATAGACAACTAAAATAAAAAAATTATTATCATCTAATATCTATTATTATTATCATCATCATCATCATCATCATCATCATCATCATTATTATTATTAATAATAATAATAATAATAATAATAAATATAGCTGCAAGCAGCAATTACCGGGGTTCAAGCATTTTAGCAGCGTAAGGTTATTTAGCAGTTAGGAAGTAGTAAGTAGTTTATTCGACAATGAAATATATAATAAATAGAGGGTTAGAGTTTATAGATTGAGCTAACAAATGTTTGATTACACACTCCAAAAAAGCAACTTGGGTTTTTGCATATTGACAAATCTTTAATGAACATTTTGAGTGACAGTTTTTATGTCAAACTATTTAGTGTAAGCAGCCCTATGATATAATGTGTAGATCAAGTTATGGCACCTTAGATCAAGACACTGCATGTCAAACTCCAAGTTAATCGGATAAATGGTTATTCAGATACAACGATTTTTCAATGTATAGCGCCAATAAGTGGCCAATGTCTACGAGTTTCATGCTTTAACCTTAGATTGACCTCTTGCATTTGTGTAACAAGTTTGGTGATAATATTTTAATCCAATCATGAGTTTTGGCCATTTTAGCTCTTCCTAAATAAATTGCAAAAGAGCAGAGAAAAAAGCTGTTAGTGATCTTCTACTGTGATCTAGTGGCCACAGTGTAACTTTAAGTGATTACAGCCATTTAGGTGTGCATAAATATATCCCATTATGAACAAGCATGTTATAACTATACAAAATGAAAATTTTATATTTTATTAAAATAATTAATTATCTACAGAGTAAAACGTGTGACAAGCTTTGACTAAATTTGATCTTAAATGCATTAACCGTGTTTTTGCCATGTCAGTTTGGGATTCAGAGTGCATTCTTTGTTACAGAGCAGTAAAATAAACTTTAAGTGGTCTGTTACTGCCATCTAGTAGCCACAGTTGTGATTTTTTTTTACATATGTTTTAAAGCAAGGGTGCTCAACCCTATTCCTGGAGATCGAACTTCCTGTAGTTTTCAGTTGCAGCCCATATCAAACACACCTGCCTGTAATTATCAAGTGCTCCTCAGGTTCTAGTTAATTGGTTCAGGTGTGTTTGATCAGGGTTGGAGCTGAACCTGCAGGAAGGTTGATCGCCAGAAACAGAGTTGGTCACCCATGTTTTAAAACAAGGTCTTTAATTATAGAACTGGGACTAAAGTTGGCTTTTAATGCATAACAGTGTTTACATCATGTCAAAATGTGATTCAGAGTGATCCTAAATGCAATTTCTATGACTTTAAACTCTAAAAATGTAAAAAAAAAACAAAGGTATGCAAATGTTATGAACAAAAATTAAGTGGTCTAGTGCTGACATCTAGTGGTTAAAAATGGTAGGTGACAACTAAAAGTCTGTTTATAGTGGCAAAAATGATAGAATATTAAAAATGTGTTTTTGAGGCCTTTAAAACATCCAAGATGGACAAAAATATAACATGTAAATAATTTAAGTGATAAGTTTGTACTAAACTTGTTTAACTTTATGTACACACAGCGTGTATTTATAAATCTTCAAATGGTCTCAGAGTTGTATTACTGTTTGTAGCCACTAGATGACAGCAGAAGACCACTTATTGTTGGTTCAAAGTCATTGAATTAGGAGTTAGGATCACTCTGAATCACATGTTTACATGGTATTAACACTGGTTTTGCATTTTAATATAAAAAAAAAGTTAAATTCTTTTTCATAATTATTGATCTAGGCAGTCCAGACATTTGTACAACTCTGGTTTTATTAAGAAAAACAGGGACTAGTTCCCAGAAAGACTTTTTGAAATAATGGTGAATAATTAATGAAAGGTTTGAGTGACAGCGGTGGGTTTTGTGCCAAAGCATTTAAAATGAGCAGGCCTATCATATGATATGTAGATTAAGCGTACTTGTGGAAAAAGTGTGTAAATGAAGCACATTTACTGCATTTTTAAGCCATTTAGCATGTTTTTAAGACCATTTTTACTATTATAGCGCCACCTATAGCCCGATCTCCACAAAAATTTGCATGGTTCTTTATATTGATATGACATATGTGTTGACCAATTTCTGTGAGGTTTTGAGTTTTCCTTATTGGTGTACAGGCATGTAGGTTCAAGTAGACACGCCCCTTTTGTAAATGAGCCTGTTACAGTAGTTAACAGTAGAAATTTCAACTTTTTTTTGATAATTATTGATGTACTCAGTCCAGAGATTCTAACAATACTGTTTTTGTTGCGATTGAGCTAAAAACCAGGGACTAGTTTGCAAAAACAGGTTTATCATATATTGATGAATTTTTAGCGAACGGTTTGAGTTACAGCAGTGGTTACAGTGTCAAACTGTTCGGTATGAGCAGGACTATTATATGATATGTAGATTAAGTGTGTTTGTGGAAAAAGTGTGTAAATGAAGCACAATTACTGCATTTTAAGCCATTTAGCATGTTTTTAAGACCATTTTTACTATTATAGCGCCACCTATAGCCCGATCTCTACAAAATTTTGCATGTTTCTTCACATTGATATGTTACATGTGCTCACCAATTTCTGTGATGTTTTGAGTTTTCCTTATGGGTTTACAGCCATGCAGGTTTGTGTAGACACGCCCCTTTTGTAAATGAGCCTATTACAGCTATGCAAAATGAAAAGTTAAACTTTTTTTTGATAATTATTGATCTCCTCACGCCAGAGATTGTAACAACACTGTTTTTGTTGCGATTGAGCTAAAAACCAGGGACTAGTTCGCAAAAACAGGTTTATCATATATTGATGAATTTTTAACGAACGGTTTGAGTGACAGCAATTGTTTTAGTGTCAAACTGTTCGGTATGAGCAGGACTATCATATGATATGTAGATTAAGTGTGTTTGTGGAAAAAGTGTGTAAATGAAGCACAATTACTGCATTTTAAGCCATTTAGCATGTTTTTAGGACCTTTTTTACTATTATAGCGCCACCTACAGCCCGATCTCTACAAAATTTAGCATGTTTCTTCACATTGATATGTTACATGTGCTCACCAATTTCTGTGATGTTTTGAGTTTTCCTTATGGGTTTACAGCCATGTAGGTTTGTATAGACACGCCCCTTTTGTAAATGAGCCTATTACAGCTACCCAAAATGAAAAGTTCAACTTTTTTTTGATAATTATTGATGTACTCAGTCCAGAGAGTCTAACAACACTGGTTTTGTTGCGATTGAGCTAAAAACCAGGGACTAGTTCGCAAAAGTAGGTTTTTCATATATTGATGCTTTTTTAACGAACGGATTTAGTTACAGCAGTGGTTTTAGTGTCAAACTGTTCGGTATGAGCAGGCCTATCAAATGATATGTATTTTGTGTGCCTTTGCATAAGGTTGTGTGATACACAACCCTTTACAATTTAAACATGCGTAAAATCGCCCCCTAGTGGCCGATTTTTTTCAAAACTGGTACAGACGTCTAGGACTATGTGTCGAACATGCTCACCAAGTTTCGTTTTGATCGGCCATCGTTAACCTTGTTTATAGGGTGGTCAAATTTTGATTGGCTAATGGCGGCCATTTTATGATGTGGCCTTGGACAAAGGCACTGCGTACCAAATTTGACGTTAATCGGATGAACGGTCGCTTAGTTATGTGTATTTTTCTATTTTTTAAACTAATAGCGCCACCTTGTGGCAAAAACCGGCAAGTTTTGGTATTTGACCTCAATTTGACCTTATACATATGTGTGCCAAGTTTGGTGATGATAGCTCTTTCCGTTCAAAAGTTATAGCTACAATTAGCATTTAGCTTCAATTAGCATCGAACAATTTTGTGTACAGTTTCGCGCGGGAATAAAAATTTCAACTTTTTTTTGATAATTATTGATGTTCAGTGTCCAGAGAATATTACAGAACTGGTTTGGTTCAGATTGGGTGAAAAACCTAGGACTAGTTCGCAAAAGTAGGTTTTGGACAAATCGCGACGTAGCGGAAAAACGGAGCGTCCTAGAGAAAAAAATTCGCCTGTGCACTTTTGTTCGGGCTATCCCAAGGATTCAAAAAATGTAAAGTTTTTGAGTGTACGGCAAGCGGTGTACAAATGGCGGTCAAAAATGTCCAAAATGTTGGTTTTTGGCGCCATAGCGCCACCTATGGGCCGATTTGGCTGATTTTTGGCGAGGACGTAGTGAAGCGGAGTACTACCATCTGACCAAGTTTGAGCTCTCTAGGACTTACGGTTTGGTCGGACCGATACCAACTTCGGCAGAAGAATAATAATAATAATAAAAATCTTAACAAATACAATAGGTTTCAGCGCTTCGCGCTTGAACCCCTAATAATAATAATAATAATAATAATAAATATAGCTGCAAGCAGCAATTAACGGGGTTCAAGCGTTTTAGAAGTTTAAGGTTTATCAGTTAGGAGGCCTGTAAGTAGTTTATTCGACAATGAAATAAATGATTAGAGTATTAGAGTTTATAGATTGAGTTAAATGTTTAATTAGACACTCTAAAGCACTCAAACTCGCCCTTTAGTGGATGATTTCTTTCAAAATGTCTACAGACTTCTAGGCCCATGAGTCCAACATGCCCATTGAGTTACATTCTGATCAGCCACCGTTAACTGTGTTTAATGGGTGCTTAAAGTTAATTCACTAATAGCGGCCATATTTTTATAGCATGTCAGTCCATTTTGGGCAAATACACTGCATGCAAAACTTCTAGCTGATCCATCTAGTGGCTAAAATGTTAATTGAAACACTGTATTGAGCATCAACAGACATTGAAACACAATGTTTTTGAGACCTTTTCTACTATTATAGCGCCACCTATTGCCCGATCTCCACAAAATTTTGCATGCTGGTTTACATTCATGTGCCACATGTGCTCACCAATTTCTGTGATGTTTTGAGTTTTCCTTATGGGTTTACAGGCATGTAGGTTTATGTGGACACGCCCCTTTTGTAAATGAGCCTGTTACAGCTATTCAAAGTGGAAAGTTCAACTTTTTTTGGATAATTATTGATCTACTCAGTCCAGAGATTCTAACAACACTGGTTTCTTTGTGATTGAGCTAAAACCAGAGACTAGTTCGCAAAAGTAGGTTTTTCATATATTTATGATTTTTTAATGAACGATATGATTGACAGCTGTGGTTTTAGCCTCAAAGTGTTCAGTATGAGCAGCCCTATCTTATGATATGTATTTTGTGTGCCTGTGCAAAGCTTTGTGTAATAACCAATCAATTACAACCTCAAAAAACACAAAATCGCCTTTATAGCGCCACCTTGTGGTTAATGTCTGTGCGTTTTGCACTGCTACCTCAACTTGACCTTATACATGTTTGTGCCAAGTTTGGTGATGATATTTCAATCCGTTCAAAAGTTATAGCTACAATTAGCATTTAGCTTCAATTAGCATGAAACGTTTTGGTATACTGTTTCACATGAAAATCAAAATTTCAACTTTTTTTGGATAATTATTGTAATTCAGTGTCCAGAGAACATTACTGACCTGGTTTGGTTCAGATTGGGTGAAAAACCTAGGACTAGTTAGCAAAAGTAGGTTTTTTATATATTGATGACTTTTTAACGAACGGTTTGAGTGACAGCAGCGGTTTTAGTGTCAAAGTGTTCAGTGTGAGCAGGCCTATCATATGGTATGTATTTTGTGTGGTTTTGCAAAACCGTGTGTAATAGACAATCAGTTAGAACCTAAAAAAACTCAATATCGCCCCCTAGTGGTCGATTTCTTTCAAAATTCTTACAGACATGTAGGACCATGAGTCGAACATGCTTAATGAGTTTCGTTTTGATTGGCCAACGTTAACCTTGTTTAATGGATGCTTAATCTTAATTGGCTAATGGCGGCCATGTTTTTTGAGATATGCCAGTGTCCTTATAATATGTCATGACAACTTGGACAAAGACACTGCATGTCAAATTTCAAGCTGATTGGACTAATGGTTTTATGGTTGGGGCTTTTTTTATAGTTTTTGAACTTTATAGCGCCACCTTGTGGCCAAAGTCTGCGGGTTTTGCACTGCGACCTCATATTGACCTTATACATGTGTGTACCAAGTTTGGTGATGATATGTTATGTGGTTCAAAAGTTATGGTTAAAATTAGCATTTAGCTTTAATTAACGTTGAACATTTTTGCGTATTGTTTTGCGTGAGAATTAAAATTTCAACTTTTTTGGATAATTATTGATATTGAGTGTCCAGAGAACATTTATGAACTGGTTTGGTTTAGATTGGATGAAAAACCTAGGACTAGTTCGCAAAAGTAGGTTTTGGACAAATCGCGACGTAACGAAAAAACGGTGCGTCGTAGAGGCCAAAGACCGCCTGTGCACTTTTGTTCGGGCTGACCCAAGGATTCAGAAAATGTAGAGTTTTTGAGTTTAGGACAAATGGTGTACGAATGGTGGCCAAAAATGTCTGAAATTTTAGTTTTTGACGCCATAGCGCCACCTATGGGCCGATTTGGACGGTTTATGGTATCTGAGTAGCGGGGTTCAAGCGTTTTAGAAGTTTAAGGTTTATCAGTTAGGAGGCCTGTAAGTAGTTTATTCGACAATGAAATAAATGATTAGAGTATTAGAGTTTATAGATTGAGTTAAATGTTTAATTAGACACTCTAAAGCACTCAAACTCGCCCTTTAGTGGATGATTTCTTTCAAAATGTCTACAGACTTCTAGGCCCATGAGTCCAACATGCCCATTGAGTTACATTCTGATCAGCCACCGTTAACTGTGTTTAATGGGTGCTTAAAGTTAATTCACTAATAGCGGCCATATTTTTATAGCATGTCAGTCCATTTTGGGCAAATACACTGCATGCAAAACTTCTAGCTGATCCATCTAGTGGCTAAAATGTTAATTGAAACACTGTATTGAGCATCAACAGACATTGAAACACAATGTTTTTGAGACCTTTTCTACTATTATAGCGCCACCTATTGCCCGATCTCCACAAAATTTTGCATGCTGGTTTACATTCATGTGCCACATGTGCTCACCAATTTCTGTGATGTTTTGAGTTTTCCTTATGGGTTTACAGGCATGTAGGTTTATGTGGACACGCCCCTTTTGTAAATGAGCCTGTTACAGCTATTCAAAGTGGAAAGTTCAACTTTTTTTGGATAATTATTGATCTACTCAGTCCAGAGATTCTAACAACACTGGTTTCTTTGTGATTGAGCTAAAACCAGAGACTAGTTCGCAAAAGTAGGTTTTTCATATATTTATGATTTTTTAATGAACGATATGATTGACAGCTGTGGTTTTAGCCTCAAAGTGTTCAGTATGAGCAGCCCTATCTTATGATATGTATTTTGTGTGCCTGTGCAAAGCTTTGTGTAATAACCAATCAATTACAACCTCAAAAAACACAAAATCGCCTTTATAGCGCCACCTTGTGGTTAATGTCTGTGCGTTTTGCACTGCTACCTCAACTTGACCTTATACATGTTTGTGCCAAGTTTGGTGATGATATTTCAATCCGTTCAAAAGTTATAGCTACAATTAGCATTTAGCTTCAATTAGCATGAAACGTTTTGGTATACTGTTTCACATGAAAATCAAAATTTCAACTTTTTTTGGATAATTATTGTAATTCAGTGTCCAGAGAACATTACTGACCTGGTTTGGTTCAGATTGGGTGAAAAACCTAGGACTAGTTAGCAAAAGTAGGTTTTTTATATATTGATGACTTTTTAACGAACGGTTTGAGTGACAGCAGCGGTTTTAGTGTCAAAGTGTTCAGTGTGAGCAGGCCTATCATATGGTATGTATTTTGTGTGGTTTTGCAAAACCGTGTGTAATAGACAATCAGTTAGAACCTAAAAAAACTCAATATCGCCCCCTAGTGGTCGATTTCTTTCAAAATTCTTACAGACATGTAGGACCATGAGTCGAACATGCTTAATGAGTTTCGTTTTGATTGGCCAACGTTAACCTTGTTTAATGGATGCTTAATCTTAATTGGCTAATGGCGGCCATGTTTTTTGAGATATGCCAGTGTCCTTATAATATGTCATGACAACTTGGACAAAGACACTGCATGTCAAATTTCAAGCTGATTGGACTAATGGTTTTATGGTTGGGGCTTTTTTTATAGTTTTTGAACTTTATAGCGCCACCTTGTGGCCAAAGTCTGCGGGTTTTGCACTGCGACCTCATATTGACCTTATACATGTGTGTACCAAGTTTGGTGATGATATGTTATGTGGTTCAAAAGTTATGGTTAAAATTAGCATTTAGCTTTAATTAACGTTGAACATTTTTGCGTATTGTTTTGCGTGAGAATTAAAATTTCAACTTTTTTTGGATAATTATTGATATTGAGTGTCCAGAGAACATTTATGAACTGGTTTGGTTTAGATTGGATGAAAAACCTAGGACTAGTTCGCAAAAGTAGGTTTTGGACAAATCGCGACGTAACGAAAAAACGGTGCGTCGTAGAGGCCAAAGACCGCCTGTGCACTTTTGTTCGGGCTGACCCAAGGATTCAGAAAATGTAGAGTTTTTGAGTTTAGGACAAATGGTGTACGAATGGTGGCCAAAAATGTCTGAAATTTTAGTTTTTGACGCCATAGCGCCACCTATGGGCCGATTTGGACGGTTTATGGTATCTGAGTAGCGGGGTTCAAGCGTTTTAGAAGTTTAAGGTTTATCAGTTAGGAGGCCTGTAAGTAGTTTATTCGACAATGAAATAAATGATTAGAGTATTAGAGTTTATAGATTGAGTTAAATGTTTAATTAGACACTCTAAAGCACTCAAACTCGCCCTTTAGTGGATGATTTCTTTCAAAATGTCTACAGACTTCTAGGCCCATGAGTCCAACATGCCCATTGAGTTACATTCTGATCAGCCACCGTTAACTGTGTTTAATGGGTGCTTAAAGTTAATTCACTAATAGCGGCCATATTTTTATAGCATGTCAGTCCATTTTGGGCAAATACACTGCATGCAAAACTTCTAGCTGATCCATCTAGTGGCTAAAATGTTAATTGAAACACTGTATTGAGCATCAACAGACATTGAAACACAATGTTTTTGAGACCTTTTCTACTATTATAGCGCCACCTATTGCCCGATCTCCACAAAATTTTGCATGCTGGTTTACATTCATGTGCCACATGTGCTCACCAATTTCTGTGATGTTTTGAGTTTTCCTTATGGGTTTACAGGCATGTAGGTTTATGTGGACACGCCCCTTTTGTAAATGAGCCTGTTACAGCTATTCAAAGTGGAAAGTTCAACTTTTTTTGGATAATTATTGATCTACTCAGTCCAGAGATTCTAACAACACTGGTTTCTTTGTGATTGAGCTAAAAACCAGAGACTAGTTCGCAAAAGTAGGTTTTTCATATATTTATGATTTTTTAATGAACGATGTGATTGACAGCTGTGGTTTTAGTCTCAAAGTGTTCAGTATGACCAGCCCTATCTTATGATATGTATTTTGTGTGCCTGTGCAAAGCTTTGTGTAATAACCAATCAATTACAACCTCAAAAAACACAAAATCGCCTTTATAGCGCCACCTTGTGGTTAATGTCTGTGCGTTTTGCACTGCTACCTCAACTTGACCTTATACATGTTTGTGCCAAGTTTGGTGATGATATTTCAATCCGTTCAAAAGTTATAGCTACAATTAGCATTTAGCTTCAATTAGCATGAAACGTTTTGGGATACTGTTTCACATGAAAATCAAAATTTCAACTTTTTTTGGATAAATATTGAAATTCAGTGTCCAGAGAACATTACTGAGCTTGTTTGGTTCAGATTGGGTGAAAAACCTAGGACTAGTTCGCAAAAGTAGGTTTTTTATATATTGATGACTTTTTAACGAACGGTTTGAGTGACAGCAGCGGTTTTAGTGTCAAAGTGTTCAGTGTGAGCAGGCCTATCATATGATATGTATTTTGTGTGGTTTTGCAAAACCGTGTGTAATAGACAATCAGTTAGAACCTAAAAAAACTCAATATCGCCCCCTAGTGGTCGATTTCTTTCAAAATTCTTACAGACATGTAGGACCATGAGTCGAACATGCTTAATGAGTTTCGTTTTGACTGGCCAACGTTAACCTTGTTTAATGGATGCTTAATCTTAATTGGCTAATGGCGGCCATGTTTTTTGAGATATGCCAGTGTCCTTATAATATGTCATGACAACTTGGACAAAGACACTGCATGTCAAATTTCAAGCTGATTGGACTAATGGTTGTATGGTTGGGGCTTTTTTTATAGTTTTTGAACTTTATAGCGCCACCTTGTGGCCAAAGTCTGCGGGTTTTGCACTGCGACCTCATATTGACCTTATACATGTGTGTACCAAGTTTGGTGATGATATGTTATGTGGTTCAAAAGTTATAGCTACAATTAGCATTTAGCTTCAATTAACGTTGAACATTTTTGCGTATTGTTTTGCGTGAGAATTAAAATTTTAACTTGTTTTGGATAATTATTGATATTGAGTGTCCAGAGAACATTTATGCACTGGTTTGGTTCAGATTGGGTGAAAAACCTAGGACTAGTTCGCAAAAGTAGGTTTTGGACAAATCGCGCCGTAACGAAAAAACGGTGCGTCGTAGAGCCCAAAGACCGCCTGTGCACTTTTGATCGGGCTGACCCAAGGATTCAGAAAATGTAGAGTTTTTGAGTTTAGGACAAATGGTGTACAAATGGTGGCCAAAAATGTCTGAAATTTTAGTTTTTGACGCCATAGCGCCACCTATGGGCCGATTTGGACGGTTTATGGTATCTGAGTAGCGGTGCGCATTCTGGACCATCTGGCCAAGTTTGAGATTTCTAGGCCTTACGGTTTAGGCTGCACGAGTCACATTAAGGCAGAAACATAATAATAAATATAGCTGCAAGCAGCAATTAACGGGGTTCAAGCGTTTTGGCAGCGTAAGGTTTATCAGTTAGGAGGCCTGTAAGTAGTTTATTCGACAATGAAATAAATGATTAGAGTATTAGAGTTTATAGATTGAGTTAAATGTTTAATTACACACTCTAACACACTCAAACTCGCCCTCTAGTGGATGATTTCTTTCAAAATGTCTACAGACCTCTAGGCCCATGAGTCAAACATGCCCATTGAGTTACATTCTGATCGGTCATCGTTAACTGTGTTTAATGGGTGCTTAAAGTTAATTCACTAATGCCGGCCATATTTGTATAGTATGTCAGTCCACTTTGGGCAAATACACTGCATGCAAAACTTCAAGTTGATCCATCTAGTGGCTAAAATGGTAATTGAAACACTGTATTGAGCATCAACAGACATTAAAACACTATGTTTTTGAGACCTTTTCCACTATTATAGCGCCACCTATTGCCCGATCTCCACAAAATTTTGCATGCTGGTTTACATTCATGTGCCACATGTGCTCACCAATTTCTGTGATATTTTGAGTTTTCCTTATGGGTTTACAGGCATGTAGGTTTATGTGGACACGCCCCTTTTGTAAATGAGCCTGTTACAGCTATTCAAAGTGGAAAGTTCAACTTTTTTTGAATAATTATTGATCTACTCAGTCTAGAGATTCTAACAACACTGGTTTGTTGTGATTAAGCAAAAAACCAGAGACTAGTTCGCAAAAGTAGGTTTTTCATATATTTATTATTTTTTAATGAATGATATGATTGACAGCTGTGGTTTTAGTCTCAAAGTGTTCAGTATGAGCAGCCCTATCTTATGATATGTATTTTGTGTGCCTGTGCAAAGCTTTGTGTAATAAACAATCAAGTACAACCTCAAAAAACACAAAATCGCCTTTATAGCGCCACCTTGTGGTTAATGTCTGTGCGTTTTGCACTGCTACCTCAACTTGACCTTTTACATGTCTGTGCCAAGTTTGGTAATGATATTCCAATCCGTTCAAAAGTTATACCTACAATTAGCATTTAGCTTCAATTAGCATGAAACGTTTTGGTATACGGTTTCACGTGAAAATCAAAATTTCATCTTTTTTTTGATAATTATTGATATTCAGTGTCCAGAGAACATTACTGACCTGGTTTGGTTCAGATTGGGTGAAAAACCTAGGACTAGTTCGCAAAAGTAGGTTTTTTATATATTAATGACTTTTTAACGAACGGTTTGAGTGACAGCAGCGGTTTTAGTGTCAAAGTGTTCAGTGTGAGCAGGCCTATCATATGTTATGTATTTTGTGTGGTTGTGCAAAACTGTGTGTAATAGACAATCAGTTAGAACCTAAAAAAACTCAATATCGCCCCCTAGGGGCCGATTTCTTTCAAAATTCTTATAGACATGTAGGACCATGAGTCGAACATGCTTAATGAGTTTCGTTTTGATTGGCCAACATAAACCTTGTTTAATGGATGCTTAATCTTAATTGGCTAATGGCGGCCATGTTTTTTGAGATATGCCAGTGTCCTTATAATATGTCATGACAACTTGGACAAAGACACTGCATGCCAAATTTCAAGCTGATTGGACTAATGGTTGTATGGTTGGGGCTTTTTTATAGTTTTTGAACTTTATAGCGCCACCTTGTGGCCAAAGTCTGCGGGTTTTGCACTGCGACCTCATATTGACCTTATACATGTGTGTACCAAGTTTGGTGATGATATGTTATGTGGTTCAAAAGTTATAGCTACAATTAGCATTTAGCTTCATTTAACGTTGAACATTTTTGCGTATTGTTTCGCGTGAGAATGAAAATTTCAACTTTTTTTTGATAATTATTGATATTGAGTGTCCAGAGAACATTTATGCACTGGTTTGGTTGAGATTGGGTGAAAAACCTAGGACTAGTTCGCAAAAGTAGGTTTTGGACAAATCGCGCCGTAGTGAAAAAACGGTGCGTCTTAGAGGCCAAAGACCGCCTGTGCACTTTTGTTCGGGCTGACCCAAGGATTCAGAAAATGTAGAGTTTTTGAGTTTAGGACAAACGGTGTACGAATGGTGGCCAAAAATGTCTGAAATCTTAGTTTTTGGCGCCATAGCGCCACCTATGGGCCGATTTGGACGGTTTATGGTATCTGAGTAGCGGTGCGCATTCTGGACAATCTGTCTAAGTTTGAGATTTCTAGGCCTTACGGTTTAGGCTGCACGAGTCACTTTAAGGCAGAAAAATAATAATAATAATAATAATAATAAAAATTCTTACAATTACAATAGGGTTTCAGCGCTTCGCGCTTGAACCCCTAATAATTTGGACCTTAAACATTAAATAGACACTTTAATAAAATACAAAAAAGATATATAAAATAATGTTTGGACATTTTATTTGATGTGGCCACCAAATGGGTGTCTAGTCCAGAGTTAACTTTAAAATGGACTTAACTACATTAATGTGTTACAAATTTAATGTTACTATATAGTAACATGCATAATAAAAAGGACAAATACATTAATATTTGCATTACTATTATTATATAATAATAATAATAATTATTATTAATATAATAATAAAATAAATAAATAATAATAATAATAATAATATAACTACTATTTAATCACAAAATAAAAAGTGCTTAAATTAAAATATTTTACTGCCCAATAAAAATAAAAGTATACTTGTTAAAATAAAATATCCTTTTAATTAATAAGAATACTAAAAATACTAGAAAACAAAATAATGGTTTGACATTTTATTTGATGTGGTCACCAAATGGATATATAGTCCAGAGTTAACATTAAAATTTTGTTAACTACATTAATGTGTTACTAAATATAATGTTACTATATAATAGCATACAACAACACATTTTGTTCCCACTCAAATCATATCTTCAAACTTTAAACTAGACTGACTTTAAACATTTCCTCAGTAGATCAAGGGGGTCTTATCACATCAGTTTCAAAAACATCCACACCACTGAAGCAAACCACCAGCACTTACCATAACACATAAGCAGACCATATAAATATTCAGCAGCTCCTCCACATGGTCTTTCTATACCCCTATACACACAAACACACACAAACCCACCAGCTGCACTTAACTTTTTCCTTCCCTTAAATGTAGAAAACAAGCAGGAAAAACACTTGGATTTTGTTCAGCTTAATCAAAACAGACATAAAATAGCCTAGAATGTTGACATCATTTCAACTACTTCCCCAAGGCGGCTCGCGAAGGGTCTGCTTGAAAATTTGACACAAAGGCACATGCTGTGTAGGATGCAATTACAGTGATTGAGTGTAATTTACCCATGTAAGATGAAACCGGCCGGGCAGATGGAGGAGAAGCCGGGGATCGTGTTCTAGCCGGTCTGCACATGGTTGGGATATAGAGCACAGCTTCTCACCTTTGAACTAGCTAACATTTAGCGTGATGACATGCTATACGAACACGCATTCCACATTATCATGGGTCGATGTAAGAATGTAAGATCCAGCATGAATGCTTGTGTGTGTGTGTGTGTGTGTGTGTGTGTGTGTGTGTGTGTGTGTGTGTGTGTGTGTGTGTGTGTGTGTGTGTGTGTGTGTGTGTGTGTGTGTGTGTGTGTGTGTGTGTGTGTGTGTGTGTGTGTGTGTGTGTGTGTGTGTGTGTGTGTGTGTGTGGATGTACAAACCCAGTGCATACGTTGTTGTTTTTTATGCTTTGTGAAAGAATGAATGCACTTATATAATGTTTTTCCTGTGTATTGATGTACACCCAAAGCACTTTACAAGCATATAAGGGGGTTTTCTTCTCACCCCCATCATTGTGCATCTCCACCTGGATGATGCGACGGCAGCAACAGTAAAACAGTGCCAGTTCTCACACCACAAAACAGATAGGAGGTATAAAGCCAGCCGACAGGGTGGGAATAATAAGGAGGGTATGATAGGTAAGGGCAGATGGAGCAAATTTGGTCAGGCCACTTTGTAGGATGTGCCATGGGATATTTAATTCCCACAAAAAGTCAAGACCTAGATATAACATCTCATTTAAGGGTGAAACAGTATAATGTCCCCATTACTAAACTGAGGCATTGTGATGTGATGTGATGTGATGTGATGTGATGTGATGTGATGTGATGTGATGTGATGTGATGTGATGTGATGTGATGTGATGTGATGTGATGTGATGTGATGTGATGTGATGTGATGTGATGTGATGTGATGTGATGTGATGTGATGTGATGTGATGTGATGTGATGTGATGTGATGTGATGTGATGTGATGTGATGTGATGTGATAGGATAAATTATATGATATATAATATGATATATGAAGTGATATGATAAATAAAATGATATATGATATGATATGATATACGATACGATATACGATACATGGTATGATATATGATATATAATATGATATATGAAGTGATATGATATTTAAATCACTATCACAAATGATATATGATATGATATGATATGATATATGATATGATATGATATGATATGATATGATATGATATGATATGATATGATATGATATGATACGATACGATTAACGCTACCAGTACACTAGAATGGCCAATGTGGTCATTCTGACTGTTCATATAAGATCATATTTACATTCAAAGCTTATATTGTATTTTTAGAGTTAAGCTTTAAATGTTTGTTTTATTTTTTGCTTATTTTTTAAAGACATTACCCAAATATACAAACTTTTTTTTTTGTAATATAACCTACAACGGTGTTCGAGTTACTGGTCTGTCCGCAAAAGTGTGTAGCTCACTTCGTCTGGCAAGTGAAAGAGAAATGTTTACCACAGAGAAAAAATTTTAAGTTTGAAATGCATGTCTGAAGTGAGGTTAGGGCTGGGCCAATAAGCAATATTTTATCGAGTCACAATAAAATTTGAGAACAATGAGAATCTTAAAGTGTTGATATTAGATATGTGCCGAATTTTCGGCCACTGAAAATTTATCATCGGAAAATATGTTATGCCATTTAATGGACCCTCTAATTTTTGTGGCTTCAGTCATTGTTGGAGTACTCTTTTAAATCTGGAAGCATTAATAACTTATATTGAAATATATATCATTATCGTTCAATATGGGAAAAAAATATCAAGATTGCATTTTTGCCATATCACACAGCCCTAAGTAAGATTTTTAGGTTTTTGCCATCATAAAGTTATGTTTTTAGCAGAAAATTGCTAGGTAACAGAGGCACGCATATTCAAAGATTATGGTTAAACAGCCGGATGCTGAAATACATGTGGTCAGTTTGACCGTTATAGCCATTCAATACTGAAATACTCTAGAAGAACCATTTTTGTGTGTTGTAATTTTAATAAAAGAACAGTGGTAGAACAAAATATATACACATTTAGGAAAAATCAAGATATTAAATTTAGATGGGTTTTGTTTTAATACAAAATTATTGAAGCACAACATTTTTAAATGTCTCGGTTGTATTAGTGTGCACTCCCAACTGGCTTCACTAACACCAGTTCCAAGGGCTACCTCCCATCCATGCACTATAACCAGGCCCGACCCTGACTGCTTCGGTCTTGAGCTGCAGAGTGGTATAGCAGTAGCTAGAAAAAAAATTGTCATTGAATCTCTTCCACAAAAGTGCATGTTGAAAGCTTAATTAAAAAAATTAGTTTCCAAATGTTACACCACACTAAAAAAAAGGCTTGTAATCCTTTGTGCGTGTTCACTTCTTTCCCATGAGAGAAGGAAGGGAGGAACAAAAGTTTAGGTAGCCTTTGAGACGCTCTCTGTCTCAGGGCGTCTCGTGGCCCTTACAGAGACTGACTTTTCACGGATTAACATCTACACTGATTGTTACCTTTTGAACAAAGCAGCTGAAAGGGAAATAAAGGGAATTACAGTCGGCGATGGGCAGTCACATGGTGGTGCAGCCAGGAGACAGAGCCCTGGGAAAAGTCCAGAAATGGGGCAAATCAGAATGTGGAAAATGTGCGGAATTTCATTAGGTTTTGGGCCCATCATCAAACCAGATGCAGACCTCGGAGAGAACGTGAGAATCTCTCAAAGAGTTTAACCAGTTGATGGAATCAGGCGGGAGTCAAGAGAGAGCCAAGACTGTTTAATCTGCTCATTAAGAAAACATATACATTCATTTTACTGACCAAAAAAAAAAAAAGAAAAGAAAAGATGAGTGAGCTATGCACAAAAGCATTCTTATTTAATAAGTAACTAATAATGCAAACATGTAATAATAAGAGTATCAATGAGTTTTTATTATTATTATTATTATTATTACTATTATTATTATTATTATTATTATTATTGCTATTATTTTTATTATTATTATTATTATTATTATTATTATTATTAAGTTTTATTAATTATTTAATAATAATAATAATAATAATAATAATAATAATTATTATTATTATTATTATTATTATTATTATTATTATTATTATTATTATTATTATTGTTATTATTATTAAATAATAATAATGTAATTATTATTATTATTATTTATTAATAATGCAATTATAATTTTTATTATATTAATATTATTATTATTATTATTATTATTATTATTATTATTATTTTTATATAAAAAACAAATATAAAATAAAAAATATCTGTAATTGATCCTGTTTAAATGCTGTGGACAGTGGACACTGAATAAAAGCATTTATTATATATGAATTAAAAATAAATCAATACAAAAATTGTAAAAATTATATAATAATAATTATAAAATAATATTAATGATATTGATGATAATATAATAGCAGTTAATTAGTTTATAATCAGCAGTAAATCATTATAAAACATTTTATTCTTATTCTTATAATGCTATTATTATAATAGTAACTTTGTAATAATAATTATTTAAATACTACTAAATAATAATTATCATAACTACAATTTCAATTATTTTATAATATTTTTTAGAAGTCTAACATTAATAATTAATGTCCACACACCATAAAACAAGCATTGCACTTATTTAATGTTCATTTTCAGAAAGTAGAACCGACTTAAAACTTTGCCCTGCATATTTATTTATTCATCAATTACTCCTAATTAAGCGCCTGCTTTGTTTGTCTTGTACGCACTTTCAAAGAACATCCCAGTTATTGTATCTTTGCATTTTACATTATAGAGTGTTGACATGAACACCACGGGCTAAAAAAAAACACGTCTTTACTCAAGCATGAGTTTTTACAAAAGAAAAATTCCCTAAAGATATGCAAGCCCATCAATAATAGACAGAGGCATGCATATGTAATGCAGGCGATGCCAGTCTGAAACCATGCAGTTGTTAAAGAAGTTCAGTGCTCTGATCTTTATACCTGATCTAACCAAACTCCAACCAGAGAAGAAGTCAGAAAGCTCTAAAACAGAGCAGGGTCAACTTACTGTTCACACAAGCTCCCGCTCACAAATCAAAGCAGTTTTTCCACTACTTAATCTTAAGGGTCATGACTCGCCATGCAAGAGGAACTCGGTCCACAGCCGGCTGGCAACTCTATAAACATTTAACAGCCATTTCCAGCCATTCACAGCCACACTTCAGCCATGTGCGAATCTGGCCCGATACCTGCCTGCCAGGACCCTTCCTTTTAAGCTCAGTCGTTACTGGAAGCGCCTGCCAGGAGGGTTAGTGTGTATTTGTGTGTGTGTGTGTGGGTGGGTGAGCGTCAGATCCACTTCCACCTTACGGGCTTCACCTCTCTGAGCTCATCCAGAAGTGTGTGTGTGTGTGTGTGTGTTCTTTTCAAAGCAGAAATCTGAATGATGAAAACTGAAAGGAGTCTAAAATGCAGTGCCCTATAGGCCCTGGTATTAAGATGTGATTTCATCGATCTGATTATATATGTGGCTGACAATAAAAACAGGTGTAAATGGGGTCTGCAATGTTTTGAGTTGTCCACTTTTGATGTATTAAGATTAAGTAGTGGAAAAATATGTTTATATTATGTATGTAAGGCATATATTCAGATTGTAATGCAGACGCTCATGTGGTCGAATGAGTTCAAAAACTACTTTCTGCCAAGTGACCTCATTCTTAAAGATTACAGGATGTGCTGTTGAAGCATGCTGACCAAACACTGGCAAATTTCAATTTAGTTTGAAGGTAAAAAAAAAAAAAAAGATTTTAAAGGCAAATAGCCAGTCTTAAATTTAACTAAAACTCAAACTGTTTGACATGTTTTGTGGCTTTCTATATAATTTTCTGTTGTCATCCTTCATGTTCATAAAAATAAATAAATAAATAAATAAACGAATACAATAAAACTAAAATCTATCATAAAAAATCCAGGTCAATAAAAACTTCTTCCAAATTTAAAATACTTCCAAACCTGTTTCGAGTTTTTTTCTTTTGTTAAACACAAAAGATTTTCAAACAAAACTTTTCCAACATTCTTCAAAATATCTTTTTTTTTTGGTTCAAAAAGAGAAACTCAAAGAACCGCTTTGGAACTGCTCAAAATGATAAAGTTTTATTTTTGAGGCAAACTATCCTTTTAGGAAATATCAAAATAATTATCTAAAATAATAATTTTTTTTAAACATTTATTTTTTTAAATGTTTAACACATTACCCCTTGCATAATAGAATGTTTTTCTTATAATAACACTTAAGTCTGATTACTTTCAATGTAGTAAATATTAACTAAATGAGTTATAATGTAGACAATATTGCATATAGAACTTTATATTCTATAAATATAAAGATCTCATCAAAAACAGAAACAAAATAATCATATCTATTGTACTCACATTATCCATAAAGTTAATTAATAAATGAATTAATTCAATTAAGTTAATTGATATATTTACATTAACATTTTCTAAATGTTAGCTTTTTTTTAACCGCAAAAAAATTATCCCCAAAAGTTATTTTTGGACAGTATAGTATGTAAATTATGTTTTGTTCCGTAGACTATCGAAAAAAAATAGCATAAAGGGGCTAATAATTTTGACCTAAAAATGGTTTTAAAAAAACTAAAAACTGCTTTTATTCTAGCCGAAATAAAACAAATAAGAGTTTCTCCAGAAGAAAAAATATTATCAGACATATAATGAAAATTTCCTTGCTCTGTTAAACATCATTTGGGAAATATTAAAAAAAAAGAAACAAAAACTCAAAGGGGGGCTAATAATTCTGACTTCAACTGTATATCCATTAGCATCGTAGGAAATTCAATGAAAGCTTTCACTCAGCCAGACTCGTTCACACACTCTGCTGTTCACCCCAAACAGCAGCAATGAGTTAGAACCCAGAAATCCATTTCAAATGTAAACACAAACGCAGAGCAGAAATCTGGATCCAAAAAGACTTTATCGCCAGCGATGGGCACACGGCTACAAGGAGCTGCTCTGCACCTTTTCTTTTCTATCCTCCTTCCTCCTGTTCCTTTGAAAGGTAACAAGCAGCATTTAGGCAGGGAGTGAAAAGAAGTCAATATCCTCTGGGGATCCAAGTGGATTACAAAATGTCACTTTCTCACAGTAGACCGTCACAGACGGGTGCGCTCGCGCACACACACACACACACACACACACACACACACACACACACACACACACACACACACACACACACACACACACACACACACACACACACACACACACACACACACACACACACACACACACACACACACACACACACACACACACACACAGGCAGACAAATGATAATACACACTCACTGAGATACTCAGTGGTGACTGTGTTTATACTCACACAAACACACACACAGAACAACAACTTGGTACCAGCTGTTAGACCGCTGTTATCATATCAGTGTACCAGTAACCATCAGTTCAGCACACAGTGTTTCCTACACTTTCTGTCCAAAAACTAATGTCAAAGTAGATGATCTTTATAAACGTATTTCACAATGAATATCACTTAACATTATGACTAAATATATGTTTTATTTTACCTTTAGCTTTTATTTTACATTAGGATTATGCTACATTGTAATAATAAATATTACATCATTTAATATAAATATTACAAAAAAAGTATACAGATACTTAACAGACTGGTGAAATTATTAATGATTTTTCGGGTTCTTCAGTCAAAACTGGATATAATAGCATTAATATTGCTAATGTTAAATTATATAATGCATTATTTTACTTAAAAAAAAGGTAAAAAATCAGAGCTAGTAATTATTAAATTATATAAATATTTGCATATTTCAACAAACTTTAATTTGACTTATTTTAATGTAAAATATTTTCACTTTGATTTTATATAATTTATTTGTTATTTATATTATTTCTATGTGACATATTAGTGATGAATCAATATTAATACTAAACAAACAATAAATAAATAGAGTGTTCTTAATTAATCAGTCCTGTAAAAGGTGTAAGGCTAAAATGACCAAAAATGTCTAATGTGAAATCGCGATGGATGATGGCATGTCATCGTAGGAGGCGGTGAATTAATTATTTATGAATAATTAATTAATTAATAACAAATTAATTATTTGTAGCCTACCGTTTCAACTACTTGACCTGCATGGTCTTTGTTTTACCCATAACTAAATCATAAATAAATAAAGATAAGTTGCACACAAATTACCACCTGTCAATCACTTTTTCCGCAGGACTCTGGCATGAATAGGCAGAGTGATCTGTGTCATTATAATGGCGTCGACAAACTTGGTTGGTAAAAAAGCACAACCAACAGAAACCAACCAACAGTATCTGAGGTTTTCGCTAAAATTACTAAGTACAAGCATGAATGCGAAAGATTGAAGCAGTGTACTGACGCTGTGACCCGTTACCTGATAGATTCAAAAGACTGAAGAGTCATTAGATAGAGACAAGATTAATTAAATATTACATTTAACAACAATAGTGAGACGCGATCCAGCGGTAGATCCTTGATAAACTGTCCAACGTGCACTGCTCTCTGGGGTTTTGTGCTCTAAGCACCTACTGACTGCTGGAGCTCAGACGGACACGTACGCTGCAGCGCATAGCGCATGGTCACGTTATGTGCGTTTTTAGCGGTGTAGTGTGGAAGGATAGCTTTTCAGAAATGCTAGGTGAAATGCCGTGTGGATGTGGATCGTTTTCCTTCTAAAATGCCATTTTAAAACTAAGACGTATTAGTGTAAACGGGGCCTAAGTGTGTATTTTTTGCGAGCGGGTTGCTGCTGTGATGGAGGTGGGGCGGAGGATCGCGATGCCGACTTAGCATTGTAATGTCTATCGGCCATCGATCGACCCAACCCTAGTGTGTAC
The DNA here is from genome assembly GCA_903798195.1 of Danio kyathit. Classification (NCBI taxonomy): domain Eukaryota; kingdom Metazoa; phylum Chordata; class Actinopteri; order Cypriniformes; family Danionidae; genus Danio; species Danio kyathit. The sequence goes on along the minus strand of LR812529.1, from coordinate 25,473,563 downwards.
ATGTGTTTATTTGTTTTGTTTTGTTTTAGGTTTGTTTTTTAACAAAGCCAAATTAATATCAGGAACCCCATGAAAACCTACTTAAGTACCCTCGGAGGAATTACTGCTCTAAAGTCAATCAGATAAAAGAGACGTTCCAAATCACACAACTTCCCCCTTACAGCGCAAGTACACATTACGTATATCAACCATCAGAGAGTATCAGATTCTCACATCACATTCTTCTCCTTTACTGCATCTTCTTCAGACAGTTTTCCAGGAACTGTGTCATTTTTAAGCTTTGCCAACAAGTTGGAACACTTACGAGGATCCTGCGACCGCCGCGCTGGAATGCCTGCAGCTGTGGCCAACGCACAAGCCTGCACAACAGAGGAGCATAAGAACGCTACATTTCACATCAGAAATGTCTTGAGGGACGAGTGTGTGGTGGATACGCCAGCTTCATGCTTGGTGAGCTCTCCGCTGACCTTATTTCATGTACAAACCGCCGCACTATCATTCAGTGCCAAATCGAACATATTCCAGCAGGATATCAGATCAACTGCGACACAGAAGACCTACAATCAGAGGCATTATGCTTTATTCATTATTTTCAATTACAAACTATTTACATGCTATTCCGTGCATGCACAAGCCGATCCTTGCCGTCCCTTTTTGTCCAGAAATATCACATATTCTGCTAACTTCTCTCTAAAAAGGCAGAAGGCAATTAAATATTATGATTTTCTTTAAAAGGAAGGAAGAGGAAGCAAAGTTCACATCATCTAAAGGAATTCCAATTAACACCCTCCCACACAGCAATTAACTGTTAAAATAACTGATGAGCAAACTGAAAATCCCTGGGAGTTCGGATGCTGCTTTTCTAATTAATTCCGAAATCTCCTGCATCTCTTATATGATGAAACGCCATTTGTTTGTTTGACAGCACATCAACACCTGGACAGAGCTAAATTAGTGTAAATAAATAAAAACGCAGGCCTTGTTTTGTCATGTTCCGAACGGGCCTGCAATTTTCTCTGACAAAATTCGTATTTCTGGAGCGCCGGAAAGAGACGTTGGACATTAGAGAAGGGAGCTGACAGCTGTGGTTGTAGTGTGTGTGTATGGGGAGTCTGCTCAAAGGGGAGCTAATTAATAGATAGTGTGTTCAGGCCTCTGTCACAGTTTTCCTGTCAGGTCTTGCGTAAGGACAAAGACTCAAAAAAAAAAAACAAAAGAAAAAGAGAAAATTAAAAAAAAAAAAAAAAAGGAGAGAGAGAGAGGGATCGTGTGTATGGGATTTATTGTTCCGTAAACTACGCACATCAGAGAAGGCTTTGAATTTAACCTTACAACTGAGGTTAGCGGGGCTGATGCAATACCCCCTGCCGTTTGATAAGACGTTTATTACGAATTGTAAATGAAACTTAGCCTAGCTAAATACGAGAACGAAAAATGGGTTTCGTTTGTTACATAGGAAGAATGATGAATTATGCGTGGAGGGAGATTGTGAACCATTTATTTAGTCATAGGTGGGTTTTTCTTCATAGCCTTTTCCCTTTTCTTTCTCCAACGTTTGGCGGCAAGGTCGGCAGTGGCTCTATTAAAGCAGCATGTGCTATGGACTGCATTGTTGGTCTGCTTTATGTCATGCACTTGCTCAAACTGCCTTGGGGTGAACTTTTAACCTCTTTGGGCTTGAGCCAGAGTTTCTGAATACCTACCATTTCAAATATTCGGAAATAACTTAATAGACAAAGGTGATTGCCACAGTGCCAACTTTTAGCTTAGCTTAGCATAAATCATTGAATTGGATAGAAAAAAATTGTTTTTGAAAATGTTTGATAGTCTTCCTAAGCACAGTCCTTCTGTAGTTCCATAGTGTAACTCAATTCAATTCATGTTTATTTCTATAGCGCTTTTACAATGTAGATTGTGTCAAAGCAGCTTAACATAGACGTTCTAGTAAATTGAAACTGTGTCAGTCCAGTTTTCAATGTTTAAGTTCAGTTTAGTTCAGTTCAGTGTGGTTTAAATTTCACTGCTGAAAGTTCAAACACTGAAGAACAAATCCCTTAATACGCAGCTCCACAAGTCCCAACCAAGCAAGCCAGTGGCGAGGAACAAACTTCACCAATTGATAAAAGTGAAGGAAAAAAAAACTTTGAGAGAAACCAGGCTCAGTTGGGCCTGACCATTTCTCCTCTGGCCAAACTTCTTGTGCAGAACTGCATGTACTAAGTACTAAGTCCAACTGAAAATGAAAATTCAAGATTGATTTGTCTACGAATGTAATATAATTGTGCTTGCTGAAGCCATAGTATGGCATAAAAGATCTTTGATTATTACGCCAGAATGAGAGTATAGTTCCTAACCTAGCTAAAAATGTACTATTATTAAAACAGAAATTACAAAAATACAGAAATGATAAAGTGACATTTTAAGTATGTTTATTTTTCCACCTCTAAATATGGTTAAAATCATCTTCAACTTCAAGTATGAGTATCAGTTATAGCAATAAAACCAGTGAAAACCATTTTCAGGAATTCTAATTCGAAGTTTCCTAAGCATGTCGAGTCGTCAATCATAAATGATTAACAGTGTCACCGAACGTTTCAACATGCCAAGCATAACACCTAAATTATAATGTCACAGGTTCACAGAGAGATTCACAGCCCTGTCAATCCTTCTCCTAAAAATATTCCACACAGCAGCCAGCGAAACCAGACACTTATTTGCATATCTCAGACTGTGTGGAGTTGGACACCTTAGATAGCGAAGGCCATCGCTTTTGCATTTTCCTCTGTTTTAATATAGTGCGATAGCCATCGAGAAACAGAGCGCTGATTTTACAAGCCCTAATACTGAAGCGCTTTATCAGGACGGGATCCGACTCTTGTCAAGTGAAACTGTGATAAAGTCAGTTTCTAACTACACCAATCGATGAAAGTAATTTATTTACCTCGGGTAGGCAATTTCAGTTCCGTCTTAAGATGGCTGGAGCGAGAGAAAGAGAGAGAGGGGAGAGAGAAAGTTTGGCTTGGCAGGGCTTTGTACGACGGCGCCCAAGATTAATATTCCTCTCATGAAACGTTCTCGGACATGTGAGGCGACTCTATAAACCGTGCCGGGGTTAATGCACGGTACTAAATCTACACCAAATCTCAGGCGAAGCGAAAAGGGGGAGATGTAGCGGCACTATCATTCCCACCTCTTACCCTAACCTGATGCTCCTGTGGAACCTTACAGCAGCAGATGCTACATCAAAACCTACACCGCATACAATATGGCTCAATCAGAAGGCCTTATTTACCTAACCAGCCCAAAGCAAAAGCAGGGTCCTTTACTAAATGGGTAAAGGCACATGAAATACAGATAATACGGCACTTAAGGCTCCTGCTCAGGTGCTAATGAATATTCATTTTCTTTGTGCTCTAGCCATTTGTAGTGGTAATAAACCTATCACCAGCAAAGGGCAACCCAAAGGTGGGTAAATCAAAGCATTATACAAAAACAAGTATGTGTAAGATACAACTGATTCACAAAAAGTTGAAAGTTTCAGAAAAATAATACTAATAATAATAATACAAAAAAGTGAATTAATTCATCACATCTCACATGCTTTCCTTGAAGTTTCTCAGGCATGAAGAAATATTTACCCAAAAATAGGATCTATTAAACACAACAAGCCTTTGAAAGAAGCTACAGTACACGGAATCCCTCCCTCTTTCCCTTTCTCTCTGCAGCCCTGGATGTCATTTACATGAATCGCATTGCTCTTGCCAACCTCGAGTCAGACCCCATTTACGACGCCCTTTATTTCTGCAAAAGACTAGTGGACTTCCTGACCCCCCCTATCTCATTTCTCTCTGTGGAGGTTAGTGTGACGGCTAACACGTTCTGGACAGGAGAGTATGTGTCTTACAAGGTGGAACGATAAATCCAACCTCAACTTAGAGTGACACTAGGACCTGTTATTAAAGCGTGTTTAAGTTTGTGTTTGACTGACAGGACGGTTTGCTGTGAAAGGGTTTCTGCCGCTACAGCTGCTGTGGTTTTGTGGACTTGACAAACATAACCCTTTCTTTTCACTGTTGTTTTTCCCCCTCTTTTCTGCTGCTCTTACTCCAATAACAATGCTATTTGGGGTGGCTGAGGCAGCTGCGTATTTGTTGTCCCCCCTTTCTCTTCCCCTCCCGATCCTCTATTGTATGTGATCTCAGTGTCTGGGACAACCGGTTTGATCCCCTCTGTGAGGGTAATTTGCCAGTAGCCTTCTGTTTTGGAGTCCTGATAGGGACGAGTCCCACCTGGAGGAAAAAAAGACCTGACTTGTGAGTATTTAGGGAACCTAAGTAGTAGCTTCCGATCATGTTAATATTAAAAGCGAGCACGTAATCCTGGCAATATTGAGTCATTTGAGCCTCCCGCTCATGGGAGCTGTAGTTTACGGTGCCCTGTAATTGTTTTTAGTGTTTAGTCGACACAGCGGATAGTATCTGAGAAATAGTCTTGTCCCAGCCGGGGAGATCTCGCACCGCCAGCGGCATTAATTTACTCCTCATGCCTGTCAGAAGTAATAGAGAGCAACGCGTTTAGACACATCAACAGAGCGGCTGGTCATAAAGCAAGAAAGTTGGGTGAAAAACATAGTAACTAAGGTCTGCGTGGTCCATTGCTAAACCAGCAGCCAATGAGTCAGTCGCCTTGTTAAAACAAGGAAGGGTTCGGATTTCACCTCCACTTCAAAAGCATAATGCAAAAATCAAAACCTGGTCCCTTTCCAGGAACCATATAAAGGTTGAGTGAATCTGGAATATAGTTTGGCAATTAAAAGCAGCATTTGGGGTGGGTGGAGCAATTTAATCGCAATATTAAAATAATTTGTGCATAGTAGACTCTCACAACTAACACTCTAATCCCACCCACTTTAAAGATGTCAATCAAAGTTGCCCTTTTTTTCACCTACAGCTCCACCCTTCCTGACAGGCGGGCCAACTTCACAGCTCTACAGTATCCAAAAACAAATCCGCCTGAAACCTGACGCCGCATGCCACTAAGGATGCAGACGACATGAGGAATCGGAAATTTTGGGGCTGCTTTGCTCACAGTTAGAATTCATACGTAAATCGAGCTTGGCCCCAGCATCCTGAGGGGGCCCATGTTTTAACAGTGCACAGACTCAAGCCCTCAATTAGACTTCTGTGAATACACTCACAAGCCACACTGTTTACCATGATTTTTCAACAATTTAATGGGAGCCAGCACAAATTCAAATAAATGAGCACTTCAAATGATGACTTGAGGCCTTTCTACTGTTTATCTATATGGCCCACCTTTTGACCTTAGTGCCATTTGCATCAGTCAGCATAGCTCAAAAATTAAGAATAGCCCGCTGACCCTGGGATCACAGGAGTTCTGGACCAGCAGATACAACTCAAAATACTACATTGTAAAAGCCAACAGTCAACTTTATCAAATGAAATGAGTGTAGTTAACTCAAAATTGACTGAAAGTTAATTCTACTCATTTGAAAAGAGTTTTGAACTCAGTGTTGAAGGTAGTGAGTTAATTAAATACCTCATTACTTCAACTTAAATGGAGCAAGTTCACAGTACTCATATAGATTAGTTTTTAAACTCAAATGGTTTGTAGCAATCGGTTTCCTCAAACGGTTTGAGTTGTCTTATTGGGTTTTACAGTACTCAGTTCTCTTTATTTATCGGGCTTTACTGTGCTCAAATTGCACATTTACTCAAATGGATTAAGTTCACAGGACACATTAGGATTAGTTTTTGAACCTAAATGGTTTGTTGCAATCGGTTTCCTCAAACGGTTTGAGTTACCTTAACTTTTTAGGGGTGTACAGTGTACTTTTGCCGATATTGTACATTATTTATTAATAGGGAATCTTCCCACTCAAATGTACAAAGTAATTTTCTGTATAGACAAAAATGTAGATGGTTAATAAAAGATGATCATTAACAGTCTTAGTATTAAATAAAGGTTAAATAAAGGCATTGCATCATGCTTTTGTGGTGGGCCAGTAAAATGTTGGCAGACCAAGTAAAAGTGAACTTAAAAGAAAGCCCTGTTGATCCCTGGTCAGACATTCAAAAAAAAAATGTAGTGCCAAGGATGAAGGAGTCCACAGTGTGTGGTCACTTTAAGAAAACTAATGCTCAACAAAAGCAAAGCTATAATTTATACTCGCCTGCCGGACAAAGCCTGGAAAAGCTGGTGGAATGTTTGCGAGCTGCCTGGATACTCCTGGAGAAGCAGGGCTTCTTATTGACGCAGCGGCTGAGAAAATAACACTGGCTTGTGTACCAAGCCCATGGCCAAATATCCTTTTATCAGAGAGTCTGCTTATACCCCAAAAGAGATGTAGGGAAAACAGATGACCAGACAGCAAGCTAAACAGAGAGAGAGGAAGTGAGTGAAAGACAGATAAATGGGAGAGCGAGAGGAGACAGAGAGACCTCCTCTGCCGTGTTCTCTCCTTTTCATTGCATTTCCATCCTGTCACTCATGTGATAAAGTGGCTACATGAGACTATTGAGAGCAAGACAAACTACAGCCCAGGTCACAGCGTGCATCAACAGTCTGCGCCCCCGATACCTCTCCATCTGCTACCGTCCTGAAGCCTGGATCTCTTTCAAGATGTGAAAAAAAACTTTCCGTCTCCTATGAACGAAGGGCCATCTGGTATTTGCTGCAGAAGGTTCTTCCCTGGTACAAATTTTTAAACCGATCCAGCCAGGGCCGTAATGGCTCTGACATGTCCCTGCGCTATGACCTCATCAGACAGAGTGCAGAGCCAGAGCGGTGAAATTCCACCAGAAGGTTCCATTCGGACTGTGATGTCGTGGGTTTATCCCGACACATGTAGGATCGGCATCATACTGGCACTCGAGACCGGGCACGGCTGACGACACGCGTCGCCAGCCCACTAACGTGACAGGTAGCGGGGTTTGTAATTGGAGCCGATCAGTACGCCATATGCCACTCGTCTCCTAGTGCCAAATCCCCGCCCCCACCCGCTCCCGCCACCCCTCTGATGCTTGGCACACTCTGGCTCCCACGGAAAAAAAAGCCCTCCACTTCATTAAGAAAGTAAACACAAGTGCTGTCTGAAGTGTCTAATTAGTCCCCTAATTACTCCCTGCTCGTTACTAATGCAAATTAGATTACGCTGCTTAACTTCATCGTGTCCACAACGCCGCTGTTAATTGAGGCCTTTTGAAATTAAATTACTCACTAATTAGCATATCAAAACCATTAATTCTGTGCCAGAGAGAAAGAGAAAAAAAAACAACAACAAACGCCAAGTTTTGCTAATGAGTTTTGCTAATTGAATATGTACGTTCAATATTGAGTTTTTGCCAGCCAGGCCCCGTTCAAGAAGCTACTTAGCCACTTGTGCGAGCGAGTTCAAAGGGAAAGGAAGCCAGTTTCAAGTCATTTAAGGCAGCACTCAAATGTTTTGTCAATATTTTCTTGTGACTGAGCACGTGGGTAGAGCACAGTGAATGAAACAAATATGTCTGTGATAGTAGCTCACACAAAAATGCCAAAAAAATAAATACATAAATAAAATAAATAAAACTACAACGGTGACTCTGTTTATTTTAGCTTTTAAAATTATTAATAAGGCTGCATTTAATCAGAAATGCAGTAAAAAAAAAAGTTAGATTTTATTACAAAAAAAGAACTATTTTATTTATTTTAAAGATGGCTCAGCATTGTATAAATCTCAAAAATGTCTTCATGAGGAAGAGTTGCATTACAAATGTATATACAGTAGAAGTCATAATTATTAGCCCCCCTGTTTATTTTTTCCCCAATTTCTGTTTAACTGAGAGAAGATTTTTTTCAACACATTTCTAAACATAATAGTTTTAATAACTCATTTCTAATAACTGAATTATTTTATCTTTGTCATGATGACAGTAAATAATATTTGACTAGATATTTTTCAAGACACTTCTATACAGCTTAAAGTGACATTCAAAGGCTTAACTAGGTTAATTAGGTTAACTAGGCAGGTTAGGGTAAGTTCTTGTATGATAGTTTGTTTTGTAGACTATCGAAAAAATATATAGCTTAAAGGGGCTAATAATATTGACCTTAAAATGGTTTTTAAAAAATGAAAAGCTGTTTTTATTCTAGCTGAAATAAAACAAATAAGACATTCTCCAGAAGAAAAAATATTATCAGACATACTGTGAAAATTTCCTTGCTCTGTTAAACATTATTTGGGAAAAATCTAAAAAAAAAAAAAAAAAAAACATAATTCTGACTTCAACTGTACATTTAAAATAGTTACGTAAACTTTCCTGCCGTGTTTTTCACAAGCTCTGTTCAGTTGCATGGCAATTAAAAACTTCCATACTTTTAGTGCAATCATTTCCTCGTTAGGGCAAACGTCCATTCAGAATCAATAAGCCTGAAGTATAAGTTCATGACAGTAATTCAAGTAATCTACAGAAGCGACGAAAAGCTTATGAAATCTCAAGGTTGTTTTTGCTTTTAATGTAAACGACCACGATTAAATTTAACACTTCCCTTTTCGACACCCCATCTCCACGCACCCTTCAACCCAATATCAGTCCAATATGGATTGCTGAAAGACTCCATTCAGTGCTCTCAAAGTCACATTTTAATTCTATCTCCAACTTCTCATTTGAATACAGACCTAATGAAAGAGGTGTAGAAGAGAAAAGAAATTGAATAGTGAAATTGAGAGGTAGCCACACAAAAAAAAATTAAATAAGCGTGATAATTAGATGTAAAGATATTATAATTTCTTTACAAGGATGCATTGAAAATGCTGCTCTACAACATTTGCCCTAATTGCCAAAATTACCATATTAACCAGTTACCATTTGAGTAAGTTGATTAAAAAATTGATTATTCGTCTATTTCTTTTAGGAGTTTCTTAATCAAAATCTAACATCCTTGAAAAATTAATTTGAAGCCCCTCTTATCAGTTAATTAAATCTGGTTGGAAGTCATTTTTCTGTGAAGCGTGATTAGACAGCGCACTGTTCTGTACTGTTCGGGCCGCATGACGTTAGAAAACTTTTCAATGTCTCATCAAACATTCAGAAATAAGAAGAATAGAATTTCTTTGAAGGGCCGTCTCTTCTCTCATTCTTTTCCCCCCTTTTTTTTTTTTTTTTTTTAACTACGCCTTTCTGATAAATTACGCTATACCCGAAAGATCTCTCACTCTCATTAACACATTCTCATTACCAGACAGGAATATAAGGAAAAAAGAGAGACAGAACGAGAGAATAATGCTTTTGTAGGATGGATGACTGTATGGAATTATTTCCTCATATAATCCGGCAGAGTGTGTGCATGTGTGTGTACATACATTTGAGGTGTTTCTGAACTGCTGTCTCAGCTGGAGGTGAACCTTCAGCCAAATTAAAGAAAGAAGAGAAGCCAAAGATACAAATGCGCTTTTCAGAAATCTGAAGAAAGTCACCATCTCTTGAGAAAACTCACAACTCTCCTCTAGAAAAGAAATCAAACTGAAATACAAAAGCACTTAGCGTGCACAAAAAAAAAAGAGCAGCTCTTTTTATGACCCTTTTAGGTTTTTCTGAGCAACTCTAACAGTACGGCATCCCAGATTCCTTAGACAGAGGATCTAAGGGGGGTGATAAGTCATATTTGACAAAGCAAAGCTTAACACATATTTCATTACAATAAAATACATTGTAATATCAATATCTTTGGAACGTCTCTGTGGACAAAGTTGTCAAGAAGATAAGACACCGCATGTCAGAGTCGGGTGGGAAGGAGGCTTCGGCTGGAGAGGCGCGTCGCTCTGAAAGTCAGCCAACACACACGGCGCTAAAACGATTTCGCCAGACAACCTTGGGATGAGCTGCTGAGGACGACACATTAATATACAGAGATAAAACAGGTGATGAGACACTAATTCTATTTTTTACTGGAACAGCCACATATATTTTCCTTCATTCTCCCCTCCTCCTCTTGCATTATGCTCATTCTTTATCTGTAAAATAGGGTGGCCAGCTAATCGGAGCATTTATCAAATTCCTCACATTTCACCGTTTGTTTTGGGGGGTTTCCATAACATGAAGAACAGAGTTTCCAAAGCTCAACTGACCACACGCAAACCTTTGTTTTCTGCCTATTAGTCTTACCGACCAGAGAAGTGGATTATCGGTATGCCTATTGAAAAGTTGGAGACCTTAACAGAGGGCAGCCAGACCACTCTTCATCCACATCATCTCCATCAAGGGGTGAGGGTTTCGCTTCCTACAGGGAGAGGGTCAATTAGTCTGATTAGGTGTTTATTGAATGATTGGGGGGGATGCTGATTACTCCGCTGAGGGGTTCGGCTTACCGGCAGTCAATCAAGAGCCGCTTTGCTTCCTAATACAGCCACCTCATGGGGTTTTCACTTTTTCAGTCTCCTTCATATGACCCATCAAAAAAAAAAATCAGTTTCAAATACAATTAACCTTTTGGACAAAGTGAAGAGGCCGAATGGGTTGAACACCTCACCTCTGCAAAAAAAATGGTGGCAGGTCCTTATTATGAACAAGATTGAACCAGTTTCCGAACCAGAATGCGACGTGAAACTAAATCCAAATGATCAAATACATTGCCTACAGGGTTTAGGTTATATTTTGTTATGTTTTTTTCCTACTCTGGGATTTTATTTCAGGGGGGTCGTGAGGGACAAGCCACGGCTGTGTTTTTGAAATTAACCATGGCAAGCTGGTGTGCGGAAAGTGATTGCTCTAAACCACGGAGCGTTACCGGGAGGGACGGTGGAGGTTCGCACTCGCAGACGCTCAGTCTAATAGCACCCAGGAGATGTCCTGCGACTGAGGATTTCTGGAAACTTCTCTCCAGCCAGATTTTTACAAACGCCCAAAAGCACAAAGCCTCATAAAGATGTCGAACTCAGCCTAACTCACCACTGTAATCATTTCTTCCTTCCTTTCCACTCCAAAACTGTCAAAACTATAAAATAACTATCCAAAACTATCAAAACATAAAATAAATAAATTATAAGACTAATAAATAAATTATTGACAAACTTAAAAAAGTAAAGAAAAAGGGTTAAACACAATATCACTGTAGTTACCATGTACTTAATTTAAGCGCCTTTGCTGCCACCGAGGTTCAATTTAGTTAAGGTTAAAAACCAATTTACTGGTATGGGAAGAGCAGGAGTGGGTCAACATTATAAATATGGATAGAAATACAAGAGTTAAGCAATAATTTCACACAGATTGTTTTTAAATGGTAGTGCAATGTAAAAACGTACACAACAAATATATATATTTATATATTTGTGTGTATAGGCTATGAAATGTGTTCACTGATATTGTAAGCTTGTTGTGCAGAGAGCCGATTGCTTTGAAGCAAATCATTAAATAGTATTAGTCCTTGAAAAAAACCTGCATTTGTGTTTTATCAAATAGCAGAAGATTGTGAATACTTCAGAAGATTATGAATACTTCAAAAGAAATCTGGGAGTGAGGAGAAACGAAGGCAAAAAGCTGTGATAGTTGAAATGATAGAGGAGAAAAGCCCACCTATGGACAGTGATCATAATGTCCCGTTTCTTCTTATCTAAATATTTCAAAAACATTTTTCTCTAATTGTTCTTCTACTTGTAGAGTTAAATTTTTTTTTCTTCGATGAAACGACCAGCAATTATGGCAACTAAACACAGAATGAAGAAAAAAGTCCTTCCTCACGACCTATTGAGAAGAAAAATTACCCACACACACATACAGACAAGATGTGGAAACGTCTGAACGTGATAAAACAGCAAGCAAACTGTTTAAACAAATTTAATCAGGTTTTAATACAAGGAATAGGTTTACATCTGAGGCTTCAGCCTTTCATCACTTCACCATTTTATCAGATAAAACTGATCGCTTGATTGAAAAGAAATGAAGTAAAGATTAGGTATGCTAGTTTCAAAATGAAGCTTACAATCGCAACACCTTTCTATCTGGAGTTATCTGCAACTTTTATCATTCCTTTAATAAAATCAGGGCACGGGTCATGTCAGAAAAGGTAATTCAAATTGAAAGTGAAAAATTACCATAGAATGCCATGTCATCCCAATATCACAGCAATGCAATTCTCTGCCATAAAAAAGCGCATGTGTGTGGAGGAACATGAATTTGGCCATCATTCCTTTTTTAATTAAAGCATTCAGTCCCCTTTCAACATGAGTTCAAGGATGCCAGGAGACTAATTAATTTGAAAAGGTAAGATGTCTGCGCACAAATGTCTTCCGACACACAGATTTAAAGAATATGGAATAAAAGAGAGGTAAGAAAGAAAGAGTTCGAGAGGTCGCACCACTTCAAGTCGCCCTGGTGTCATCCGGCGATCAGAGTTGAAAACAGACCAGTGCTAGAGTTTGCCTTTTCGCTATGTGGGTGGAAGCGAGTGTGAAAGACTGGATAAAGCCTATCAAATAAGCTGCAAAAGAGGACATCAATGGAAAATAGCTCAAAAATCGCTCTTGACATATTTATTTATTTATTTAGCTAAAGCTAATCTGGTTCAAATAATATCACTGTATAGTAGGTCATGAGTGCAAGAACCTGTTGAAGCTCTGCTATAAAGTCCACAGTATTAAATCTACACTGAAAAAATACAAGACTTCTTGTCTACATAAACGGTTAGAAATGTAAAACAACCAAAAATGATTTTTGAAAAATGCTGAGGATATTTTTTTTAAGTTCACATTTTGCATATATTGCATAGTTATATACATTTACTGTTGAAATGTCATGCTAAAGTACTGTAAATTAATTACATTTAATGCTTTTCTTGCTGCATGATTATTTAAAAAAACAAAAATCTGTTTTAATTACTCTAAAAATGATTGCAATAATTATGAAGTCTTTAAATTAGGCAAGTGTAAATTAAACGTATTTTATAATATCAATAAATAACCTTTAAAAAATAAAAAAAAAATTGGGAAGGGAAATTAAAAATTGTGTGAGTGAGAAAACAAAGCACAAAACTTATACACTCCTGTGTAAAAGTCTTGGACAAGAGTTGTAATCCTAGGTTTAGTGGCTAGGTTATTTCCCAGGGAAGAGGGGGTATGGATGTAGAATCCCATTACAGATGTCAGCCGATTGGCAGTGACCGCGAGGGCAGACATCATACCGGTACAGAGCCCCATCGTGCCCCAACCTACCAGCAAGAAAAGCTCAACCGGTATGAAGTCTGACCGGCTCCTCCAACCCATCCACCCCTCCTTCCCTCCGCGACCCCTCAGTAGGAAAATACTCTCCCTGACTTCTCCCTCTAGCGCTCCGATGAATAGAGAGAGAGGGGCTGCCTGTGTGTGGAGGGGGGTTACTATACAATTATTCAGATAACAGCTGGGGATAATATAGTGGCAGATGTCCCCTGGTCAACAATGCTCACAGACCACAGCCGAGAGCAAAAGGCAACTCCAACCAACGGTCCGCAGCGCACTGTTTAAAGAGCAGGAATCAATCCTATTTTTTCTGAAACCCTAAAACATTTACTCTAGCTTCTGAGCCATCTTAATTTTAATTAAAAATCCCAACAAACAAGTTTCCAATATTTGGATGATTGAAATATATTTTATATAAAATATTTTATATTCATTTCTTCAAATGGTACAAGACAAGATTTTACCTGCATCTGACTCTGTCCATACATAAAATCCCTCACGTTATTTGGCATCTGATTGTTAGCGCTAGATAACACGCTTTTTTCCTGTGTTGCGCTGCACTCCTCACGCTCCTAACCCCCCACCAAGAGAAGACACTTCACCACAAGAGTGTCAGAAAGACAGAAAAAAAAAGACAAGCCCTTACACAACACAAAGACACGCATGGATTTAGGTATTTATAACATTCTAAAAATGCAATTTTTTGTAGGTTTGTAATAAAGTTGTGCATAGGAACTCCAAGGTAGGAGGGAGGCGCATGCAATCAATAAAAAAACGAAGGGAAGAATCTGATTTTGTTTAACACGTGGTTAAAAGATAATTCTGTCAAAAGATGTATCACGTTCGTCTGTTTCAAATGCAAATAACTTAAGTAGGCATCCCCTTGTTACCCATTACTAATACCATAAAAGAAACCAACACTTCTCCATTCCGCTGCTACTTTACGGATTAGCGAATGAAAATTAGATGCATTTATATGGTTATTACTTATATGGTCACACAGTGGGGAGGGGGATTTATCCAAGCGTACAGTGCGGAGGCAGAATCTCCCTCAGGAACAAACCGCTCGCACCTTCGGCAGCTGGGGGTGGATTAGAGTTTTAAACCCGGACTAAGGTTTAACGCGGCCGGCAACACTGACAGGAATTCCTCCCGCCAAACAAAGCCGGGCAACGAGCAGAAGAATAAAACATCAGAGCTTTTCTCCTCTCCTGTTTAGGCAGAAGTTTTCAATAATCGCTATCGCTGTTTTGAGAGCTTAGCATTGGCGTCACAAGCGGGATTGTTTCAAGCGATAGAAGTGCTGGAAAACTTTACTAAGACGCATTCAAACAAGCCGCAGCTGTCAGTCCATCATCAAGTCACATCTTTTGTGACAGTGCCGAAAGTTTGCTCCCATCTTTCCCAACGAGCTTTACTGATGTTCTCTGACGGACATGATGGCTTGTCAACGTTATGCTGGGGTTTTTAAAATATACAGCGAGTCGCGTTATAAAGACCTTTTAGGAGGGGGTGAAGGCTCGAGGGGGGAGACAGCGGACTGAGAGAAAATCCATAACACAAATACAGCTGTCAGCTGGAACGCGAAGTTAGCAGAAGCAGCTTCGGTGGCCACAGGGAGCAACTTCAAGATGCATCCTGACTCGCTATCTAGGTTTCACTTATCAATACATGTGTTCTTCATCAAAACAACAGGTACCTGAATTTGTTTGGCCAAAAAAAGAGGCATAACTCTTTCTAGCAGTGTGATTGACCATAGTTCACTTTCCACCCGTGCCTGCAGCTTCAAGCTGCCAGTAATCTCTCCTGAGGTGCTCTGCTAATGGATATAGAGGAGTAATGATCAACGCCTCAGATTCAAGTACTGTCATTTCCGTCCAGTGAACACCCTGCTTTTCCCTCTACCACATTTCCCCAGCTCATCGGAAATGGGCCCTTCCTCTCTCTAAGCAAACGCTAGGGTCATTCTTTAAGACAGTCATCACCTCATAACAGCCTGGCACTCTCCCGAATCCCGGCGTGAAGCCTCTCCACACAGGAAACCTTGTGCGCGAAAACCAAGAAAGTGAAAAAAAAAAAGTGCCATTGAGGTCACGGGGAAGAGAAGCTGTGCTTAAGAGTTCAAGTGGAGAATTAAATTCACATTTGGAACAAATAGACCATAAGAAAACAGCATCCAGCAGCATCTTCAGCTGACGGATAGCCGAGACGGCACTTCCGCACAGCAGTCTGGTCTGTCTCAAAGTTGAAACAGTTAACGCCAGACCTTTTCGATAGCTAATCAGATCAACGCTGTCATCTGGAAAACATCCGTCAGTCTGCTCTCTTTTTTTATTTGCAGTTTTTAATTTGCAGTTGGTTGAAATGGCTTTAGTGTCAGTTGTTTTGTGTAGTTAGCTCCTTTTTTTCCCTTTTAGGGCTCAGAGTTAGGGGAGAAAATGACACCACTCTCTGAGTAGTAATAAAAGCAGCCCTCACAGTCTAAAAACGTGCGTAATTTATTATTCACATACACTGAAAAATGCTCAGCCTCGCTGTTCCACCAAATAACATCTTCAATTAAAACCACATGTTTAATCTACGGCTGGTGGTTGCCGCTGGTCAACGGCGGAGCTGATGCGTTCAAAGGAGCAAACGAGCGTAAAAATTCCAGCCTGACCTTTCACGTAAGGTCAGCTGAAATATGAAAGGGAGAACGTAGGCTTGACATATTTCACACAGACATGTTTCGGAGAGAAGAGTTAGCCAAAAGTAGGTTTGACAAAAACTATCCTAATCAGTTAAGAGATTGCTCTTCACCATGCTTTGGTTAAAAATGCACTTGTGTAAAAACTAACATTATTTTTGGAGCGATACAAGAGTTTAATGGTGGAAATGCCACGTGAGGGTCTAAGGGACAGTGCTTCACAAGAAGCAGAGTGCTTTGTGTTAAAACCACCCGTGGTGTTGAAAAACTTAAATTTACCACTAAATCACTTGACTGAGGCTCATCTGAATTTGAAAAAGAGCACACACACACACACTAAATGCTTTTTGCACGGTACACTCCAACATATATTTGCATTTGGTTGTTCAAATAAAGTTTCAATCAGCAAATGTTCCTAAAATATGCATCAAAAAGCAACATGCCTGAATGTACACCTGGCATCAGGTTAGTCTCAACATCATCGTCCAAAACAAACACATTCCTGACCTTCTCTACCCAGAAAAATACCCACAGAGGGCTCAACACCAGCCTGCCATGCAATCCACACATTTATCAAAATAACATTCGAAAGACCTCCAAAAGTCAGGTATGTAATCTTTATGAACCTGAAGAACAACATAAAACACAATCACCTAACAGAGAATTAGTGATGTATCACTTAAACCCCTGAACTTTACACTAGTCTGGTGTGCGCCGTTAGAAAAAGAGTGTTAAAACTATCGGCTGAGGTGTAGCTGTTGCCGCTTGCAGCTGCTTGACGGCCATGCAAATAACTAAATTACCCACTTTACTGTCATTTTCATGCCCTCCCTGAACAATCTGCCTTATTCTTTGTCAACTTCATGAATTATCACTTTTACTCTAAGCACATAACATCATTCAATCACTCTATTCATCTAACACACAAGCAGATGAAATGGAAATTGTATTCATCACTTTATGCTTATGTTCATCTACACATGTCACATTTCAATTACCAAGGAAACTGTTTATCATAAGAGGCAATATATCAGTGAAGGGACATTGTATAAACACAAAAATAAAGCACTGAGTTCAAAAAAAAAAAATTGTTTGCAGCATGGAATGTAACATAGTTCAATAAAAAATAATCTTAACACAAAAAAAATGTGTGTGGAAATAAACTAAATATTTTATGTAAGCATTCTTTCATAAACAATTTCAAAAGCTCTTTTATGCCTTTTTAAATGCTGTCAGTAATTATGAAGATGAAATAATTACAATGATTAAACAAATTAAAATTGTCAGAAACATTTTGACATCAAAGTAAATAATTTAACGCTATCTCTTAGAGTTAACATATGTGATTTAATACAGGTTTGCACTATAAGTTGTAAATGCTAAAAGTGAATTAAGCCATTCACTTATATATGAGATTTAAATTAATTGTGTCAAAAGCTCCATCAATCAGTTCTTAATAACATGAGTTTTACACACACTGCCAGATTATGAGGATGATGATGATGTATATTTTTTGGTTTTGCAGAAAAAGACTTAATAGGAATAAGTACAGAAAGAGTGCGATTTAATAGTACACTTGGTTCAACTCGTGAGCTGTAGTTCCCTCTGCAGATTCACTTTCAATGCCCCGTACTCACATGTTAAAATTGTTGCAAGTTTAGTTTTATTTTTTGATTTTAGTTTTGCGAGTGTCTAAGCCGAAATAGCGCTGATTTAATTACGAAACGGATACAAAACCATGAAAAACTGTTTAAATAATCAAAAAGAAAATTTTATCTTGTTCATTCATTTGTAATTGAAAGTCAAAATAAAGACATTAAGTTTTTAATTCACTAAAGTTTGTCATCAACCTGTCTGCTAATTACTAGTCAAGCAAAACTGACTAAAGAAAATAAAATATTTAATTATGATATGTTCTTTTGACGTAAGTAATGAGGTAAATAACGTTCGTCCCTTTTTTGGGATATCTGTTTTTGCGTCAATACTAACTTTTAATGTCACTGTATTTCGCGGTAATCAATACACTTAAATTAGTGATTATAAATAATTATGATATTATTATTAAGTTTATGCAATTTAACTAATTTATGCCTTGCATCTTCATATTTCATTGTCTCAATAACACACAGGTACAAATCACACTAAAACAACAATAAATGATTTCAACACGTTCCTTGTATTTTTCTTTTCATCACACGTTATAATTTCAAAACGTTAAATTATTATTCCTACGATCGTTTTATTTTTAAAAAAAAGAGAAAACTTATGGATAGTTACGAGTTATTTACATAAGATCTGCTCACTGTTTCCTGAGGGCCTGTTAAAAACAATCAGCCACACGGAGATTAAGGAAAAAACTTGCGTTAAGCCATATTATTAAAATAAAATAAAAAAAACGTGATTAGACTTTTTTTTAACGTGTATATTTAAATGCAGTTTACTGTCTTAAATTCTTTATCATGAAAGTTTTGTAAGGCCAGATTTCTAAATTTCTGTAAGTGAAGCATAGCATTCTTCAAATGAAAGCAAATGCAAAATAGCATCGATTTATTCCAAAGTACTTTATTTGATCTGTCAAAAAAGTCATCTTAAAGGTTTGATCCAATTTAAGGGCAGGTGATAGCCTATTTTCAAACACAGATGCATGTTTATTAAACTTGTTTGAATCGCTGTGTTTTGTTAACTTCTATCCAAACTGCTTTTGCGTTCTTATTTATTGTTATAGTGAAGTTTGCGGGTAACTAAATCATAATGATTTATGATTCTCTCGTGAAGAATAAATGCACGCTTTCGTCCCCGGTTTAAAAGTGTCAGGTAAAAAAGTTACATTGTTCCAATGAGAGCTTTAGTATCCCATTTGGCGAATTATCTAAGAAAAAAACTATGACTGTAACATTTTTTTCTATTGATCTGAATAAGTGTGTGTGTGATAACACATCCGTGCATTCAAATGTGGGATACACATTAGGCTAATATTAAAAACGCTGAATCGCGCGAGGAGCAAAGAAGAAAAGAAAAAGAAGAAGTAAAAAAGTGTATATGAACCTGTTAGGATATTGTGAAGAACTCTACTTTCACTCTACGGCTGGACCATGTGGATGTGTCGCTCCAGCTCTCGTGAATGTCCCAGTGATTCCAGAAACCTTCAGAAGAGCAACGCAAAAAGGAAAACAAATCCTGTTCTATGAGTGATGTCTTCAGACCATTACTTTAAACGACAACTGTCTTTATTAGTCTTCTTTTCCTTTTTACTGGCTTCCTCTCTCAGACTGGTCACTCAGTAGGGTGATAAGTGGAAACAATAATCGTGCACTAGCTCAAAGGCTGCATGGTCACAGCGCTCCTCAAAGTTCATGAAGAACAAGCACGCGGCTCTTTACGCCTCCTCGTCGCTTCAGGTCTTCTCTCTTCCTCTCTGTTAGTCACACGGTGAGTTTTCCTAAAGTCCCAATAATGCTTCTCGCTGGAGTTTTTGGCATCTCGTCTGTTCCTCGCTCATTCGCAGAGAAATCAGTGTTGAATTACTCCGCTTGTGTCTTGTGTTGGCGATGTGTTAGGGGACAGTTTGCTCTACCGTAATGCGTCTAGAACAGGCGCGCTGCGCACATCTTCTGCGCTGCCGCTCTGATTGAACACAATACAAAAGCTCGCGCGCTCCGGGTGCTGATCTCTTCACCTGCGCGCGCATCGCGGGTTTAGTTGGGCCATTGTGGCCGCGGACGAGCAACAGATGTTAGTCAAAGGACAGCCTCACCATGGGAACCGTTACCTACTCCACATCTCTACTCTTTAGGAAATAACAAGTCTGTTCTTGCAACACATTTGGTTTTGCTGTCGATAAGTGTTTATTATAATTGTTGTGAAATGCGAAGATTTGAACATTACAACAACAACAACAACAACAATAGCAATAATAATTTAGTAGCCTAGTAGTGCAGAAGTTGTATTTGAAAAAAAGTTGCATTGTATTTCATCATCATAATAAGCATAATCAACAGAAAATATTCTAGACAAGATTGATCTGGATAATGTTGAATAGTACACTGATATATATTTTAATAGTTTGATAGTTAAGAAATACTACTTTAATTAGTATACTGTACCATTATCATAATTAAATTATGAATAGATCATAATTAGAGTATCAATAGATCAGAGTATAATAAACAACTAATAACAATACTGTATTACTGTAGATAATAATAATAATAATAGTAATACTAATTTAGTAGTAGTTTAGCAGTAGTAGTGCAAAATTGCATTTGTAAATTTGTATTGCATTTCATCATCATAATCATCATAATCAACAAAAATATTCAAGACTGATACAAATAAATAACATTACTATACTTTATCATCATCATCATCATCATTAAATTATGTATACTTATTAATTAAATCAATTATAGAGTAATAACATCACAATAACAAAACAATTAATAACAATACTTTATTACATATATTAATAATGTAATAATATAATATATTCATAACAACAACAACAATAATAATAATAATTATTAATAATATTATTATTACTGTGTCCTACATTTTATTTTAATGATCATGATGATGAACTTAAATTAGAATGTTATAATCATTAAAAAGTGCAATGTTAATAAATAATAATAATTATTATTATTTATTTATTTATTTATTTATTTATTTATTTATTTATTTATTTATTTATTTATTATTATTCATTCATTCATTTTCTTTTCGGCTTAGTCCCTTTATTAATCCAGGGTCGCCACAGTGGAATGAACCGCCAACTTATCCAGCACATGTTTTACGCAGCGGATGCCATTCCAGCTGCAATCAATCTCTGGGAAACATCTATACACACTCATTCACACTCATACACTACGGACAAATTAACCTACCCAATTCACCTGTACCGCATGCCTTTGGACTGTAGGGGAAACCGGAGCACCCCGAGGAAACCCAAGCGAGCGCGGGGATAACATGCAAACTCCACACAGAAATGGCAACTGACCCAGCTGAGGCTCGAACCAGCGACCTTCTTGCTGTGAGGCGACAGATCTACCTACTGCGCCACTGCGTCGCCCATTATTATTATTATTATTATTATTAATAATAATAATAATAATTAACATTGCACTTCTTATCATTATTACTTTTTTAAGTTTATCATCATGATCATCAAGATAAAATGTAGATGGATATAGATATGATATAGATATTGCGTATTAATTGTATAGTATTATTGGTTAATTAATAAGTAATTGATATATTCATGTTTTAGTATATGATTTACACAGATAACATGAAGACTATACATAAAAACAACAATAGCAAAGAGATTATATTTTATATATAATTCGTTATGAAATTCATAAAACCCTTATAATGTGTAACATCAGTACTTACACCGTTACTATATTATATACTATAAGTGTAATTACTGTAGATACACATCACAAGCCATGGTATCTCTATAAAACTATTATTGAAAATTTCAACAAGGACCATGTCGGATATGGGCAAGTTGTTAATTTATGAATATCACTCCAGCTTTTATTGGATAGTCACGGTGCTTTATTAGTAATCTGTCATCTTATCAAAAATGTTGAAACTTGATTTATTTTATGGTCAGTGGAAACTTTCTATCAGCAAAAAAAATCTCTTTTACTTGAACTATCAAAAAAGGCAATCATTCACATCTCCACTGGACAATAGGATACGACCCCCATTAGTCAAGACATATTCATTAGAAAAATCAATAATCCAAGATGTAGCCATGCTGGCTTAAAATGAAGGCAGCAGGCTCATAAAACAATGCTGACTTCACTTCTGTGTCCTGCCATATGGACCTCAGAGTCCTGGCCAAAAAACACAGAGCCTGACTGAACTTTCGCACCGTATATTTATAGCTTAAGATTTATGGGAAAAAAAGTTATTTGTCAGCTTCCAAATTTACGACTGCATTTTAAATCAGATTAGTAAAAACGAGAAACTTTTCACACCCCAAACAATATTTTGGGACTAACTTGAGTATTTTGATAGACAAAAGAAGATGCTAAACTATTCTGACTGTCTTTAATATGTGTGTGCATGTTTGCAAAGTTTTCCCATCAGATTAACCTGATCAAACACACTCAAGCAAACACAGATTTAAAAACTTGTTTTGCCTCGTGAACATGATCAAGCAAAGCAAAGTCTGTTGTCCAAAACAGATACTTTGAGGCCGTGGTAAGAAGGACAGAGGGAAATTTGGGCTGTTCCCCGTCACGGGGTTAAGATTAAACACTCTTGTGGTTTGGCCATCACAGGCTAATGAGGCACTCATGAAAGGATTACAAGAAGAACCCATAGGATGACTGACTCTTTAACTAACCCACATACAGTTCACCTCACACAAGCACACATACACACCTGCAAACAAGATCACAGCTAGAGATAAAGCAGATTGATTTGTGTGCAAGAGTTCGGACAAACCTGATGATCAACTTTTACACAGGCATTTTTAACTAAAATGTTTATTAATAGTGCAGCTTACACTCTTATAGTCTTTTGGCAGGCCTACATCATAAGATAATCAGTTGCATAGATGCATCTGATATGATCCAGATCTGGTTTACAATAATGGAAAATTCTGGGTTGAACACAACACTGCATTCTTTAAATTATATATATAAAAAAAAAAAAAAAAAATATATATATATATATATATATATATATATATATATATATATATATATATATATATATATATATATATATATATATATATATATATATATATATATATATATATATATATATTAAAAACTGCTTCTATTCTTGCCAAAATAAAACAAATAAGACTTTCTTCAGAAGAAAAAATATTATCAGACATACTGTGAAAATTTTCTTTCTCTGTTAAACATCATTTGGGAAATATTTAAAAAAGAAAAAAAAAATTCAAAAGGGGGTTAATAATTCTGACTTCAACTGTATATATATATATATGCAGTTGAAGTCAGAATTATTAACCCTAACCCTATTCTCCGTGTGATACAGGCTTGTATATATATATATCACACGGAGAATTTAAAAAAAATTTGCGTTAAGTCATATTATTGAAATAAAAAAATAAAAAAACACTTTATTTTGTACTTTGTACTTTATTTTGATCTGTACTTTAAGTACCTTTTTGATGGTTTTCAATGATTTTTTTATTCAAAGTAGACAAAACTGACTTAAAACAAAAGTAATAATAAAAATATAGAAATAAAAAACAAAAAGACAAAAAATCTAAACTAAAATAAAAAACTACATTAGTATCTTAATAAAACAAAAATAAAAATTTGCTAATCCACAGCATTTGTAGTGTAATTTTGACTACCATAAAATAGTTTCAGCTTATCCCTTAAATAAATAAGCGCAGTGGGTAGCACGTTCGCCTCACAGCAAGAAGATCGCTGGTTCGAGCCTCGGCTGGATCAGTTGGCATTTCTGTGTGGAGTTTGCATGTTCTCCCCGTGTTCGCGTGGGTTTCCTCCGGGTCTAAAGACATGTGGTACAGGTGAATTGGGTATGCTAAAAATTGACCGTAGTGTATGAGTGTGTGTGTGTGTGTGAATGAGTTTCTCAGTGATGGGTTGCAGCTGGAAGGGCACCCGCAGCGTATAACATATGCTGGATAAGTTGGCGGTTCATTCCACTGTGGCGACCCCGGATTAATAAAGGGACTAAGCCGAAAAAAAATGAATGAATGAATAATCACAATTTATAATAATTAATACACCAATAAATCAAGTAAGGTTGCATTGTGAAAATGAAAGTCAATTTAGGAACTTAAATAGAAGCAGAAATGTGAAATGTTAGCAATTTACATAAATGAAAAAAAATAATTAATAATTTTTGCTCTGTAAATTAGTTGTAGTTTTTGTAATTTCAATGTTTTTAGGCTTGTCATGGCAACCAAATGTATATTAATTAATTCAGTTTCCTTCAGCTCAGTCCCTTTATTCATCAGGGGTTGCCACAGCGGAATGAACCACCAACTTATCCAGCATATGTTTTACACAGCGGATGCCCTTCCAGCTGCAACCCAGTACTTGAAAACATACACACTCATCCACACACATACACTACAGCCAATTTAGTTAATTCAATTCACCTATACCACATATCTTTAGGATTGTGGGGGAAACTGGAGCACCCAGAGGAAACCCACGTGAACACGGGAAGAACATGCAAACCACACAGAAACGGCAACTGACCCAGCTGTGGCTCAAACCGTGCTAACAGTGCTAACCACTGAGCCACCGTGTCGCCCCCAAATATATATAAATATATATATACACACACACATAATTATACAAAATGTACACTTACAAAAAAGCCCTCAAATAAGATAATTTCATTGCATTACATCACATCTTTAGTCTGTACTACTAAAACGCAGAGTGTTTCTGAAATATGTCTTACTTCTAATTAAAACACCCCATTTGCTAATGAACTTTCCCGTTTTGAAGACTCAAAACGAGTCTATTAAAGCTGCCCTTCCGTTCACACAGGCTTGGTAAGCCATTTTGATTAGTATTGTTGTGACATGCCATCATATGACCACAAGGAGGGTGAATTCTCACTCGGCTAAAGATCTGAATGTTTGTTACCTCATCAGTCCCAAAGCTGACATCAAAGCTGCGGATCAAGTCCTGAAGTATCACGGCTGAATGCTGTTACACTCCCTGAGAACCACCCATGCATACAAAAACACACACACATACACAAGTACAATGGATTTAGTTTGTATTTCCATCATTTCTAAAAGGTAAACAGTATGAAATTGTGTACAATGGAGTCTGTTTCCTCTATTCACCACAGCAGGAACACCAGCAGAGCCTGGGGACGAGGAAAACAACACATTTATTTACTGTATGTTGTTTGTTTACTTGTTCATCTGTTTGTTATTTTCAGACTCCGCTGCTCACTCCTGCCAGGCGATGGGCTATTCAGTGATATCTGTTTACTTGCTTATTTGTTTGTGCCGGCATAATGTCCTGAGGGAGAGTAAACAAGACCAACCTCGCTGAAAAACAAAACTTTATGAGGGCTCAAACAAGGACAGCGCGAGTGAACAAGAGCCATGCAGACCTTCAGACAGATTACAGTCAAAGACAAAGGTGAGTATCTTAGTCACTGTAATCTAATAACAGTCTCTTTTATGAATGGAAAAAATAAAAACTCCTCAGCACTTTCATCCAGCACTTTCGATTAACATTTAAGAGCAGGCTTTGTGGTTAATCAGGGGTAATAATTATCAAAGTCGACAGGTAATTAAATTAAACATAATTGGCTACACGAATTGGCTGTTCTACAACATTTTTTCCCCACATAATTGAAGAGAAATATGTCAGCATTCAGAAAGAGAATGACTTGAAAACAAAATAAAAAAGTGTTTAGTCGAACTAAAGAAGTTGATCATGCTTACAAGGAGCGTTTAAAATGTAGTTATGTAGTAGTGTACTTTGTGATATCCAATTAGTCTGTAAACTGTCCACTTTAATAGTCAAGTTAAATGTTTAATTTCTTTAATGTTTAATTTACATTTGCAGTGTAATGCTAATTACCATGGTTAATTTTGGCTTATTTCTTTGATTAAATAAATAATCTAATAAACTAATAAATTTAGAAACAAATAAATAAATGAATGAATAAATAAACAAATAAATAAATGAATGAATGAATAAATAAATAAATAAACGAATAAATAAATGAATAAATAAACAAATAAATAAATGAATAAATAAATAAATAAATAAACAAACAAATAAACAAGTTAAATAAGTAAATAAATCAGCAAGCAAGCAAAAAGCAAGGCTGCATCATGGCACTTACGATGAATGTGAAAAGGACAATTTTTAAAGAGGAAATTTGCAGTCTTATCAGTTACAAACATTTATTTGGTTAAATGTGAGTATTATTTAAACTGTAGCTGTCTTTTAACGGCTCTAAAAGTTTTTCTGTAATTGCAGCACATTTTTCTTTAAAAGTTCCACCACAAAAGTCTCTTGTAGCAACCCAGACTTTGCATTAGGTTAAATTAATTTTGTAGCATCCACATGACTAACTGAGTTGAAAGTCCCCAAGAATTAAAACTAACCATATGATTTTGTTAGCTCACATTGCTAGTTTTGTGGTGAACAATTCATCTGTGCATAAATTGTTTGCCCTTCTAATCATTAATTAAAATCTGAAAATGCACTACCTGTTTTTGTTTTGTTTTTTTCAGTTAAATTGTCACATATTAAATTGTTACATATATCTTAGCAAATGGGCATGGTAAACATATTTAATCACGCTGCTCCAATTGTCAGTTTTGACAACAAACAGAAATGGTGAGGAGGAGGAGTCTGTTAGGTTGTAATAACTCTCCCCAAACACTTTCCCCATCTTTGTTACCCCGATCTGAATTAAATGCCTATTTTACTACATCCATTCAGCTCGCAGTAGAAAAAACAAGCCATGCCCACTGCTGTGTCATTTAATATTCCCTTTTTTTAGGAACTGCGTAATACGAAAAAATAACAGTCGCAGGACTTTAACTTGTATTTTAACTCCAAAATGTCTTCAGTCTCCATTGTTATATTGAAAATAATAAATCTAGATGGTAAAATAACAAAAGTAAGAAAATAATAGAAAATACGTGTTATAGAGTTTGGTGTCTAATCATTTCCATTTATACTGATCTACAGAAACTACCACAAATACTGTATTAAAAATGCTATGCCAGTAGTCGGCGATGTCTTTTTGAAACAAACATTACAAATCTGCGTACATATTGTTCTATATAGATACACCCTTCTCACAAATTTACATTATTGTTTACACACACTGTAAAAAATGCTAGGTTCCACTCAATCTATTTGCGTTCAACATAAAGAAATTAAGTTAAATTTTAAGTTTTAAATTAAGTTTTTACAAATCTAAGTGTATTGAACATAAAACAATTAAGTTGTCCCAAAAAAAACCCTCAAAAATTGTGTTGTTTCAGCTCATATTATATTAGTAGTATGAACAAATAATTTTTTGAGTACAGACATGATAACAATATTATTTTAATGACAACTTTATACTATAAGACACTTTGTTTTTTCCAGAAGATTGCAATTTGGTGGCCAAAAAAAACCCATTGACGTGTAAATAATTGAACAAAGTGAATAAAAAGTTAACATTTTTAGTTCAAATGCATTGTGTTTAGTTACAAATGCATCATATGAACACCCCTTAGTAGCAGCAAAATATAAGGTAACTTGTAAAATGTGTCAATAGGTTAAATTGCATTTCATCAGGCACTGTAGAAACACACACACACACACACACACACACACACAGAAAGAGTGGCCAACTCAGTTACAAATGACACAGGCCATTGCCTGAGGATGTAGAGCAGAATGTTTTGTGTGTGTGCAGCTTTATGTGCAACTGCATTTGTGTGGTATTAAGCTTAAAACTGCTTTAACTGCCATGTGGGAGTAATGTAGTAAAAAAATGAACACTGTAAAATAAAAGATGATTACTGTTTACAAACATACCCCAAGGTCTTTAAAAGCAAAAAAACAGAAATAGAACTACCCTTAAGATTTCGAGCGTAAAAAAAAAGGTATTTAGGCAGTTTTGAAAGTGTACCTCAAAATAAGATACTATGATGACAGCTGCGAGCCACTGTTTATGCCACAAGACAGTGGCAGTGTATGCGATACAAATTACACCGTTTGATTGGTGAGGAAGATCATAGACACACCAGCATGTTTTCATTAAATCGTCATAAACGTGTTTACAGGCCCAGCTGGCTTCGGTTAGAGGGTGTTAAATAACGCAGAGCGGTATTGTTTACTCCTCCGCAGCTCTGTTCTGTCTCTCTTCCTTCTCCCAGGTCTTTCCCCTCACTCTCGTCTTTTTGTCAACACTGTATCCATCCTCACATAAACCACATGGCCGAGCTGTCTTCGGGGAGCGGTAACCGATCCTAACGGCCCATGTCATGCGAGGAACTTCATCTTGAATAAAGCTGTCAGAAAAAAAAGCAGATCAGTCGAGGCCGGGATGAGGCCGCCGTTTAACGAGCTGTTTTAAGGTACCGTGTTTTTCAGACAGTGGAAAAAAAGAGGGTTCAAATCTTGCCTGGGGCCATTAGGAGGAGCTGACCGACTCGGCCCAGCTCATTGCAGCTGTAGCCCAGTCACAGAGGCTCTGCGAGCGGGCTGAAGTGTCACCTGGCTCCCTTGAGAATAAAGAGGGGGCGATGGGAGGGATTGTGGGAGGTTTGCAAAGTTTTCATTCATTCAGAGGTGGAGCCAGCGGCGGTGCATGTGAGGAGAGCTGCCGAACGTACAAAAGGAGGCGGCAAAAGGTCTCTTGTTGAGGTGCTGTGTCTGTACACACACACACACACAAACCCAGCTCTCTTCCTCGGGTGCGATCTTGTATCAAAGCAAACAAATGACACGCTGTCTCCCTCATCTTTTTTTTTTGATCCGGCATTCACTAAAATGACACTCCATATCTCAAGCGAGTGACATTATCAATCTGCAGTGTGCCCAAATCTTCCGGCCAAACTTGCTGTTCCCAGAGGAAATCCAAGGCATTGTCCTTTGTTTGCTGAGAGATCCCACAGGAATCAGACCTGACTTTTTCATGGCGTGTGGAGAGCTGTCACGCAGACAGCCGGGCATGCAGGATGCTTGGGTTAGGATAGGCTCTGTCAGGCCGATCCACCGCGCCTCTTTCAGGGGCTGTTAGACAGCGCGGGCCGTGGCATTTCCACTTTCAATGCTGGATTTGGCTTCAATATAATACATCAGAGTTCTGTCTTCCTGCGTCGGTGTGAAAGAGACATCTGGATCTGATATGAGGGACCACAAGGGGAGCATTTATTGTTGGCTTTTACCTGTAGATAGTGTTGACATATTCTTTATTTGATCATTTCTTTTCCACAGGAGGGAAGAAAAGAATCTGGTGCTTTCCACATCTTTCACTGCATCCAATGACAATTCAAAGAATGATTTTAATAATCCAAAATAATCAGAACAGCTACAACAGCAACATAATAATAACAACAACAATAATATTATTATTATTATTATTATTGTTATTATTATTATTATTATTATTATTATGTTGTTGTTGTTGTTGTTGTTGTTGTTGTTGTTGTTGCTTTTCTTATTAATTTTGGATTATTAAAATCATTCTGAGATTTGTCAATGTCGTGGATGCAGTGAAAAATGTGGAAAGCACCAGATTATCATCAGTAATGGTAGTAGTATAGGCAAAATTTACTAATACAAAAATTGCAATTAATCAATCAATCAATCAATCAATCAGTCAGCCAGTCCTGATTGCAATTATCATGCATAAGCAAAATATTTATAAAATACAATTCTATGATAAAACATGTATTTTAACAAATCCAAAATTACAAAGAAGCATAGTCTACTTAATTAAAAATTACAATCAAGCAATCAATAAGTTATACACGTTAGAACTATAATAATTATTTACAAGAATTTTGTTTAAAACAACACATTTTAAACTCCATTCAGCCAAATCTAATAATCCAAAGTTACAAACAAACAAACAAACATACAAACAAACAAACAAACAAACAAACAAACAAACAAACTTGATTACTTCTATGACAAATTGGATTACAAAAGTTATAATCAGATTAATTAATGAATTAATGAATCAAGCAATTAATAAGTTGCCTCACAAACATTAGTACTATAATAATTATTTACAAGAAATATTTCTAAAACAAAACTTTTTAAACTCCATTAAGTCAAATCTAATAATCTAAAATTATAAACAAACACAAAAACAAACAAACTTGATTACTTCTATGCCAAATTGAATAACAAAATTATAATCAAATGAATGAATGAATGAATAAATCAATCAATCACAATTGTTGTTGCATTAAATACATAAGATAATCCAATTAAAATATAGAATACAACATATAATTCCTATAATTAAATTACAAACAAAAATTAACTAAACAAAAACATGCATAAAATAAAAAATAAATATAAAAAATACACTAAATATACTATGGCTTTCATTTGTTGGTTTATTTGCTTTAATGTGGTATTATATGATTGTTTACTAAATCTTTCACTTTTTAAATGTTTATATTTTGTAGAAAACTTGATTTAAAAACTACTTTTTATCATAATGCCAATTTAATCACTCTCTAAAGAAAGAAAAGAAAAACTTTATTCAACATGATTTTCAAAAATGTAACTGGCCATCGGTCAGATTTCTGCGAATCCCTGTTTAAATTTTAATCAAAAGTAAATTATTTCTTCTTTTCCTCATCCCTCTCTCTCTCTTCATCTGTCTTTTTCTCTATCACTTCCTTCAGTACAGAAATTCATGACCTCCGCTATTCCGCTTGTCCTTGAGACCCATAATGAATATTCAGCAGATTAGAAGACAGACATGAAAGTTAACATTAGCCATATATTTAAAAATCCCATATTCAGATAATCCGCATATTTGTCAAAATCAAACACAAGCGAAATATAAGGACAAATTACATAATGAGAGGATGGGGATACGTCTTGCGGACAGGGAATTAGATAAAGACACATTTGGCTGAGTATGAAGGAAGCAAATGCCCTTGAAGACGGTTATTGAAATCCTGCCGAATGGACAGAGTTTTCCATGAACCCTGATAATATCTGATTGTCGAAGACCTACGCGCGAAGACATTTCAACTTTATTTGGTCTACAGCAAGTGAAAAAGTAACTTCATTTGAGCGCCAGGTCTTATAAAACGCACATTCGAATGTCTGAATGAAAGCAAACTTCATTTATTACTGAGTATGTGTGTGAGATGTGAGTTTGTCTGGCTTTTCACTTAACGCCCATGCCAGTACTAACAACCCCAACCCCCCAAATCTGAAATACGGAAATGTGCATTATGTTCTCCCCACCACGACTTTCATTTCTTCCTGTGTCTCTGTATCTCTCTCCCTCTTTTTCTCATTTACGACGAGTCATTACCGTGAGCGCTGGGATGAAAGCTTAGGATCTGGCCGACCCGCTCCCTCTGACTGACGCATATTCATTTAAAAATGAGCCACTTATTACCCGTCCAAACTTTTTACAGCCCCACAGTGCACAGTAGAAGACAACTTTATTCCCACTGAGCCCGAGTGTGGGCCAGAAAGCCTTGCAGCCTTTGATGGTTATATATGTGCGCACGCCGTCGCCTTGGCAGTCGCTTTCAGAAAGCACGCCATGATTTGTAATGTTACCTTTACAGCTTTAAACTCCATCAAACAACCTCAAGACCTTTTTTAATGGGCTAATGTAGGGTTCTGACAAATCATTAACAAATAAATGAATAAATACTTGGACACATGTGTAGCTTTTTCAGTAAGGGTTAGTTCAGAAAGAAATTGTTACTCAAGATATATTATTATATCAAGGGATTACGTAACAAATAAAAAGTGATAGTTAACATTCAAGAAAATGTAAAAAAAAAAAAAAAAAGAGAGTTAAATTTAACAAATGACAAGAAGAAAATGTATATGTACACAAAAAGTTAAGGTAACTCAAACCATTTGAGGAAACTGATTGCAACAAACCATTTAAGTTCAAAAACTATTCCAAATGAGTACTGTGAACTTAATCCATTTGAGTAAACGAAGCAATTTTAACAGTAAAACCCAATAAATGAAGAGAACTCAAACCAACTGAGTACTGTAAAACCCAATAAGTTAAGTCAACTCAAACCAGTTGAGGAAACCGATTGCAACAAACCATTTGAGTTAAAAAACGAATCTATATGAGTACTGTGAACTTGCTTCATTTAAGTTGAAAGAATGAGGTATTTAATTAACTCTCCACCTTCAACACTGAGTTCAAAACTCTTTTCAAATGAGTAGAATTAACATTCAGTAAATTTTGAGTTGACTACACTCATTTCATTTGATATAGTTGAGTGTTGGGTTTTACAGTGTATACATTATATATACCACCATTCCAAAGTAAGAAATCATGCATTAAAATAATTTAATAAAGGATATTACAAACATTTCTATTTAAAACAAATTGCTGTTCAATTTTTCAAAATGTATATATTTTCTTAAAGGCACCTATGATATAAATCTACTTTTGTAAGCTGTTTGGACAGAACTGTGAGTAGGTATAGTTTGTCCACTGTTATGTTGGAGGGATATAAACACAAGAAGTCTTTCTTTTTACTGATGTTAAAATATAATCACCACAACCGCATGGTGTCAGTGTGGGTATGTGTTCTGCAAATGGCATTTGTAAGAGACTCATCATTTCAGAAAGGCTTGAATAAACTCCACCACAAATACATCAAATAAACTTACTTGGTATTTTTGACTAGTGACCTTATTTTAGCATCATCCGTGTCTGTCTCTATCACTGATGCCTGTTTATCTGATGTAACGCATAAGAAGCAGACAAGCAAGTCGGAGTGGTGGGCGGGGAGAAGCAGCTCATTTGGATTTAAAGCTAATAACTACATTGTCCTCATAGACCAAAATGGGCAGATTTGACATTATATAATAAATAATCTGATGGGTATTTTGAGCTGAAACTTTACAGACACATTCTGGAGATTTATCTTACATTTTGCAAAACGAGTAAAATAGATGCCCTTTAATTACCAGAATGACAATAATCGGAATGGTTTTTCAAGAATCACGTGATTCTGAAAACTACATTAGCTTCAGAAAATCCAGCACTGCCGTTAAATAAAAATAAAATAGAAATATTACATACAATATTAAAAATATTCAGATTTTTGTAGATATAAAATTAATATTTAAATTTGTATTGATGTTTACTAACAAAATTTGAGAGGAGCACAAGCAGATAATCAATTAGGCACATGTGCAAACAATTCTAATCACATTGACCAGATAAATCGTCGCCTTAGAATTATAAGGTTCTATCTGCATTCTAAATGAATTTGAGATATTGAGATTCAAAGTTTTTGCATTCCATATAACAAACAATATGCATGTAACACTTCTCTTTAAAAGATCAAAATTCTCTTAAATCTGCGAATTGGCGTAAAATAAACATGGCAAATGCAAATGCAGAACCTTGTAATTCTAAAAATTCATTTTCTGCTGTGAATTATAAGATTCTATCTGGCAGATCATTAATCGAAGCGTTACTTATCAAGAAATACAATCAGTCTGCTTATTAATTTATTAAAAAAAAAAAAAAAAGTGGTGTTGTAACAATATGTTGATGTTTGAGAAAGGTAATTTTTTTTGCTTTCTATATCATTTAATTAATGTTTTAGGATTAATATTTGTTCTTGTTCAAATTAAGCCTACAAGGCTGTGCTAAATATTTTGTCCAGTGCAGCTGTTCATTTTATGTAATTAATATGAATTATATACTTTATATGAATTAGTATTTGCCCTTTAAGGCTTAATATCAAATTTAAAGACTTTAAACGAAAACAGACAATGAGCAAATGAGTTTAATAAACACTGAAAAATGTTTCGCTGACTATATGCACCAATAAAAATATTTCACATTTAATATATTTTATCTTTTTCAACTATTTAAAATGTAACATTTCATCTCAATGTCAAAAAACGTCCAAATCATCACATTTACACACTTTTCAGTTTCAGGTTTCTCTTCAATTTTGTGTGGTGCAGCATTATTTAGTCGACTCTTATTGTGTGTTTCTTTCTGGTCTTTCGAAGCAATCCAGCAAAAGGACAAAGAAAGCTGATCCTGATTGGCCCTCGTCTGTGCATTTGAAATACTGATTGGCTCACAGAAATAACCTTATAGAGCCAAGCTAGTGTTTAAGTTTGTAGATAAAACCTTTTTTTTTGTTTTTAAATAAAAAGTCTTAAAATGTAAAGAACTTATAAAAAACATCACATCATGTAAATAAGTTGTCAGTTTATAAGAATATGTCAATAACTCAATTTTGACAAAAATGTCAGATAGAACCTTATAATTCTAAGGTGACTAAATATTCAGGCCACTTACCTCTGCCTTAGGAAAGTTTTCTAGTATCCCTCCTCCACCCCAAATCTCCTAACTCTTAATCTATTTTATACCATAAAATAGACCCTTTTCACATTTCCGGGTTTCTCAGTAGCAGTTGTCTTAGTTGGGTAAACTTAGAGCGTAGTGAATGGAATAAATTTTTTTTTACAATCCTATTTGCTAAAATAATAATAAAAAAAAACGCCATGATGGTGTTATCAAGACTTTCAGAAAAAGGGGAAAAATAGTGTCAGACTGATGACGGCAGCCAGAGGAGAGAATAATGTCAAATTTACTGTACTGCCCCATAGACGCTGCATTACAAACACCTAGCATAAGCGGTAATTAGTTTTTTGTAATTTGACGCACAGATGATATAATACATACATAAATACATATAAATGTTTATATGTTTTTAAAAAAATCTAAATATTAAAAACTGTCAATGATTTATGATTATGATGACCGTTAAACGCGTCATAACAGTCTTGTGAAAAGGGTCCATATATGAAATAAACTGTGTTGACAATGCATTTGTTTTCCATTAACATGAGTCATTGGTAAAATAATGTTGCATTGTTTTTGCAACGTGTTCTGAGCTGTCAAACAGCATGTGTATATGTATTTCCTGCAAATAAATAGCAAATTGTGGAGTATTGCAAAATATTTGCATCTTGTGTTTTATCGATGACATCACCAGCGACTAGTCAACGTCGACTCTAATAACATAAAAGTAGACTTTAAAACTATCTAAACTCGTTTAACCCCTACCATTTATAAGGGAGGGGGTGGAGGGTTCTCTGGGTTTTACTGTATTTGCTGTATTTTGGTCAAATAAGTACAGCCTTAGCATAAGACACTTATTCAAACATGGAAATATAGCTACTGTATATTTCAAGTGTCAAAACAAATGCAATATAATTAAAATCTTTGGATGAATTATACTAATTATTTGATATATAATTTTCTCAAAAGTTTTGAATCATTCAGTATTTTTCCCTTTGTATATAAAATAACTTTTGTAAAGCACTTCTGGATATTTAAAGTGCATACTGATGACATCTGTCATCATCAAGCTGATATAAATATGACAATATTTATTACTGATTTGACTTCAGTTAATACTTGAACGTTAACTTAATATTACATTTATTTGAAATGTTTTAACCTGCACAAAAATCTGAAAAAAGTACATATCTAGTGCTCCTTCACTGAACCACTACCATAAGCTTGTGCACTTTTCCGTTCTCTCTCTCACACATTGACACACACACAGACACACATAATACCACTCTAAAATCTAAGTCCACTTTGGAGTCTCCTCTAGAGGCTGGATCTGAAGGAGCTCACGATAGAGCCTGAAATGAGGCCAGTCCTCTGGGTGCATACAGTGTATGCACGCGCGTATCTTTTGTGCATGTAAAGATATAAGGCCCTGTGATTGGCTTGAGCGGTCTGCCAGATTGATTGTTAGATTGATGTAAAGCCCGTCGAGGTGCTGTACATCTGTGCTGACTAATGTGGGCCAATCAGGCTGATGTAAACCAATTTGATTTGATTGAAAAGCCGATTGATTGAAGCTAGGACATGTAAGCCATCAGCCGGCGACCAGCAGGGGAAAGAAAACGGATGTGAATGAGAGGGATTTGATTGATTAGCTGATAGATTGATTAAGTGAGGTAGATGCTCGGTTAAAAGAGCCATCGTCTGCCCCTTTATATGTGTTTAACCCCACACCTACACCAACCTTCAGTCTGTAAGCCGCTCAGCAGGGTCCATTACATCGAAGTGTGAATAATTCATGCCCTGGATGCTGAAGCATGGTGGGTAAACACATGTACACATGTTTAATCTACAGGAGGTGAGGTGACGTTAGTCAGACACCTTCAGGGCTGCGCATAGAAAACTGATTCAAAAGGATTTTCTGTTAAGAATAAAAACACAATAAATCAAATAGTTAAGTGGTCCAGTAAGCTGACTGGGGTGTCACTAGCCAATCTGGAGGCTAAAGCTGAAGAGAATTACAAATTCAATTTTAAGTGACACTGCTCATCCCCAACACTCAGAGTTTCAGCTCCTTCCTTCTGGTCGCAGGTTTTTAGTATCAAGCTGTAGAACTAAACGATACATAAAATAGTTTCATACCAGCAGCCATTAGATATTTCAATAAGGCATAGACTAAAGCAGTGGCATTTCTGTGACTTTTTTACATTTTATAGATAGTTTTAAACATTTGTTTGGGGGGGGGGGGGGGGGTGGACAGTTGAAGGGATTATTTATTATTCTTTATTGTTTTATTTGAGATCCTCGAGCCCAGGGCTCCCTCCCATTACAGAGCGAGAGGGGAGTTTGAGCTCAGGTAGGTCTCGAGAACTCCCCTGCTTGATAATGGTGAATGTAGATAATGAATAGCTATGGAAAGAGTATGCTGAATTAAACGCTTGTCTATGGTGTCGATGTGGTTTAGTCAATTTACTTTTGTTTTTGGTCTGTGGGAGGAAACCGGAGAACCCGGGGAAAACCAACACAAACACGGGGAGAACATGCAAACTCCACACAGAAATGCTGACTTGGTCAGGTAAAGATCTGAGCCGGGGGATAGCATAGTCACCTCACAGCAAGAAGGTCGCTGGTTCGAGCCCTGGCTGGGTCAGTTGGCATCCCTGTGTTCACGTGGGTTTCCTACAGGTGCTCCGGTTTCCCCTACAGTCCAAAGACATGCAATACAGGTGTCTGAGTGTGAATGGGTGTTTCCCAGTACTGGGTTTCAGCTGGAAGGGCATCTGCTGTGTAAAACATATGCTGGATAAGTTGACAGTTCATTCCACTGTGGCAATTCCTATAAGCCAAAGAAAAATGAATGAATGAATGAATGAATGAAGTAGTAAGTGTGTATTTGTCATTTGTTAGTAAAATGATTAAAAACAGGATGATATGCTAACTACTGTAGTACTAATGACTTATTTGGCAAATTTGAGAAAAATCATCCACTAAACAGAAAAAAAATTAATTGACTCAATAGCAGTAACTGTTGCTTCAGTTGATGTGACAAAAATATCTTTACTAGTAAAGTACAATAATCAACATTGCGTGAATAAACAAAATTATGTTAGCTGAACAAAATTTTGTTACTGAGAACTAAAAAACAGTTGTTGAGACAACTCAAAGTTTTCGTCTTGGTTTTTTTTATGTTTTCTCAACAATTTATTTTTACAGTATTTTACAGTGTATTTATGTCTTTATGTCCATTTGTTATTGTCACTATGTGAGTTTTTTGTGTGGCACTGTTATCAAATGACTCTTCACTGCAAACCAAATCTACCTAAAACAATTGTGTAATTCCAGACTTGGAAGATTTTTTTTCTTCTGCAGAAGACACACTGTACACAAAAGATGTTTTGAGGAACGGTAATGTATTCTGATTACCATTGATTTCTGTTAAAACAATATCTTTATGTTCTACAGAAGAAATGGGTTTGAATGAGTAAATGGTGGTATGTTTGGTGTAATTTGACATATTTCATTTTCTGTTTTCCATTTAATTCATGAACAATTAAAAAGTCAAGTCTTTTCAAAAGAATCGGAATGTGACTTTAAAAGAAAGTGGTTTACAAAATAAGTTTAAATGCTTCACTCACTGACTCAGTTTATAAGTTTCATTTCAAAATATTTTTTTATTTCTATTATATTCTATTTATTTATTTCTATTGAATTTTATTTTTGAGTCTGATCTTTCTGAAGAATCACCTAATGTAGTTGACAAAATTAGTCTGAATTATTTGTTTAATTCAGTGACTCAGTAAATTATTTTATTTAATTTTCTTCATTCTATCCGATTAGTCATGTCTAGAAATAAATTTTTTCAAGACTAGTACGAATGATTTGTTCAAACTCATTGACTCAGTGTATCAGTTTATCTAATGCAGAGGTGTCCAAAGTAGGGCCCGCGAACCAAAGTTGACCCTTTGTAACCTTTGATTTGGCCCACCATCCCATCTGAGAGGAGAGTGAGAATGATGAAGATGTTGGGGTGAATGCCTTTAACACAGAGATTGTCATTTCTTATTTGCTGTAACCTTTTTTTGTTTGTTTTATTGTTTCAATTAAATGTTGTAAATTTTTTACAAAAACTGTAAATCCTGTCACTCAACAGATAGAGGACTATGCAGAAGACATTGGCGAGCAAATCAAGGCAAAAACTTGTGTAATTCTGTTATAAACATTGTTTTGTTTTTACTGCAATATGTTCATTGTAAAATGTAAAAAAATACTGTATTAATATAAAGAAATGTTTTATAGTAATGTTTAAACATTATTAAATAAATTAAACTAGATTTACCTTCGGCCCACTAGCCTCGATCAAGTTTGGTTTTTAGCCCTTCATTGGAGTTTCAAACTTGAATGGTATCATTCAAGTTTGGGCACCCCTGATCTAATGTATACTATTTTTCTACTTAATGAACAAATTTTTTTGTATTATTTTTTTCAAAGAGATTTTTAAAATCAATAAATCTTTTATTTTTAGCTCTGAGATCTGAAGACTGAAGGAAAGAATCTGGTTCACATTTTCGGTGTTAAAAAATTATTAAGAATACCAGCAAATAAGTTGCTTTAATATATATATATATATATATATATATATATATATATATATATATATATATATATATATATATATATATATATATATATATATATTATATGTCTGTAAACAGCTAATTTTAAAGATTTGCCTCAAAAGCGCGATTTGATTATGATTTGTTTTCTCTGATGAACTATCATGGAACATTACTAGTAAACTAGGATGGATATCAAAGCTTTGAGGTACAACTCAAATAAATCTTATGACTTCAGTGCCTGGCATAAACACCCAGCAAACAATTTTGTGTTCAATACATGTCCAATAGACACGTAGACAGGTTGGCTCAAACAAGGCTAAACTTGGGCTGTCAGTGAAAATCTAATAGACATCTAAGAATAGCCCTAAACTAGACTAGTCGTCAAATAGACAGATTAGACAGACTTTATATGTGTATTCATTCATTTCTGTCTATTTGACGACTAGTCTAGTTTTGGCCTATTCTCTAGATTTTCACTGACAGCCCAAATTTTGCCTTGTTTTAGCCAAGACGACTATGTTTAGACGTCTATTTGACATCTTTTAAAAACAAAAAATGCTTGCTGGGCAGTCACTATTAAGCTTTAAGTTAGCTCAATCTACCATTTGGTAGCTTCATTTAAAGAAAAACAAGTTGCAAGCAGTCTTTTAGGGGGGGAAATATGACTAATCTAAACGTTTTCCAGAAAAATGTCATATGGACCACTTTTACAGTGAAAAGAAGCTCCAGTCACTGTTAATATCATTAAAATCAAGCAACACCAACAGAATTCACCTTTTCTGCAGGCTGTTTGTGTGTTTCTAACAGCGGAGACTAATTCAAACAGACTTGAACATGACTTTTCAGATTTTGGTTGATCTCGCTCTCCCTTTAAAACCTCACACATTGGCACACACACACATGCGCACTTTAAACAATACCAAACACGACTGCAAGAGAAAATCATAGGCATGGGAATTTTCAGCCACACTTGCACATAAAAACAGAAAATAAAGCGTATTACGTGTTATTATTTTACAGTGTGCAGAGATTCAGATGCACTGGCGTCTTGAGGCCTGGATCTGGAGCATATGTGTTTTGTATGTGAACGCTGGCCACTTCTTAACTTGTGTTTGTGTTCGGTTGCCGGGTGCCCGACTGAAGAGAGGGGGCCTCGGCAACCGTCCGCCTACGCCTCATCACGGACGCTTCTGTTTTTTTCTTCTTCCCTTCTCTTGCAGAGGATTGCGTGCATTACCGGGAAGCGCAAAGAA
Source organism: Danio kyathit (assembly GCA_903798195.1). Lineage (NCBI taxonomy): Eukaryota > Metazoa > Chordata > Actinopteri > Cypriniformes > Danionidae > Danio > Danio kyathit. Next base: position 25,433,777 of record LR812529.1, on the reverse strand, counting down.
AGAGAGAAGCACATGAAATGGCAATTAAACCACGGTGACCCTCATCGCCTCCGCAGGTCACTCGCTGTCACCGTGTCGGCTGAAAATAAGAGAGGAGACGCAAACAAGCGGTGCGTATGATCCGATGTGTTTCTCCAACAGCTATAAAACCTGGAAATCTTGCAAAGCAGAGAGCGCCAATGGCATCTTATTTGTGTGTGTACCGACAACAGAGTGTATCCAGGGAAGCGCGGGGCATGTTGGGACGCAAAGGGGTTGTAACAACATCTCAGACTCGTCCTTAAATACTGCAACAAGCACTTAGTTTGACAAGCTGCTGACAGAAATGACACGACTCGAGCTTAACGCAGTGACAGCCTAAACTGAGGTGTGTTCATTCCCTTAGAGCCAGAAGACACTTAAGGCAGGAGGGAAAAAAAACATTGCGCTATGAGATGATGCTATTTGTGCACAATAAATGTTTATCGGGATTTATTGTGCTGCTATGACATCCTGGCTGAAAGCTTTCGGTAACTAAACGAGGGAGAATTAACCGTTGCATTTAGGAGCTTTAAATAGCACTGGAGGGAGGGATGGCATGGGCAAGGACTTGCACTATGACTGCGCGTCTCGTTTAAAGTGCACGTTAAAAAAGCCGCATTGATACTGTATAAGAAGACCTTCAAAACTCTGCACTAATGCCAAAGAATAAGGGATTAATGAATGATCCATGACCTCATTGGCCTCGAGAGAGTTTTTCAAAGTGACTAAATGCTCTGGAGCACAATGACAGGAACCGGCGCAGTGGATGCTTCTGCCATTTATTAAATTATTCCCTCCAATCTGTTTGATGATTTTCATAATTCACACTCAACTGAAATATTAAGGCCTTGAAAAGCCCTTCACTCTGCTTTAAAATGCAAGGAAAGAAATGTCTAAAAAAGACAGAGAATTGGGACCGCTCAGGTCAAACCCTCAAAAGAATTGGATTTTTAACTTTTTTTTTTTAGAATAATCTGCACCAATGTGTTAACTTTGTACAATGGTGAACTAAATTTAATGCATGGGGTCAGGATGAGAGTGCTCAGATAAATAAGATTGAAATTGAAGATTTAAATACATTTGCGTTAAAGTGTACTTGTTTAAAATCACTAAAAACTAAGAAGAGGAAAGCAATGCTTCATTTTTATTCAAATACATACGTTAAAAAGAGAAATGAACAAAATTAAGGTCATTAAATTGGCTGAGTTTAAATATTTAAAAATATTTCCGTATGTATGGAGATATGAGGTTTTGTATTCAAAAGCATATAATACAGTAAAAAATGTAAAGAGACAATATAAGAGTAAAAAGATGGCAGATTTACTCTTTAAATATTCTTTGAAGAAAAATGATATATACACACTACCTGACAAAAGTCTTGTTGCCTATCCAACTTTTAGGAACAGCAAATAATAAGTTGACTTCTAGTTGATTATTTGGTATCAGAAGTGGCTTATATGAAAGGCAAAGGCCTCTAGATTATGTTTATATTACCAAAATAAAATATGATCATGCCTTGATTTTTAGTTATTTAATTACAGTAAGTAATCGAGTCTGACTTTGCTTAGACAAAAGTCTTGTCACTTAACAGAAATAATGTACATTATAGAATATAAAGTTATGGTGCAGTGGAAAAAGAATTAATATTGTGTATGACTCCCATGAGCTTGGACGACTGCATCCATACATCTCTGCAATGACTCAAATAAGTATTAATAAAGTCATCTGGAATGGCAAAGAAAGCCTTCTTGCAGGATTCCCAGATTTCATCAAGATTCTTTGAATTCATCTCCAAGGCCTCCTCCTTCATCTTACCCCAGACATGCTCAATAATGTTCATTTCTGATGGCTGGGCTGGCCAATCCTGAAGCACATTGACATTGTTTGCTTTCAGGAACTTTGATGTGGAGGCTGAAGTATGAGAAGCAGCGCTATCCTGCTGAAGAATTTGCCCTCTTCTGTGGTTTGTAATGTAATGGGCAGCACAAATGTCTTGATACCTCAGGCTGTTGATGTTGCCATCCACTCTACAGATCTCTCGCACACCACATACTGAATGTAACCCCAAACCATGATTTTTCCTTCACCAAACTTGACGGATTTCTCTGAGAATCGTGGGTCCATGCGGGTTCCAATAGCTCTTCTGCAGTGTTTGTGATGATTGGGATGCAGTTGAACAGATCAAAAATCTACCTTCTGCCACTTTTCCAAATGATCAACTAGAAGTCATCGGGATCGTCGGGATGACTAGAAGTTATCGGGACTGATAAGACTTTTGTCAGGTAGTGTATAAATCTTAAATAAATTAAAGGAAATGACTTGAGCTGAGTTTATACCTACATATTATATAAACGTGAAGTTTTTTCAGTAATGTTATAATATTAAAAGTAATTCAAATTCAGAGCCATAATAAATCTCATACAACTAGAATTATAATTGTAACAGATTTATGCAAATGTTTTTTTTAAGTGTACTAATTCAAAATTCTAAAGAACTTAAAAGCAATGCTTTATTCTTACAATAAATGAATAATAATGAACAAGCAAACAAATGTAATGTCAAAAAATGAGCTGAATTTAAATATTCAATAACATTTCCAGGTGTACCAAAATGTGAAGTTTAATATTTTTTAGGGAGTTAAAGTACATAAATATTTCAAAAATAAAATGCAGTGATCTGTCCGATTCCTTGAATATACAGACAATTAGGATTGCAACTGTAGTAGATCCTGTTAAATTTACTCTAAAATATACTAATTTAAATTCACTTGTCAAGAAAGCAATGCTTAATTACATTAAAATAAACAAGCAAACTTAAGGTAATGAGTTAAACCGACATATTTGTGCACAGAAAATGTACAGAAATGCAAGTTATCATTTTCAGTTTAAATAAAAAAGGACAAATAAAATACAATGTCACACCACCACATGACAGCACTGGTTAACAGTGAGCTAGAAGGAGCCAGGTGTTTTGGGGCAGCGTGCCAATCCAGATCCCCGTTCTGCCAACTTCTTGTTGACAACGTTAATGCCGATCATTTAAATGTGACATGTCCTCAACAAGAGCAAATTGAATTTGTGGCGCGCTCAAACAAACGTGCCTTCAGGGGTTGTGAGTCTGCTATTGTGCCTTCCCTCAAGGCAAAAGGAAAAATGAAGCTCCATGACCTCTCGCTTTCTCTGTCTTTCCCTCACTTTCCCCTGAGGAATAGCAGCATGGATCATCCCCACAGTTTCTATTTAGCAATCGCTCCGTCTTCCTCCATTGTCTCTGCATTTCCCTCTTTAACAGGGGCTCGGAAAAAAAATTTCCCCCTCGCGGCTCTGTAAAACATAATCCCCCAAGGCCTCTTTCAGTACAGAAACAAGTCCAGCTGACCCGCGGACAAATAAACAAACAGAATGGGCCGAGCACAGATTCATAAAAGGACTCTGGGATCAGACAGCCAGTATATTTGGCAGGGGAATATTATTATAACCCTGTAAATCAAAATAAACTAGAGCGTTTCACCCAAGCATGCTTAGCTCCAAATAAGGGTCAGATTTGAACTAATATTACTCATGTAAAAGTCCATAGGGGCGTATAGAGAACTTAATTATGTGCTGAGAAAACTGTCATGAAGCTTGAGTGATGTCTGGGATATTTTATAATAAAGAAATAAGATATTACGTTTGTAATATGCATTACAATGATTTGTGCTTACAACACATTCAGATGGGACATTGCAGTAAAAGTGTAAGATGAAATTATTATGTTGAAATGTTACGATTTCTATTTTAAAATGTGTTCTATTAAAGCGATGGCAAAGATTATTTTTTTAAGCTGGCAGTACTTTAATCTTCAGTGTTTTTTTATTATATCAGCCTTGAAAACAGTTGTCTGGAATCAGGATTTTTTTTTTGATGAATAATAAATTCAAAATGGGGTGGCAAGGTGGCTCAGTGGTTAACACTATCACCTCAAAGCAGGAAGGTTGCTGGTTTGAGTCTCGGCTGGACCAGTTGGCATTTCTGTGTGGTTTGCATGTTCTTCCCGTGTACATGTGGGTTTCCTTCGGGTGCTCCGGTTTCCCCCACAGTCCAAAGACATGTGCTATAGGTAAATTGAATGAACTAAATTGGCCTTTTCCAGTACTGGGTTGCGGCTGGAAGGGCATCTGCTGCATAAAACAAATGCTGGATAAGTTGGCGGTTCCTTCCGCTATGGCTACCCCTGATAAATACAAACCAGACTCATTCTGAATACTTACCCCTATATACATTTCTGGAGAGAGCAAAATACGTCCCAGGAGCTACATTATTTGCAGTTTTTGTTTTCACAAATCCATCAGAGTTTGCACTTTTTCAGATCTCAAATTTCTCTCGCGAGTGTCATTCGCACCTGCTGTTCTCACATTAATCCATCAGAGGCCGCTGTCGACTGAGTGACTTACTGACTTACTGACTGACCAACCGACCGATAACCCCACCCTCCCCCTTCCCTAAACCCAACCAATAGTGTTTTAAAAAGCACAGATGGACCTGCCCACCCCCTTCCCTAAACCCTACTGCAGTGTTTTCAAAAGCAATCCAGAAAAAGAAAAGCTCCCTGATTTTTAACACGTTTTCAGATTTTACCACATTCTCACCCTGTTATTTACTTGTTTATTTTACTTTTTAGCTTTTGTTTTGTTTTTGTTGTATTAACTGCTTTCTGGAACTGTTCTTCACTGGACTCGAACCGCGTTGTCACGGTCAACTCTGCTCTGCATCTCAAGTCCGCCGAAGTACATGTTGAGCTACCGGACAAACTGGTAACAGCGGAAATGGCGTCCATACGGAGGTAAGCGGTCAGATGGTAAGCAAAGAAAAGGAACAGCAACATACCGCCCCATAGCATTACTTTTAATAATGGAATGCAGCCATACGAAGCTCTGGCTACAAAGTTCGCAATCTCCAGAAACGTATATAGGGCTACATTTTCAGAATGAGCCTAAGTTGGATAAATCAGGGACAAAGTCGAAGGAAAATAAATGAATGAATAAGTTCAAAATATCAGTGTTTAGGTTATTATTATCCGACAGCCATACATGCTTAAGAAACAATTAAGTGTAAATTTATGTCAGTATATGGTATGAAATATGGTGTCATTTATTTGAAGTGTTTTGTTTTGATACATATTCTGTTTAAAGGTTTATGTAGATTTTTTTATTAACTTTTAGGACAAAGTAAATAGAAAGATAAATAAAGATAAAGGACTCGCTAACTGCCAAGGAATTTATCTGCAACCCATTTGTCAGCAAATCAGGTAAATCCACCATGTCTGTGTAAGAAGCTCAACTGATGGAGATCGCAAATGACGGCGGCCTTTTAGGGGCAGTTTGCATATTGCATCTTATATGCGTCGCATATTTGCACAAGTTCGTTGTTTCCAATAGACATGCTTGTGCCCACAAGCGGCGTGCCACGCTCGTGCCTTCCAGACACACTCAGTTGAATTAATCCCGCGAGCGCACTGCGAGTCACGTGACAAGAATTGACAAATCAGTTTCAGCTTGTATGGAATATACACATTTCGGTAAGACTAATTATTTCAGACAAACACAGAACACCCAAACACTGCAGTGCTTTGTCATTTTTTACATAAATAAAACTACAAAATACCATGCCAACCCCACCCACCCCCCAACCCCCAAACGTTGACCGGTCTGCGTGATAAAAAGGTTGAGGACCACTGATTTACAGCATAATATAACAAAAAGGTGGCATATTTTCTGAGCCACTTCAACACCAGTGAATTAACTTCTGAAGTCGGAAGTTTTGTCACCCTGTAATTTCACATTCAGCGGGGCCAAGGTCAAATGTTAACCAGTCCTTGAGGTAAAAGTGACAACAAAACCTCCCAAGATGTCTAAAATGTGAATGCAAAAATGGCCCTGCAGTTAATTCCTCTTAAAACTGCCAATTTAGTTAAAAATAGATGTGAAAAGGTGTGAGAATTGCTGTACCTCAAGTGACGTATTGTTTGCATACAATGCTGCAAGACACTAATGTTCTCTAAACATTACCTCACATCAGCTTATAAATTCAGAATCAGGAACTTTGGAAAACATACGAAAACACTGCCTATTTACTAGCATGTGGTTAAGTCCAATGTCTGGTTCTGAAGTGAGGGGATTTAGTCCTTCCTCAGAATGGTTAAAAGGTCTGTGAGAGCCTAATCAGGCCCTCATGCAGAGCCATTGTGACTGGTTAGGGCCCAGCTTCCTGTTCTGAGGGGCGAAAGGTGCCTCCACTATTGATGTAGGGCACTCAAACAAAGAGGGCATGTCAGAAGAATGCAGAATATTCAAAAGCAGAATGGTAGATCTCCACTGGTATCAGCCATTCAATACAACAGCGAAGGAAAAAGCCACAAGGAAGCCACTCAAGGCAAATTTAAAAAGGACGGCTATTGTCAATTAAAGCTAATGTATACTATGGTTTTTACAGTTGATCTTTTAAAATGGACTATTATTAATAGAACTCTTGACTAATGCACAAAAGGAAGATTCATCCTTGTTCATTGCTTGTGCTATTTTTTCCCCATATGTTATAAGCAATACAATGTCTTAGTAAACAAAACAGCGTTACAATTCCTTTAATCCACTCACACACATGCTTATCAACATAAGCGTCTACTGTTTTTAACACAAGCTATTGGTCATGCATAATTTAACCCTTTTGTTCCTTTTCACACTAATGATATATACAGGGACATATTATTGGCAAATAAAGGATTATTTTCATTCAGTTCTTGCACAACACCAAATAAATACCACATCATCATCATCAACAACAACAACAACAACAACAAGTATGTTTTTTTTATTTGTATTTGAATACATTTTCCTCAGCTATCTGAACAATTTTCTGGGACAGTCAGTTTGTTTAGAAGCTCACTTTATACAGTGTTATACTTGCTATGTAGCCCGATTAGTCCAGTGCACGTTTCCCTTACGTTTGCTTTTAAAAACATACCTGTCAACATTGGGATGTGAAAATAAAGAATATGGCCACCATAATAAGGGTTTACACCCCCCCCCCCCCCCCCCCAACGAAAAAAATAATAATAATAATAAATAAATAAATAAAATAAATAATAAAATAAAATAAATTACTAAATATGTTCCTCTGGAGCTGTTCCATTGAATATGTTTTATTTATAATAATTATTATTATTTACAAAAGAAAACATAAATAGTATAGCACCAAATAAATTAACAAACAGTTCAGATAATTGAAATTTATAGCTATTATAAAGAAATAGAATCAAGTTATGAAATCTCATTAACCTTTTCTTAACTGTATAACTTACACATTCTGATTAAAGAGCAGCAAATAAATATAATATATTTGGATTTTTCATTTGATATACATTAAATAACAAAGATGTTGTTTAAAAAATGCATACATCTAACATTATGATAAAAGCATTCGATTGCTTTCCTAAATTTTTATGCTCATTTACGACAAAATCGGTTGTGTTTGAAAAAACCTCCACCAAGATCGGCATGTTTAGATGTTATTATAATTAATTATGTGTATATGTCTGTTCAAACACGCACCCAAAACCCAGATTTTTGGAAGAAATACGGGAAAATACATTTACGGGATGATAGCGGGATAGAACTGTAGATTACGGGAGAATACCAGGAAAAACTGGAGGGTTAACAGGTAGGTTTTGAAAGCACTATTGTTCGGGATTAGGTCAGATGTTCGTCAGGTGATCTGTACGACAAGCTCTGCCTTCTCATGGATCTGTACATGAAGGACATGTATCTGGAATGTACAACAAAACCTACTTTAAGTAACTTATTTTAGATGCACAAAAATGTGCACAGCGCCCTCTAGTGAATCTGTCTACTGAAAAATGCATCAAAATGCACACAGAGCAAAGTAATTTATGTTTTCAAAACAAAATTTAAAACTGTGAATCAATATGTTATCTAACATTTTAAATAGGCTGTGCTAAACTAGAATGCCGTTACTGAAATTCCCATCAAACCCAACACACACACATACACTATATACTGTATATATGTCACGGTTGCAGGTTGTGAAGATCTCTCAGATCTGGACTTCTTTGGACTTTTCTGTCAGCTCTGCACTATTTTCTGTTTTTTGTTTTGACCCTTTGTTTCACCGGTCAATAAAGACCTTGCATTTGGATCCTTATTGTTCTGTATTTTTTTTTTTATAGTGCGTGACTTTATATTTAAGAAAACACAGATGGTCACCACATACACACTAGAAACATTTATCTGTGTTCAGTGCTATGTCTTCAGAATGTCTATTGTTTTTGCTGTCTTTAATAGATTGTTCTTTCTGTTGTTCATTATTTTTCAATGTTGGCATATCGCGGACAACCTAGGTGCAAAACCAACTCAAAGCATATGTGGGAGCTAAAATAAAAAATAAAAAAATCAGTCCCCAAGTCTTAGAAGAAAAATGTCAAATTGATCAAGACACAATTTTGCCTTCATGGTGAAACATCATTTTTGTATATACACTGTATATTGGTTTCCATATGTACCACTATTCACACATACAAATATTTGCTCAAATAGAGCAATTTAATTGACTGTTGTGTTTATCAACACAAAGTTCACTTAAATTTCATTAAAAAAGGCTTTATGTAAAACTCTGATACTCTGTTTTTAGTGACATTAGTGGGCAATAAGTGAACTGCAGAAAGAAAATAATTTCAATTTCTTGTCCTTGAAAATTACTGTATAACAGTATATAGTGCATTTATAGTGTATTGCCATACACCCAATACACACCTCTTCACAACTGTGTAAGGGGGTCTCCCATCACCACCACCTGTGTGCAGCTTTACCTGGGTGATGCGGCGCCAGTCCTTTACCACACATCAGCTGCAGGACGAGGAGAGACAGTGATACAGCCAAATCAGTGGATGGGGATGATTGGGACACCATGGTGGGTAAGAGCCAATGGAGGAACTTTGGCCACGTTACACCCATACTCTTTATGAGAACTGTCATGGGATTTTTTAATGACCACAGAGAGTCAGGACTTCGATTTAATGTCTCATCCAAAAAATAGTGCTCACTGACAGTATAGTGTCGCCATCACTATACTGGGGCACTCCCATCTTGGTTCTTTTCAGTAAGCAACTGGTATTGGATTGCAGTGTGATATGGCTGTGTTAAAAAAAAAAAGTCAGAAATACATTTGCAGTGATATATTTTTAACAAACATGCAGATTTTGTCTACACTATCAACAGGGACATTTAGATGAATATGTGTTGTACTTTTTTCTCTCATTGATTATCTAATAAATTACAAGAGTGACAGCGTAAGAAAGACTGAGTAAAGATATGATATGAATATGTTCGCATAAGTTCTAATAAGTTATCAAAACAACATTGTTATGATCATATTTGGAAATACAAACCATATCTAAACTGAATATTAGTCTCACTTTAAGTGCTGTAAAAAATATCTGTTAATTATCATTTCTGTATTTCGTGATTTATAGCTTATGGGACCTTGATCTCTGCTTTGTCAACTTTTGAAGTTGAGAATTCAACTCTGCAGTTTAACAATGTAACTTCTTGACATTTAAGTTTGTTGAAACAATATAGGCGACGCGGTGGGGCAGTAGGTCGCCTCACAGCAAAAAGGTCGCTGGTTCGAGCCTCGGCTGGGTCAGTTGGCATTTCTGTGTGGAGTATGCATGTTCTCCCCACATTTGCGTGGGTTTCCTCTGGGTGCTCCGGTTTCCCCCACAGTCCAAAGACATGCGGTACAGGTGAATTGGGTAGGCTAAATTGTCCGTAGTGTATGTGTGTGAATGAGTGTGTATGGATGTTTCCCAGAGATGGATTGCAGGAAGGGCATCTGCTTCGTAAAACAATGTGGATAAGTTGGCGGTTCATTCCGCTGTGGCGACCCCGAATTAATAAAGGGACTGAGCTGAAAAGAAATGAATGAACAAAACAATATATTGTACAAGAAATAGATAATGAATAACAGGAAAAGCACTGGTAGTTTATTTCAGTGTTTGTACTGTAATTTACAATAACTGATTTACCAATCCAGGCAATACATCACCTCAAACTATTAAAAACATCAATAAAAGTGCAATTCAAACCATAAACAAACACATAAGCGTAACATTTTACAGCAAGGCCTGAAAGTTGCAAGCAAACATGGCACATTAAAACTATCTTTCCAAACAGAAAAACCTACATTATAAAATCCAGAACAGGCACGCCTCGCCGTCCCGAACTACCTTTTGTTGCTCTGTACACCAATGCCCTCAGAAGTCAAAGTCGATTTCTTTCTCCTGCCAGACAGATACAATCTTGACTAGCCTATTCAAAGGCCACAGGCTGCTTCTCGAAGGCTGGCCTATTATGACGCTATAATATAACCTCTGGCAACATCATCACTGTAGTATCACAAAGGTAATGGGCAGAATTGAATGAAGAGATGGGCCTTTATGCTTTCTCACTCAAACATAATTCTCTTCTCTTTGCCATTTTGACACCATCATTCTTTTTTTCTCCTCTTCCCTTTCTTTCTCTCTCAAACTCCACACATGCGACACGTTTATTTCTTTACCTGCTAGAATGCACAATATTCAACCTCTATTTATTTTTTTAGACATACACTTTTTTTTTTGCCATGCTCCTTGTCTTTTTATTATTTTTATTTTTCTTTTATCAAACTTCCAAGGTCAGACAGGACAATGAATGCCACTGGTGTCTGCTTGAATTACGAACGCCACTGGCGGCCATTGCCTTGGTTTCCAAGCAACACACTAACCATTAATTTTCAATTAAAGCAGACAAAGAGCTGACAGCACGGGCTCTATGGAAGATGTCAAGAATCTGTATTAATATACGACAAGTGAGCATAATTGTGTGTCCATTTTTTTTTCTTCCAAAAAAAAACCTCATCTGTCCTATCATTGAAATGTGAATGCTGTTGATAATTTGAGGGGTGCGCTTTGTGTTCCCCCCGCCTCATCTTTCCCTCACCGGAGATGCATATCATGTGTATTTCTAAAATAACATTTGCCTATTCCATCACTTTTTTCCTCTCTTCTTCATTTCTTGAAGGTGGCAATTATTTCTATTGTTTTGCCGTTATGTCTCGACACACCGAGATCTATATTGGTTTGGTTTTGAAAGGTGGACAGGTGGGTTGATGCAGATCTGACCAGTCCGCAGGTAGTGATTTTCTGTCTATCTCGCAAAGCTTCTCACACTTGTGATATGACAGCCACGTCAGGTAAATATTCAGCTAATCATTACTACATGAAGAGAGCAGGCGCTGCCGAGAAATGAGGAGGAATCTTTCAAAACATGTCTTTCTCATACACATTTCTATAGATTGTGCCTATTCAACTACTTTAAATAAAGATGCTACAAGAAACACATACACACGCAAGTTTTAGGTTCATGAAGACTTATTCCATTTATTTGATCATTAATATCGTGAAATATATTATTAATATTAGTGCACAGTTTTTATTTTAATATCCTTTATTAAATTTAGTTTACTCCTGTAATGCAAAACTGCAGCATTTTGAGCATTTCAGCATTATAGAAGTATTAATAATCATATAATCCTCCAGAAATCATTCTTACTTGCATTTGTTATAACAAATATGTATTTATATGTATTTGTTTAGTTTTTATATATTTTTAATATAGCCCTGATACACACACATATATATATATATATATATATATATATATATATATATATATATATATATATATATATATATATATATATATATATTTATTTTTTAGAATATAATGTAATATAACTACATATATTTAAGAATATAATTTAAAATAACATTTATTAGAATGTAACTTCTATATAATGTTAGAAATGTATTTACACTCATTCAAATAAATTTAAAACATCATATTCATTTGCTGAATAAAAGTATAATTTTTGAACAGTAATCAAAATGTTATTGCTAATCACTTCCGTAATCAATCAATTTAATTGAACTGGGTTTTTAAAATGAACAATTTCTTTCTTTCATTAATTTTTCCGGCTTAGTCCCTTTATTAATCTGGGGTCGCCACAACGGAATGAACCACCAACTTATCCAGCATATGTTTTACACAGCGGATGCCCTTCCAGCTGCAAACCCATCACTGGGAAACATCCATACACACTCATTCACACACATACACTATGGTCAATTTTAGCATACCCAGTTCACCTGTATCACATGTCTTTGGACTGTGGGGGAAACCAGAGCACCCGGAGGAAACCCACTTGAACACGGGGAGAACATGCAAACTCCATACAAAAATGCCAACTGACCCGGTCGAGGCTCGAACTAGCGACCATCTTGCTGTTAGGCGATCGTGCTACCCACTGCGCTACCACGTCGCCCACTAAAATGAACAATGGAACTAATATATTATTTATATATTTATAATATTTTGGCACTATATTTTAATAGATATATATATGTATTTACTTACAATGCAACAAAAACAACAAACTTAAAACAAATTACAGAAAAATCACAGCATTTGAATTTTGTACATCTCATTTTTGTTGTTTTTTTGTTGTGTTGTACTGATTCATTTAAACAAATAATACACATATATGGTCAATATAAGGTCAAAATTATTAGTTAAAATATTATTATTATTTAAATGTCACTTTAAGCTGTATAAAAATGTCTTGAAAAATATCTAGTCAAATATTATTTACTGTCATCATGGCAAAGATAAAATAAATCAGTTATTAGAGATGAGTTATTAAAACGATTATGTTTAGAAATGTGTTGAGAAAATCTTCTCTCCGTTAAACAGAAATTGGGGAAAAAAATATACAGACATATACAGCTGAAGTCAGAATTATTTGCGCCCTTTGAATTTTTTTTCTTTTTTTAAATATTTCCCAAATTATGTTTAACAGAGAAAGGAAATATTTGCAGTATGTCTGATAATATTTTTTTCTTCTGGAGAAAGTCTTAGTTGTTTTATTTCAGCTAGAATAAATTAAATACAATAGCTTGTCTAATGACCCTAACCTGCCTTCAACTGTATGTTTCTGGCATATATGAGAACATATATTTGTTATACATGTATGGACATACAGTGCTCAGCATATATAAGTACACCCCTCACAAATCTCTCTTTTAAATTCACATTTTTATCAGGAAGCTATACAATATTACATTTGTGCATATGCATTAGTTTAGTCAGTACTGAAGCCAAATCTGGAGCTTATCTAACAAAATAACTTACGATAACTGTCCAAAAACTAGTACAGCCAAATTTATTTTATAGAAAAATATTAAATACAAATTTAAAAAAGAGGAAAATCAAGTGAAGCATAAAATTAAACAATTTAGTTGAAATTTTGTAGGTTGTAATTTGTTTTGCAATATATTTAATATTTTTAATATATTTTTACAATAATACAATTTAATTGTATTATCTTTCAATTTCTAAATATGTTTGTGACTAAAATATTATTTTAATAAATATATCTGTTTAATAAATCTGTTTTGTTTGAATGCACCAAAATACATTGCCTATATTCACTGAGAAATGGATAAAAATATTAATTTTCAAAATGGGGTGTTCCCCGTTATGCTGAGCACCCTATATGTGTACATATATGTTTATGGCATATACGTGTACATATATGTTTGTTATACATATATGCACAACACATAAAAACAGAAATGTAGTGCTTTTGCTTTTGTACAAAAAAAAACATTTTTCTAAAATAAGTTTTGTGTACACCTTAAAACTATTTTAAAAAGTTTGCAATGTTAAGTATAAGACTGGACAAACTTGCAAGATGATGTCATCTGAACAGCCCCTACATACTAATGCTGAAAAAAAGGCTATCGGCTTATCAGCTGTTTGTTTGTTTCAAAGAACAGGGCTTCTTGGTGAACAGGAAAATAAAAGCCTGGTTACAAAATGTTATCAAACTTTCACCTGTTCTGCTCAATTAGGCCTCTGTGAAACAGAAGCCCTTTTTAAGCAGCCGTTATCAGACGTGCCTGCATGTGGGCAAAGAGGGCAGGGAGGAAGTTACGGCGCCCAGTGTTTATTTTCAAGATCTCCACCTTTGCATTTGTGTGTTTTTTGATAACAAGTTAAGAGGCTGCGACTCGGGTCAAGCTTTCTACAACCAATAAGTCGTTTGTTCCTGTAATACTTCAGTTTCCAGGTCCAAATACTATAAGATGCCAAAAGTGAAAAACAAATGATAAATATAAACAATCACAGTCTGCTGTAATAGTATTGAAAATCATAATGTCAACATTCATGCCTGATCTCGGAAACGCGAACATTGATTCATCTTTTATAAATGTTAATAACACTGATGTCTGAGATGCAGCAGTGATTGTAGTAAACACTGTGATTTTGAAAATGATGCACTTTAATTTGTGATATATGACTAAATGGTTGTCATCAATAAATTTTAAGAGTTTTCTCAATGCAAATGAGAAAAGACTTTTCACACATAAATAAATGAAAATGTTACAACAAAAATGTATAACCTCACTGTGAAAAAATGACTCAGATAAAAATTGTAAGGCAATATGCTGCACAGCTTTTCTGAGCTGACTCAAATCTAGTCAACTACAGTATCTTGATTAAAAGTGGAGTCAACGCAAAAAATGTTGTGCAACAAGTTGCGTTACAATTTTAAGTTGAGTCAACTTTTTATTGTTTACAGTGCTGGTTAACTATACGTTTACTTGATATATACAGTAAATAACAGCAATTTGATTTTCCCAGAATTCCTTGCATGACACTTTTTAAAACATTTTTACCTGGTACTGTAAATTTTACAGTAACTCACTGGTGATTTTGGTTGCCAGTAAATCTGTAAATTTACAAGCACACTGTAAAATATAATTAAATAATAATTTACAGTGTGTTTGTATATTTTCAGTCTAACTGGCAATCAAAATTGCCAGTAAGTTACTAAAAATGTTACAGTACAATTTTTCAAAATTGGCAGTAACTAACTGTACATTTTACAGTAAATTGTAATTATTAATTTACAGTGTCTTTAATATACACAGTAAATAACTATAAATTGTTACCCAGTTAACAGTACATTAAATTTTACAGTAACTCACTGGCAATTTTGGTTGACAATAGGGTTGTAAATTTACAAGCATACTGTAAATTACAATTATTAAGGTGAATAATACATATTTGGCAACCAAACTGCCCAGTGAGTAAATGTAAATTTTACAGTAAATTGTAATTATTGATTTACAGTGTAAGTTTTCTTAATATATACAGTAAATAACTGTAAATGGACTTTCCTGCATGACACTTCACTTTTTAAGACCTTTTTACCCAGTTAACAGTACAATAAATTTTAAAGTAACTCACTGGCAATTTTGGTTGATACTAAGACTGCAATTTCACAAGCATACTGTAAATTACAATTATTAAGGGCAATAATACATATTTGGCAACCAAAATTGCCAGTAAGTAACTGTAAATTAGTAAAGTGTAATTATTAACTGTAAATTAGTAAATTGTAATTATTAATTAACAGTATTAGTGTCCTTACATACGGTAAATATATACAGTAAATAACCGTAAATTCACTTTCCCGGAATTCCCCGCATGACACTTGACATTTCTTTTTCATTTTTCTCATCAGTGATTTAAATTATATTTTTATATTACATCGAAATTTGTATAAAGCTTATTGGATTAATTTTATGCGTGTTACCATGATCTGAATTTTTATTAAGGTCAATGGTCCGGAACAATTGATAATACATAACTGGTTTTTAATAAACATCCATAACATGCATCACAAGTCAACCCTGTTTATTTTTTTTTATTACTATAATTTTTTTTTTTTTACAAAAATACAAACAACTAAACAGTTGATTTACAAGGTTTGTGCTTTAAAGCAGGCGTCCACGCGCAATTAGCCCGCTCAATCATGTGAAGCCTCGTATGATAACTGGATGTCATGAGTTTGAATCCTTTACGCATAGACTTGCATAACGAAATGGAGTTTGGTCCGGATTGAATACCCTCACAGTCCGGATCTGGACCAAAACATTGGTGTATAACACTATGGAATAATAAAATTTATTTTATGGTTTCCAACATACTTTTAACTGTAAAATTCTTGCAATTACAGCTGCCATTTTTTACCGTAAATTTTACAGATTTGTTTTTTTACAGTGCTGCACATCACAACTCAAGCATTAAGACTCTTATGTGATGTCACTGAAGTGATGACAGCAGCGAGTGATGTTCATCTTTCCGAAGAAGCATTTAAAGAAGCACTGATAGAAACACAATAGAGCCACCTACTGTTTCCAGGCTTCTTCAAGGAGAAAGAGAGAGGGGAAAAAAACATGTTGTTTCTCAGCTTTTAGAGACTTCCAGGGAACGTGAGGAAGGAAAAGAGACGGTATGACAGCTACATAGTGCTCTCTGTGCCTTTGCTGCCTCATTAAATCAAACAGCTCCAGAATTGGTCCATAAACGACTCCAGCACTTCCCTTTTCTCTCTGTCTTACTATATTAGAGCTTATAATTAAGGTAATTACTTTCAAAGAACTCATAATAGGATTCCTCTTGCCTCCTTTTATACTCCTCGCATGGCACGGTAAATACAATTTAATATGCGTTGCCCCTTAAACGACAAACTGACCCACATTTTTGAGCTGTTGGCATCGCAAAGGAAGAGTAATGGGCGAAGGAGGGAGGCTGTAATGGCCAAGACGAACTGCTTTATTATTTATCAAAAACACGGGGAAAAAAATGAAGCAAAGGGGGTTTGGTGATTAAAGTCTGAACTGAAAGCTCTCTCCCGAACAGTTTGCTTAATATTTAATCACCTATTAGCTCCTCTTCTTCTTCTTCCTAATTAATTTTATGTAACAATCATTTTCAATTCACATATTTAATTTCCCGCCGATGTACCTTTTCATTTAACATGTTTTGAGTGTTAATCCGAAAGGCCTGGAAGTGCAGATGTGCTGGTAAAATTAGCAGATGGCAAAGTGCCTTCATTTGTGAACCTTTTTAAATAACTTAGCAGTTCTCTCTCTCTTTTTCTCGTGATATATGCATGAAGATATATATATACACCATCTAGTCATCTATGTCATGTCCTTTAATGCCATATAAGTTAGTTAATCATTAATTAAATATGTATTTACTTATTACAGACAAGCTCATGGATAAACTGGTAGATTATATTTCAAATGTAAATTCAGCCCTAAACTGTATGGAATTTTGAGGTGTCAAAGAAAAAAAAAAGGCTAATAATAATAATAATAATAATAATAATAATAATAATAATAATAATAATAATAATAATAATAATAACAACAACAGCAACAACACATGGCAAATTGCAATTAGGTTTCACTCATTTTTATATGTTTATTACTATGATTTATGACTATTATTGTTAATGGAATATGACTGAATGCAACATAACACAGTTTATATAATTAGTTATAACTCATTTTAATATGTATTAATATGTGGTCATTTAAATATGCAATATTCAATATGAATACCTATTATTCATTTACAACATATTTATAATTTATTATATATTAAATGATGATGATAATGATACTACTATTACTACTACTACTACTACTACTGATACTAATAATAATAATAATAAATACAATAAATATAATAATATTATTAATAATAATGTACTATTATTATTGATGGAATATGACTGAATACAACATAACTCATTTTATATAATTAGTTATAACTCGTTTTAATACTGTATGTATTAATATGTGATCATTTAAATATGTAATATTTAATATGAATACATATTATTCATTTACAACATATTTATAATTTATTATATTATAAATGATGATGGTGATGATCATTATACTACTACTACTACTAATACATAATAATACTATTAAAAAAAAATAAAAAATAAAATAAAATAATAATAATAATAATAATAATAATAATAATAATAATAAAATATAATCAGGTTTGACCAATTTCATATCTCCATTACTATGATTTAATTTTATTTTAATATAACTTATTAATTAATTTTATGGAATAGGACTTATAATATTGTATACACATATAATACACACAAAATATAGTCCATTATAAATTAAATCTGGTAAATCTGGTATAACTTACTATATTTTTATATATCGTATACAGTGGCGCAGTAGGTAGTGCTATCGCCTCACAGCAAGAATGTCGCTGGGTCGCAGGTTCGAACCTCGGCTGGGTCAGGTTCGAACCTTGTCTGGGTCAGTTGGTGTTTCTGTGTGGAGTTTGCATGTTCTCCCTGCGTTCGCGTGGGTTTCCTCTGGGTGCTCCGGTTTTCCCCACAGTCCAAAGACATGCGGTACTGGTGAATTGGGTAGGCTAAATTGTCCGTAGTGAATGAGTGTGTGGATGTTTCCCAGAGATGGGTTGCGACTGGAAGGGCATCCGCTGTGTAAAAATGTGCTGGATAAGTTGGCGGTTCATTCCGCTGTGGCGACCCCAGATTAATAAAGGGACTAAGCTGACAAGAAAATGAATGAATAATGCCATCATTTTAGATGGCAAATGTAAATTCAGCCCTAAACAGTATAGAATTTTGAGGTGTCAAAGAAAATAAAAATAATAATAATAATAACAACAACAACAACAACAACAACACATGCCAAAATGCAATTAGGTTTCACTCATTTTTATGTTTATTACTATTATTAATTAAAATGTATGTACTATTATTATTGATGGAATATGACTGAATACAACATAACTCATTTTATATAATTAGTTATAACTCGTTTTAATACTGTATGTATTAATATGTGATCATTTAAATATGTAATATTTAATATGAATACATATTATTCATTTACAACATATTTATAATTTATTATATTATAAATGATGATGGTGATGATCATTATACTACTACTACATACATAATAATACTATTAAAAAAAAATAAAAAATAAAATAAAATAATAATAATAATAATAATAATAATAATAATAATAATAATAATAATAATCAGGTTTGACCAATTTTATATCTCCATTACTATGATTTAATTTTATTTGAATATAACTTATTAATTAATTTTATGGAATAGGACTTATAATACTGTATACATATTTAATACACATAAAATATAATCCATTATAAATTAAATCTGGTATAACTTACTATATTTTTATAATTTATTATAGTATACATGATTAACAACAACAACAATAATAATAATAATAATGATGATAATTACGGCATCATTTTAGATGTTAGAATGATTTACTAGTGTGTTTATGCAATTTTAAATATTATTTGAGATAATGAGAGTGTATGGGCGTTTCCCAGTACTGGGTTGCAGCTGGAAGGGTATCCCTGATAAATAAAGGGACTAAGCCGAAGGAAAATTAATGAATGTTATCTCTTATTGCCTTTTTTAGGTATATATTTAGTGATATTCAATGACATATACTGTAGATAATAATTCTATTAATACCAATACTATTAATAACTAAAACAACAACAAATATGGCAAATTCGCTCTTTCACATACTTATATCAGGGGTTTTTTAATATTACATTATTACACAGAATCCCACAGTAAACAAGCGTAACACCCTATCTCCTCCTCTCTTTCTCTCTCTCTTTCTCAGTCATCAGGGACTCAACGCTCTCTCTGATTTGCATGCAGGGTCTTGGACGAGCTGGAAAAAGTGCCGTCAGGCCACAAAGGCACCTTGGCAGATAATGAGTGGCGTATTCCAGGTACAGCCCAGAGTATCGCTCCTCATCAGGGGAATTTTCAATTAAGGGATGCAGATTAATAAAGCATAATTGTGAGGCTCAATCTACCCGTGGAGAGAGCGAGAGAGCAGGAGGAGGAGGACAAAACCAGCCTGTCTGTCAGTAAAAAAACGCATGTCCAGTGTTCAGGACCTGCGGTTATGTAAGATAATGTGCTTGAGCAAAAGCATTTGGGCTTCGGTAGATGTGAGTGTTTGTTCTCTGTGTGTTATGAACGGTTGACTCATGCTATGCACAATATGCATGCATGCTCTGTTTGAACAGGGAGAGTAAATAATATTGCAAATATCTGCATATGAGTTTACCAGGTGTTTCATCACAGTGTATTTTCATGTGTCAGGAATCGATTGCAAAAGGGATTGATTTGTATTAGGAAATTATTATTTTTCTCTTTGTAATGCTATTTTAATATTTTATTAATATTAATATTTTAATATTTTATTATTATTTTCAATATTTTGTATAATGTGTTGAAATATGAAACAGTACAAAATGAGAAAAGTGATTATGTTGTAAAACTTTGAACTACAAAACAATTTCCATTGTTTGTGAGCAATCTCATTGTATTTTATACAACATGACCATTCCAAAACATGTTCACATTAAACAATTTATATTGTTAAATTATTCAGAAATAAAAATGAATAAAAACTATATTTTTTGTGAGTATTATATGATACTTTATATATGATAAATAATGATAAATAAATAATAAAATAAACAACAAAAGCAACATCAATAATAATAATAATAATAATAATAATAATAATAATAATAATAATAATAATAATAATAATAATAATATCAGGGTATATGGAGAAGTATGCAGAAGAACTTTTAATTTTGCAGTAACCTGGGTCAAGTGCTTCCAGTGAACTATATGCAGTTACAAAATCTGCGAATTTAAGGTCTGTTGTCTTTAAAAATCAATGATTTCCACTGCCTGATTGAAATACGATATAAAGTAGGTCTCAGATTTTACAAGAAGCGCTGCATCAAATTCAATTTTGCATGTGCATGTAAACGGTTTTTCATCATGTTTTAAGCTTGACAAACTAAATGAATGCTGAAGTCTATTGAACTGATTGTATTTTAATTACATTACAACATCGATGCTGTAAAAGGAACTGTATGAAATTTTAAAAGTCACATTAACTGTTCACTGGAAGTTTATCAGGATGGGTTCAACAGAATATTCTGTTATAGTCCAATTTTATATACATAGTATTTTTGATAACAATAAAAATAGTATTTATAAACAATATTATAATCATAATAATCGTATTTAAAGCAATTTGTGGTATTATAAATAGTACCACTATAACTACTACTAAAATAACATAATAATAATAATAATAATAATAATAATAATAATTATTATTATTATTATTTAACAAGTATTGTTAAGAGTAATAAGAGTAATATTATAATATAAAAATTAATTTTTATATTAAATTTATTTGACTTTATATTAAGTGGCCTTAACTAATATGTAGTTACACTGAAATTAATAATTTGTTACAATGTACTTATTGTCTAAATGCATGTTTTTACATTGTACTTATGACTGATTAAACACCTGCATGTAATTACATCTGTAATTAATTTCTGTAAATACATTTTTAATTAAACTGTTGACCATCCCTTACACCTTAACCCACCCTTAAACCTACCCATACCACCAAACATGTACTAAACCTACCCATATATCACCTCAAGAGCACCAGAAATCTGCAATACAATATAAAGACAATAAGTACATTGTTTTTATTTTTTTGATGGAATTACATGGTAGTTAAAGCCACTAAATATAAAGTGGGACCAAATATTATTATAATCTAATAATATTATCAAAAAAAGTTTATATTGTTTTGTTTTATATTTTGTTAGACATTAGATATTGTAAATACTATTTTTCATATAAAATAAAATGTAGTGTACATATATATATATGTTTTAAAAGGTGCTAAATTGTAATTGTTTATATGCAGACATGCATATTCATACAGTAGTGTTTTTTTTTTTTTTTTTATTGCTGAAATATGTTATGCATCAGTAAAAGTTCTCTGAATTCCGTATTTTTATCAATATTGGTTTTTGTAATGTTGCTGTTTTTAATTTTACATAATTTTCCTTACTTTATTTTCCACACTGTAAGAAAATGGCTGTGAAATTGTGAAAATGAATAAAACATTTAAACTGTGAAAATGCTACAGTAAAAACCTGTAACCTGGCTGACAGAACGTTTCTTTACCATTTTTCCTAACCGTAAACTGACTTTCCCAGAATCCAGAATTTTATGGATTTTTTTTTACAGTGTAGCCTAGAGGGTCAAAAAACACCTGCAGTTACAGAAACACACATATATTTTCAATCTCATTGGTTCATACAGTGATTCTGACCGAGTAGATAAAACCTGCCAAAAGCCTTTTCTCTCTGAAAGCCTTGTATAAGTCGTTCACACCTGCGAACAAAAAAGCCGAGCGTCGCTCTTTATCTGAGTTTATCTGCTATCATCAAGCACACATCCAGAGCTGGGTAAACATTTAACACCTTTAGCAAAGCTACTTGTGCTCTTAGTCAGAGGTTTAACAAGAGGACAAGTTGTTTTCCTTGTTGGTTAGTTCAGAAAACATTCCATTCGCCTCCACTCCCTTGACCTGTCACCGAACAATGTTTGCACTAAAGCTGTGATTTATCTGAACACTACAACACACTCCGTCTGCACAAACTGAAACACATACACACACACACCCACGCATTTACTTGTAAACACATTCTTACATGTACATGCACATCCACGTACACAAAGCAAACTATTAAACCTGTTTGTGCAGCCTTGCATTAAACGACCTTATTAAGATAAAAGCTCTTATTTAGATCCTCACGAGTCGCAGATGAATAATCAAACCTTGAACGTGTCAAACGAATGCGATGGAAAGGAGATATAAAGCTGAATGCAGGTAAACAGCCACTATAGTAAATCCAAACAAATGCTTAAGACATTTGTGAGGCGTTAATGGAAAATGTTTTACAAAGCCAAACAAATCAAAGCTCGAATAGCAAACAGCACATTTTACATGACAGTACAGCACATTTGTACATGGGTTTGTAAAAAATGTAAGCGTAAAAAAATACAGAAAAGGCCTGCCCTTTCTATTTAATTATTCCATAAATAAGGCATATATATTATTATTATTATTATTATTATTATTATTATTATTATTATTATTAATCGCATGTCAAGCTGATAGGATCAAAATCTGTTTTTGTCTGATCTAAAGATGTGCTTAAGTGGGTTTGTAAACATTCTCAATCATATTTTAAAACAAAAAAGCAAA
Source organism: Danio kyathit (assembly GCA_903798195.1). Lineage (NCBI taxonomy): Eukaryota > Metazoa > Chordata > Actinopteri > Cypriniformes > Danionidae > Danio > Danio kyathit. Next base: position 25,410,575 of record LR812529.1, on the reverse strand, counting down.
CAACAAACAAAAGAAGACAAAATAAAATAAAATGAAATGAGGGCATCACGGTAGCAGTGGGTAGCACAATCACCTCACAGCAAGAAGGTCGCTGGTTCGAGCCTCGGCTGGGTCAGTTGGCGTTTCTGTGTGGAGTTTGCATGTTCTCCCCATGTTTGAGTTAAAAAAACATGTGGTATAGGTTAATTGGGTAAGCTAAATTTTCCGTAGTGTATGTGTGTGAATGCAAGCGTGTATAGATGTTTCCCAGTGATGGATTGCAGCTAGAAGGGCATCCGCTGCATAAAACATATGCTGGATAAGTTGGCGGGACTAAGCAGAGAAGAAAATGAATGAACAAAACAAAACAAAACAAAACAAAACAAAACAAAACAAAACAAAACAAAACAAAACAAAACAAAACAAAACAAAACAAAACAAAACAAAACAAAACAAAACAAAACAAAACAAAACAAAACAAAACAAGCAGACAGCACATTTTACATGACAGTAGCACATTTGTACATGAGTTTGAAAAACATTTTGACCTAAAAAAAACATGATTCCCTTTCTATTGAAATATTCCATAAATAAGGCATTTTGTTAGTTGTACCATTTTATTTTTATTTATTTACTGCAAATCGAGCTGACAGGATAAGAATCTGTTTTTGTCTGAACTGAAAAAATTTAAGTGGGTTTGTAAACATTCTTAATAATATTTTAAAAACAAAAAAGCAATCAAAACAGCAAACAACAAAACAAACAACAAAAAAACAAAAACAAAACAAAACAAAAAACAAAACTAGCAGACAGCACATTTTTACATGACAGTAGCACTTACATGGGTTTGTTGTACATAAACATTTTTAACATAAAAAAAATACAGAAAATGACTACCCTTTCTATTGAAATATTCCATAAATAAGGCATTTTCTTAGTTATACTATTTTATTTTAATTTTTTTACTGCATGTCTAGCTGATAGGGTCAGAATTTCTTTTTGTCTGTTCTAAAGAAGTTTAAGTGGGTTTGTAAACATTCCTTTATTTTATTTTCGGCTTAGTCCCTTTATTAATCTGGGGTCGCCACAGCAGAATGAACCGCCAACTTATCCAGCACATGTTTTACGCAGCTGATGCCCTTGCAGCCGCAACCCATCACTGGGAAACACCCATACACTCTCATTCACACATATACATTACGGACAATTTTAGCTTACCCCATTCACCTGTACCGCATGTCTTTGGACTTGTGGGGAAACCAGAGCACCCGGAGGAAACCCACACGAACGAGGGGAGAACATGCAAAATCCACACAGAAATGCCAAATGACCCAGCCGAGGCTTGAACAAGCGACCTGCACTGAGGCGACAGCACTACCTACTGTGCCACTGTGTTGCCTGTGGTTTGTAAACATTCTTAATCATATTTTAAAAACAAAAAAGCAATAAACACAAAACAAAAATGCAAACAAAAACAAACAAATGAACAAAAACTGATGCAAATCAAAACAAAAAACAAAACAAAACAAAAAACAATCACACTAAAGTTCCATTAGCTAATGCTAATTATTGTATTTACTAACCTAAACTTAAAATGCACAATAATTGTACAGTATTTATTAATCATAAATCCACATTTACTAAAAATCTCATTGTTTGTTCAATTCCAGTTTGCCCAGTAGCTCGCCACCTACATCGGCAGACTTGAGACGCAGAGAGAAGTTGACTGCGACATCAGGGTTTGAGTCTTGCGAAGAACCGTTCCAGAAAGCAAAAAATTATATAAAGAAGTGAATAACAGAGTGAGAATGTGGTAAGATCTGAAATAGGGGCCACGAGGGGCTTTAATTTTCTGCATTGCTTTTGAAAACACTGTTGGTTGGGTTTAGGGAAGGCAGTGGGCGGGTCAATCTGTGCTTTTGAAAACACTATCGGTTTAGGGAGGGGGTGGTTGGGGGATCAGTCGGTTGGTCAGTTAGTCAGTCAGTCAGGCAGTCAGTCGACAGCAGCCTCTGGTGGATTTACATAGTGTGAATGACACTCACGAGAGAAATTTGACATTTGAAAAAGCGTACACAAAGTATTCGTGAAAACAAAAACTGCAAAAAAGCGTACCTGCTGGGGTGTATTTCGCCCTCTCCAGAAATGTACAGGAGTACGTATCAATAATGAGCCTAGGTTGGTTTGTTCATGCTAGTAAATACATTGGCTAACAAAAACCAACGGTACCTTACTGTAAAGTGTTACCAACAAAACAAAAATAAATTATTTATTATACTTTATATTATTTTGTTTGTTTACTTTCTATTATTACTAGTTTGGTGTCTGTGAACTTATGAACATGTAAAGATGTTTATACTTACTTTTTAATAAGTATATGTTGGTTTATGTCAAAGGGGCAGGGCTTTGACTTTAAAAGGCAGCCCCAAATGCAAATTCAGGGTCAGTTAACCTGGCAAGCGAGCAAGCGAGCTACTGTGGCGTCGTAAGCAATTTGTGACCTGTCTGTGTATAATAGTGTGTTTGTACATACTGTATATCGTTTGTTTGTTTGTGGTTTATTTGTTCTTTTTATTTTTTTAACCAGTTTTGTTTCTGGTTATTTTGTTACTTTGCAGGGTTTTGGGTTAGTTTGGTTTTCACTCTCGTATACTGTAAATAAACCATCACTTTGCACGTTACATCACTGAGTAGGGCCATCATTTTTCCCGAGGTATTTCTCGCTTTACCATACATTGAGAACCCACTATGAGCCTTCCTGGTTTGTCAACCTCACAAATACACTATATAATTTATTAAGTAGACAGAGGATTAATTCTAGACATGTTTTGTAAAAAGACTTTTACCCTCAACAAAACAAAACAAAGAAAGGAGAACAAGCCTGCATTTCTATTCCTAAATATTCCTTAATGCATATTATCAGATTTACATGCCATTTGTACCACATGTTTATTGAGCTGATAGGACGGAAATCTGGTTTTCTGCTCTATTATTAAATTAAATCTGAATACATGTAAACAGCAGCTATACTTCCAATCCTATCAAGTGCTTCAGGCAATCACCACAATCCATTTGTAAATCCATGCCTGGGTGGGTTAGTAAACGTTTCTGATTGTGTTTTACAGACCGCAGAAGAACGGATCTGCTTTTCGTGAGACATGTGAGAGTGCGCTCACCTCTGCGTGAGAGGTGCAAGTCTGCATGTCTGCCGCATGTTTTGTCTTACCGTGATTTATGAGTGCATATGTGTGCGATGTTGCCCTTCTGTGTGGAGGAGGCCCTTGAGGGAGACGCAGGGGAGTTGTGTAAGAAGAAGTGTCTTTTTGCCCCAGGGACAAGGGCTAGCGGAGCCCAGAGGAGTGACTGACAGGAGTGCAGGGCTGCTCGGGTTCAGGCTGGTTTACTTCACACCCGTGCAGACATGAGAGAATCTACCTCTGAGATTCAACAGTCCGCTTCTCTGAAAACAGTTATGATGCCTACTTAATCCTAATCTCCTCATTTACAGTTGGAAACGCAATTATTAATAACTTGGGTGTTTGTTCAAACTACCAACCATATAAACAAAAACTTTATATTCTTTCTATGAAACAAACCAATGCTATCTCATGGCAATGCCTAATGTTTTGATTTAGAGGCTTTTTGTCTTATTCTGTACAATCTCATTTGTACATTTTAATATAATTTGTTCATCCCACAATGAGATGTAGGGTTAGAGTTTGGGATAAAACCTTTCTTTTAAAGGTCCCATGAAATTAAAATAAAGTTTTTTCGGATATTAGTATCAATATGATCGTTTTTAGGATGTCTATGTGCTCCAAAACAGGGACAAAAGTTTGTGTTTAGAAGGTATAAAACTGATATAAACATGTAAAGCTTGTAGTTTGTCACTTCTGTGTAAATGGATCAACAGTTTTATTTACGTCACCTCATACTACAGTTTCTTATCAAATCATGGCCAATCAAATGCTCTCTAGCATCTGACATGCCCCGCCCCCTTCAAGACGCTTCTCATTTGCTTTTCATTTGATGTGCTTGAGCTTAACCACTCTCACTGGCAGAGCGGTGATGAAACAAAACAGCATTGGCTATTTTTTTAAAAGAGGGAGGAACTACACTATGTTCTTTTCTGATAATATGTAAAATAGTTAAGTTTCTTGTTCAGAAGGATATGGACACACTACAACTACTGACCCTTAGGCGTCAACTACATAAATAATAAAAGAAACAAAAATAAATAAATAAACATTGCGAACAAAACCATATAAAACAAAAACCTTATATTATTTCTGTGGGACAAATTAATGCTATCTCACGGCAATTCCTAACTTTTTAATTTAGTAGCTAACTTGTCTTAGTTTGCCATTTAATTTGCTCATCCAACAATAAGGAGTAGGGTTAGGGGTGAGGTTTGGGGAAATGCTTCCTTTTAAAAATCTTATGCTTTCATACAAATTAAGTCATGTGTATTTGTATACAAATTAGGCAATTTTCTGTTAATACAAAAAATAGTTACGTTTTGAACGAGCTGGACAAACAACAAATTGATACTTAGGTGTACTTAATTGATACTTAACTACATACTTAACTTCATTTGAGATAATGTTTGTTCAAACCAGCAACCATATGAACTACAAACTAAAAAAACAAATTGAACTTAATGACATCAACTACAAATTAAAAATGTATTAAAAAAAAACAATATAGCATAACAAACTGCAAACAAAAAAATAGAAGAATAAAATTAAACAAAATTAAACAAGAAATACAAGTAAAAAAAATATACATCTAATAAAAATCAATGAGCAGAGATTGTTGCAAAAGAACAAACTGAAGCAAAATCAACCAAAACAGGTGTGCATGGCTGCTTGGGTTGAGGCTGGTTTAGTTCAGCTCAGAGCAGACATGAGGGAATTCAACACCACACCAGCTTTGGTCTGCTTATTTGAAAACAGTTTTGCAGTTTTTAACTACAAATCTTTGTTGAAGGTCTGTAAGGGCTTCCTTTGGTTCGCTCTCTGCAGTGAGTGAAAGGTAATGATGCCCATTTAATCCCAATTTCCTCATTTACAGTTGGCCCGGGGCCACTAGGAGCTTATAGCTATTTATATACCTCATTTGAGATAATTTGGGTGTTTGTTTAAACCACCTTTATATACTTTCCATGGGAGGAACTAGAAAAACAGAGCAACATGTAACATGAGGACAAAAGAGAATTTGAAGGAATCTTACTGACTCAAAATAAAAACACCTTTAGGCATCAAATGCAAATGGGAAGAAATTAAAAATCAAAGATTAAATAAAAAAAACAGTACACAGAAAACTCCAGACCAGAAAACATGTCACAACATCTGTGTTTTATCTGAACAGCTGCTCAAGCACCGCTGACTGGTGTGAGCTTGTCTGTTAAAGGGAATCACAGCAGAGCTTTGAGCTAAAATGCATTAATGAATGCTGCTGCTTAATATGCAGAGCTTCATCTAAAATCAAACAGCAGACATTAAAAAACAACAAACTCAAAATCAAAAAACATAAAAAACAAAAAACAAAATAAAAACAAAAAAAAAAAAAACAGTATGAAGTGGTAGCACTTCAGGGCGTCCTGAGTTCAAATCCCAGCTTGAGGACATTTCCTGACCATACCCCCCTCTCTTTCTCCCATTTCACTTCTTGTTGGATTACTGTCCTATCTAATAAATGCAAAAAGGCCAAAAATAAATCTTTCAAAAAATAAATACATAATAAGATACATAATAAGAAAAACAAACAAACAAAAAAGTGGACAACCGCAGAACTTTTTACAAAAAAAAATCAAACTATAATCAAATAGCAAGAAATTACAAAACAAACAAACAAAAATAAAGTAAAACAGACCACAAAACAAAATATAAAACACAAATTGCAGACAGCAACAATATCTTTGCAAAACACACAAATAAATAAATAAATAAATAAATAAATAAACTGCAGGCATTACCAAACAAGCTGAAACTAAATAAAATTAAGCCACACAAAAACAAACAAACAAACAAACAAACAAACAAACAAACAAACAAACAAACAAAGTTTTGTTAGCAAAAAACAAAACAAAAAAACACACTAAATCAAACAAATAAACAAACAAACAGACAAATAGACAAACAAAGTTTTGTTTGCAAAACAAGACAAAACCAAAAACAACCAAACCAACAAAACAAAACCACACAAAACAAACAAACAAACAAATAGATAAACAAAGTTTTGTTTGCAAAACAAAACAAAACCAAAAACAACCAAACCAACAAAACAAAACCACACAAAAACAAACAAAGTTTTGTTTGCAAAACAAATCCCAAAACAATAAAACCAATAAAACAAAACCAAACAAAACAAACAAACAAACAAATAGATAAACAATGTTTTGTTTGCAAAACAAAACAAAACCAAAAACAACCAAACCAACAAAACAAAACCACACAAAAACAAACATACAAAGTTTTGTTTGCAAAACAAATCCAAAAACAACCAAACCAACAAAACTACTCCTGGTGATGTGGACTGAACTGGATTTTTAAAATGAATCCTTTGTTGAATCAGTTCACAAAAATGCTCTAAATGATTTGTTAAATTATTTGCTTGTCAAGAACACATTGACTCTTTATTGACTCTGCACAAATCATTTACCGGTAACAATACTTTTTCAGCTGTCTGCTTTCTTGCAGTTACTTCACTAAAGCATAAGCGTTTTTACATGTGTGTAGCAAATCAGCTTGCTTCTACTGAAGCGACCAAAACATTCCTATGGCTCTCCTGTGTTTTGCAGTAAACAGTAATGTGTTGACTGGCTGAGATTTCATCCATACCACTTTAATACTTGTGATTGATGAGCGACGAGCACAGTGAGCATCTGAAGACACTGAGCATCTCTTTGGGAAAACACACACACAAGCACACAAACACACACACTGCATGTCCTGTCCTGACTCAGACATGTAAAAGTAATTCCAAACGGTTTCTCAATGCATCATAGTCTTCACTGTAATTCTCTCACTCTCCACGCAGATGTTTAGATAAAATGATCCATTCTTGCGGTTGAAAGCGTAAGTGGCTTTCTGCTCAATTTTATCACAACCATCAAGGGAAACTGATTTGGCCAAAAGAATTACATCACACCCCATGCATGTGCAGAGAGACTGACAAACAGACACAAACAAGGCACGAAACATTAAGCTAAAGTCATCAATCTGATTCAAGTGTGATGAAACCATTGGAGATTGTTATCTCCAACAGCTGGAACAATGCAAAGCCATTGATATTCATTAAAGACTACATTAAAGTTAAAGGCACAGCAGAGAAACAATAGAATATGCCAAGCCTTGAGTCACGGTTAAAGAGGAAATGTATAACAGTGTTGTTTTTCTTAACTACACTGACAAAAAAAAGAGTGTTTGTAGAAGCAATTTTCACTCAAGGAATTGATAGAAAATTCTAGAGATATAAAAAACTAGAGATATAAAGCATAACATACATTAAATAATGTGTTAATTAAATAAGAACGTAAAAATGTAATGTAATGTGTTTTTATATAGTGCATATATTGTGTATGGCCATACACCCAAAGCGCTTCACAATCATGAGGGTCTCTTCACACCACCACCAGTGTGCAGCATCCACTTGGATGATGCTATGGCATCCACAGGACAACGGCGCCAGTGCACTCACCACACACCAGCTATTGGTGGAGGAGAGACAGTGATAGAGCCAATTCAGTGGATGGGGATAATTGGGAGGCCATGATGGTAAGGGCCGAGAGAGAATTTGGCTAGGACACAGAGGTTACACCCCTGCTCTTTACAAGAAGTGCCATGACATTTTTAATGACCACAGAGAGTCAGGACCTCGATTTATCATCTCATTCGAAAGATGAGAGTATAGTGTCCCCTTCACTTCACTGGGGCATTAGGACTCACACAGACCACAGGTTGAGCGCCCCCTGCTGGCCTCACTAACACCACTTCCAACAGCAACCTAGTTTTTCCATGTGGTCTCCCATCCAGGTACTGACCAGGCTCAGCCCTGCTTTGCTTCAGTGAGTAACCACTAAATACAGTCCTAAAATACAAAAATGAGACGGCTACAGAAAACATTACAATGTAAAGCGTTATTACAAATGACTGCAAATTGGAAAACAAAATATAAAACAGAAATAAATAAATAAATAAATAAATAAATAAATAAATAAATAGATAAATAAATAAATAAATAAAAGAGGGGCAGGGCAGTGGCGCAGTAGGTAGTGCTGTCGCCTCACAGCAAGAAGGTCGCTGGTTGGAGCCTCGGCTGGGTCAGTCGGCATTTCTGTGTGGAGTTTGCATGTTCTCCCTGCGTTTGCGTGGGTTTCCTCCGGGTGCTCCGGTTTCCCCCACAGTCTAAAGACATTTGGTTCAGGTGAATTGGGTAGGCTAAATTGCCCGTAGTGTATGTGTGTGAATGAGTGTGTATGGATGTTTCCCAGAGATGGGTTGTCGCTGGATGGGCATCCGCTGCGTAAAACTAATGCTGGATAAGTTTGCGGTTCATTCTGCTGTGGTGACCCCAGATTAATAAAAGGACTAAGCCGAAAAGAAAATGAATGAATGAATAAAGTAAATAAAGTAAATCAATAAATCAGTAGATATTACCAAACAAGCTAAAATAAATTTGAACAAAACCACACAAAAACAAACAAACAAACAAACAAAATAAAGACAGATGCCAAAAAACACAACAACACACAGAACAAGCAAACAAAAACAAAAACAACACAACAAAAAAACAACAAAAACAAAACAAAACAGAAAACACATAGCATAATTGAAAATGCATAGCAAAACAGAAAACACCAGCCTGATCTCACGAGGAAACGTAAGTATTTTACGTTTTGTCAGTTTAGTGGTTAATTCGTACGAATTCGTACTAGTTCAGTCGTACGAAAATGTACGATTTTAAAAAGGAGGCATGGCACCCAACCCCACCCCTAACCCCAACCGTCATAGGGTGATGAGCAAATCGTACTAAATTGTACGAATTAGATCGAACGAATTCATACGAATTAGCCACTAAATCAAAAAGTTACGAATTGCCGTGAGATTGCGTTGGAGAACACATAGCAAAACATGTCGCACAAAAAATAGTTTCACACTTTCACTTTCACAGTGACACCAGTAAATATCCGAAAAAAAATATCCGGAACAAATTTACCAGTAAATTCAACAAAGCGATGTTCACACAGACAAAGACGTTCTGTAATTTTTCCGGAAAAGACCATTCATTCCAAAATACTGGTAAATTCTGACATCATTAACCAGAAATGAGCTCGAAACTGCCACAGTTGTATTTGTAAACATAGAAGAGGTCAGGCTGTTGTTGATGGTTTCACTTTTATTTAAAGCTTTAGCATTCATGCAGCTGCTTTGTCCCAGAGACATCCAAAGACAGAAGCGCCAACCACGGCTAAATGTTTACACATTTGACTACATTACAAATTCTGTGGATGGATAAGTATTGTGAACAGCTTCGATTAAAAACATATGGAGGAACACATTCGCATGTCGAGATAATATTGTGTGTGTGTGTGTGCTGGTGCTCACTGGAGCACTCCTTCACTTCATGTGAACACGCGTTAAGCAACTGAAGCAGAGCTTGAAGTTAAACAAACAGCAGTTTATGAAAAGCATTTTATAAAACTTTTTTACACAGTTGGCATTAAGATGGAACATAAAAACTTTATCTGACAAACATCTAGCAGCTAAATGTGTCTGGAAAAATATGTCTGTTTATTTTCATAAATATGAAATGTGAATGCGTCTGAATGTTCTGATTGGCTGGAGTAGGCATTCTAAAACGCACTCTTTCCGGCAATTTTCCTTCTGTGTTCACACAGAGCAGCATTCCGGCAAATTACCAGTAATGTAACAACTTCTCTTTCGGGAAAATTTCTGGAACGAATTTACCCGTGTTTTCAAAATGGGCCGGTTCACACATGATCCCTTTCCGGAAAATTGCCGGTAATTTTCCAGAAAAGTCTTTGTGTGTGAAAGAAGCTAATGTTTGATTTAAAAAACATTTAAAACACAGATGACGTAAACAATCACAGTTTACACCCATGTCATACATGACTAAAAGCGTTGTAATATGTATGCCAGACCAGTAAACGTTGATGTCACTTTGTAAAAGAACACTATGCATCTGCACACATATGATCCTGTAGTCTATTATTAAAGAGACGTTAATTAATATTACATTGTTATCACATTTAATTTTTAACAACTGTGGCAATCAAAGAAAAATACAAAAATAAATAAAAAAGACATAACATTTAGATCCATGAGTGTTGCATGAGATTTAACATTCAATAATAATACCCAGTCTTGTTTCTGCTGATCTTAGGAATTTTGACTGTGTTTTGACTAGTCATCACTGAAAAGTTGCGCAAGTGTGCTCACTAACTGAATTCTGTTTGCACTATCAAAACATTGCTAAATAGTAGGCGTTTGGGAATTTTGGGGATTGATCTGCGTTTTAAAAACAAACAGTACTTCCATTTTGTTGTAGCAAGAATAGTAGCGAAAGTATTACACTTCACCTTTAAAACCCCATGATGGCAATGCATGCTCCTGAAATGCTAATGATTCCCTTAGAGAGCATCTAGTTGTAGAAAGGACAACTGGATCCAAAATAAGATTTTTAATCATTCCAGTTATAGAATTGTTGGTTGGGAAGATGCAGTTGGCGTCGCAAACAGGATAGTAACAGAAGGGATGATTATAATCAATCTGTGTCTGCAGTGAGTTCTCAATTACACATTCACAAGCGTTCTCCATCATTGTTAGCGTTAATTAATTTGTAATATAGAAACAAATTACCTTTGCGTGAATGAAAATTGCACCTAAATGTACCGTAGCAGTTTTGCATGGTGATGATTAAATAATCCCAGCAGATTCAGAGATGTTTGCAGCGTTGCGCTGATGAACTTGTATAACATTATTAAGTTAGCAATAACAACTAGCTAATTTACTCCTGTAAACATTCGTTTGCAAAAATAGATGTGACACCTGAAGCGCAACAACAAACACTTCTGAGGGAGATAATTAGGAAGAGAGATAGAAAGCGTTGTGTAATTTTTAATACCGATTTCATATGGCTGCCTGAGCCTAAATGTTACATCTCAATTGATGCCTGGAAAGTTTTATATACGTCTTGTGTAATTCTGATAGATGCTATCATACTTTAAAAAGCTTATTATTATAATGTCACTTATTCTGAACTCAATATCAGCAGCCAGGAACAATATACTTGCTTTTTTTTTAGCAGGAGATCACTGACAAAAGATGAATAAATATCTTAGAAAATAAAAATGAATGAAAATCCTCAGAGCAAAATAAAGCAGTGAGCAGATAATAGAAAGAGGGATATATAGCCAGGTGTCTCTGTTCTTTTTTTGAGAAGCGGCAATAGATTATAATAATAAGTTAGTTGGACTCAAATGTCTCAAATGAGGCCACACAGCTCTTACTGCGAGGCTTAACCAAAGAAATGAAAGTCGAAACCTTTCAAATACACTGCGTGACAGCATCTCTTCTTTGTGGTGCAGTTTGTTGTATTTTTAGGGAAAAAAGGACACTGCAATGTAGGAAAGAGTCTCGATTTAGGTATTTAGCAAGTGAGGGATTTAGAAATGAAGTTTTGAGATAAATAAAGACAAAGAGGTGTCTTAGACCCAATTACCAGTAAGATTATGCATATAAAAGTTTTATTTATGAGCTGCTGACTCCAGTTCAGTGTTTGTTTGAGAAATTACAATGCTCAAATTTACAATGTTTTTTGAGCATTTGAAAGTTACATTGTTAGATTAATGTAATTAAATGTAGACTAATGCACTGTTAGACATTTCAAAGAGTTTTTACAGTAACTTACTGGCAACACTGTTGCCAGTAAGTTACTGTATTTGAGATTTACAGTATACAACCGTAACTCAGTTTACAGCATGTTACCGTAAATCTAGTGTCTGAAAACGGTTAATTACTGTAAAACATTAAAGTAAACAGTTAGCTACTGTAAACCTTTTCATTTGTCCTAAAGATTATATCATATAATTTTATTAATATGATCTTTGTACTACTGACTTAAAAAATACACAATTACAAAATATTAACAAAATAAACACTCTTTATTTAAAACATTGGAGATGCTTAAAACATTTAAGAAAAATGTAAAAAAAAATTACATATCAATCATCCAATTATCTTATTTTAAGAAAAATAACTTTTAAAACAACAAAGCACATGAACATACAATTACTAATTTATGTGTCTGAATTGCATATTGTTAAGAAAAAAAAATTGTACTTAGTACTACTGACATTAAACCAGACACAATTACAAAATATTCCATTCTTTAAAACATTGACAATGCTTAAAGCACTTAAGGAAAAGGTGTGAAAATTACATGAAGCATTTAAATCAACAGGTTAAAAATAAATAAACCACACAAAGCACAAGAACATACATGTACAATAATAATTTTATTGTCTGAACTGCATATTGTTGGAAAAACAAATATTTGTAACTATTAGCCGACTCAGAAAGATCCCAACATTAAAATATTACTAATTCTGGTGTCAAATGCTCAACAATGTCTGAATTCACATGTTCAAATGCAACTCATCTTTATTTATTTGCACTTTTACAATGTAGATCAACGATGTCAATTGACGAAAGTGTAGAAAAAAAGTCCTTGAGAAAAACCAGGCTCAATTGAGCATGACCAGTTCTCCTCGGGCCAAACCTCCTGTGCAAAGCCGCAGTCTAGTCACCAGAAGCTAGAGAACACTCCTCCATGACCACCACAGCATCTGGTCAGGATTCGGCCTGGTCCAGGATTATGGAGACCTCTGGATAAGGAGAAACAGACTAACATAAGCATAGAGCAAGCTTGTTTTAAAAGAATACTGTAGTTTTCAGCTGGTAATGAGCAACTGGCTCCTGCTCATGACCAGCTCACTACCATGTTTAAAAGATGACTAACCAGAATGTCCTGTTAATTTATTTTTCCCAACAAGGCTTTACAAAAACATTGTAGCATTTGTGATGGGGTGATTCACTGCAGGACAGATTAAACCATTTGTTTTAGGTATTTCTAAACTAAAACAGACTGAATGCTGATACAACTAATGACGGTGTCTCACCTAATCCAAGTTCTCAGTTAGCTGGTTAAAGAAGGATAACACTCTGTTGTTGATGGGTGTCATTCTTCTCTTCACTACTTTTCTTGTCTTCTCCTAGCTCACTCTGGTTGTTGCTGTGCATTTTGTTTCGTCCTTTGGATTTATTTATACAAATAAAAATTCAGGCAACATAAAATGGGGAAAAAACACATTTAATACATAGACAAATGCATATATCCCAATACTAATTATTGTACTACTTAATGTCTGACCCATGACAGACCTCAATCTGCTCAAACGTTTAATAAACAAAGATTAAAAAAACGACTACAGTGTTGATAAAAAAAGTCTTCAGACAAAGTCTTCAGACAAAACCTGTAAGCGCTGCTGTATCAGTTCATATCTAAACAAAAATATATATATATAATGGTAAAAATAATGTTAAACCAATTGTCAGTTGTGATAAAGAAAATAAAAACGTCTTCATAAAATAAAAAATAAAAAACTACATTTGCACCAAGAAGCCTTTACAGTTAATATCAATTTACAAAATAAAGTATCTGGCTGGCTGAAACCCGACAAACGAAATCCAAAACAATAGCAAAAACGTGGTTATCAGCATATGGTACAGATTTACGTTAGTGTGAGTAACGTTATTATACATCATAGATATATGATTATACATTACGTCACAATGTTATTTTCTCAAGCTAACGTTGGCTACTCCAAACCAGAGAAAAATGACTTCACAACAGTTAATATACATAATAAAAAATCAATAGAAGTTAAACGCTTCTTGTTAAAATGATTTTGAGTTCAATTCGGTGTTAACTCAGTTTAGCTAACGTTACCGTTTTTAGATCGCTTTAGCCAATGTTGCTGAGCCAATAAATGCTAACCAAGTTATAGAGGTGCTCAAATCAACGTCGAGTGTTGTCAGCACAGACAGACACGCTTTTATCTGAATTATTTGTTGGTCTTTCATTCATATTCTTCTGGGGGAAAATACTCTCCTTCGGACCGTCATTTGTGCTAATGTGTCCTCCGAAACTGTCTACATCACTCTTGGTTCCCCCCTAAACCAAAACCCGCTGCAACACTGGTTTCTATGTAAATTTCTTATTTAAAGTAATAGCAGTGTTAATGTAATAAACTAAATAAATGTAACAACTAAATAGATGTTACATTTCTCAAATGGGCAATAACTCCAACCAGAAACAGATAATTTTCACCAAATTTATACATTACTTTTCTATGCTCGTCCACAAAACATTCTGTAAAATGAAACACTACCTAACCTTACCATAAGGCACGTTGATAAATTGTCCTCCAGAATTGCTCCAGGGTCCTTAGACAAAAATTGGGAAATCCTGCGGTGCAGAGTAGTCAAATCGCCACAAGGTGAAGTTGAAGCCATTGTGGAAAATACAGTATAATACACGAGTTTTTAAAAATACAGTAAATCGCTGTATATGTTGTTTGATATCACAAAAATTCCCATAATGCAACTGTAAATCCAGTTATTTACTGTAAAAAGAATTTGCAGTATTATACTGGGTGAAATACAGTAATTTACTGTGCAATTTACAGAAATGTCTAACAGTGTGCAATGTATATACACACACGTATAATATTACATGTGTCCCTTAGAACATATTCATTTAAAAGAGAGATCTATAAGGGATGTATTCAATTATCCTGGGCACTATTATGTCGTTGTCAAGTCTCTTTTCAGTGCAATATTTTACCCGATTCGAATGTTATCATTTAACTGAATGGGCTTTATCAGTGGATAACAGCTGATAGATATGGGCCAGTAGGCTACTAGTAGGCTAAGAAGGCTGTAATCATCCATCCACATGGTTAATCAGTAATACTAATAAAGCAGACTCCAGATCCAGATCTGTTTTTACAGTACTGTGACGGTTGGGTATAGAGTTGGGGTAGGGGTAGACGTTAATAAAATACAATTAATGGGAAATTTAATAAATAATATGAATATTTATCGTGGTTAATCAGCTATACTAATAGTTAAGACTCCAGATCCAGATCTGTTTTTACATTACTGTGACGGTTGGGTTTAGGGTTGGGGTAGGCAATAATAAAATACAATAAATAGGAAATTTAATAAATATAAATAATTCTTGTTAACTGCTGGCTGCAGCCGTATGTGATCTATAGTTAATTAACCATGTTGATGGATGATAATAGGCTTCTGAGCTTACCAGTAAGTGCAGAAGGCCCCTACTGGCCTATAACTATCAGCTGATAACCACTGATAATTGTTTTATTACACTGGTATAACAAAATAACAATCATGAGAAACACTTTCTTCAAATATGTTTTTAAAAAGATTGTACTGTATATCATGTCCCAAAGACCATCAAAATATAAATATATTTTGCTAATTGAACACAGGAAAATTAGTGGGTAAGGAATCATAAAGGTCCACTCTTAACTATCCTGCATTTTTATTGGTAATGATGGCCATAGGTAGGCCCACACGGAATCAGCACACACAGAAATCCACAGATTTCCGCAGATTTTTAGCCCATCATTGAGTCTATGTATTTACTTGTGTATATATGTCAATTTATATGTATCCAGTTTTTTAATTAATTTCACTAATATTATTGTGATATACAGTGCATCCAGAAAATATTCATAGCGCTTCACTTTTTTCACATTTTTGTATGTTACAGCCTTATTCCAAAATGGATTAAATTCATTTATTTCCTCAACATTCTACACACAATACCCCATAATGACAATGAGAAAAAAGATTTTTTTAAATTGTTGCAAATTTATTAAAAATAAAAAACCTGAAAAATCACATGCACATAAGTATTCAAATTGTCCTTAGTGTATGAGTGTGAATGAGTGTGCATGGATGTTTCCCAGAGATGGGTTGCGGCTGGAAGGGCATCCGCTTCATAAAACATATGCTAGATAAGTTGGCGGTTCATTCTGCTGTGGTGACCCCGAATTATTAAAGGGACTAAGCCAAAAAGAAAATGAATGAATGAATGAATAAGTATTCACAGCCTTTGCTCAATACTTTGTTGATGCACCTTTGGCAGCAATTACAGCCTCAAGTCTTTTGGAATATGATGCTACAAGCTTGGCACACCTGTCTTTGGGAATTTTTGCCCATTCCTCTTTGCAGTACCTCTCAAGCTCTATTAGGTTGGATGGGAAGCGTTGGTGTACAGCCATTTTCAGATCTCTCCAGAGATGTACAATAGGATTTAGGTCTGGGCTCTGGCTGGGCCACTCAAGGACATTTACCAAGTTGTTGTGAAGCCACTGCATTGATATATGTGCTTTGGGTCATTTGAAGCATTCTATCTTTTTCACATTGTCATTATGGGGTATTGTGTGTAGAATTTTGAGGAAATATATGAATTTAATCCATTTTGGAATAAGGCTGTAACACAAAAAATGTGGAAAAAGTGAAGCACTATGAATACTTTCCGGATGCACTGTAATTATAGTAATATATTGATTTATTCACAACACAGTTTGTAAAGTAATATGTTCTGTCTTTTAGTAGATATATTATATGAGCGACTTGCTTTGCATACCAATTAAGTTGATCTAATTAGATTTGCATTGTGAACATTAAATAAAAGTTAAAAAGGTATTATTTTTTATTTCATATGTTTAGTTTTTAGTTATGATGCACATGAGTTATGATTAGTTATGATTCCACATAAATCAAACTAAAGCAAAACATGTCCGCAGATTCTGTCTGGCCCTAGCCATAAGTAATTTCATGATGACGCACACAAAAAGATACTGTCAGTATTTAAACGACAATTCGAATGAGCTACTTGCACAAAAACATATTTTTGTAATTTCTGGAGGAGAGAACGTGTTTTAGCAGCTCAGAATCAGTTCTTTCTTTAAGGAGATATTAATTTAATTTCTTGTGAAATTGGATCTCTAAAAAAAGGTACACAGCTGTCACTGAGTTGGTACACAAAAGCTTAAAATGTACTAATAATTACACTTCAGGTATTAATATGTACTTCTAAGATAATGATATGTACTTTTACAATACTAATATGTGCCTTTAATAAACTGATATGTATCATTTATGGCTAAATATGAATAAAGATGTACTTATTACGCTGTGTACCTTAGGGTATTCTTTGACAGCTGCATACTGTTTTTCTGAGAGTGTACATTACACACTGCATCAAAGGCAATATTTGAAAAAGCATAATAGGGGCATTTTGTAACCCAATATTTTTTAGACGTAAGTGTATAAAACATAAAAGGCAGCTACTTTCATGTAGTCAAAATTGAGCAAAATGCTACATGAAATGCCTAATATCGCTCTATAAAAAAATAAACCAGCTTAACTGTGATGATTTTGACTCAGCAGCGCACAGCATTATTAAGTGATCATTAATAATTAGAAACGAACAAGGCTGTCAAATTACTGACAACATTGCTCTCAAGACAACAACTAGAGCTGCAACAATGCACAGTTGCCAATCTCCGGATAAAAACTGTGCCATAAAGCTCCAGTCCATAGAAAAGCTGCACGACTGACAGCAGCGGGAGCGGAGTTTATTTGCTCCAGCGAAAAGGCATTACAAGGGGAAGCCCTGCTCTGAATGAGAGCATCTATGTCAATTACTCTCCCCTGATCCCCGCTCACTATTTACATGCTCACTTGAAAGCTGCAGCAACCTAATGGGATCGCTTTCACAGCGCGATGATAAGCCATATTTTCTGTGTCACCTCAAATTGAGGCGCAGCTCTGTTGCGGGGAAGAAGATTAAGGAAGCAGAAGAGAAAAACAAATCTTCCCAACAGGGAATTTGAATATGAAACAAAATGGGCTCCCATTGGCAGGAGCTGACAGGTATTAAAGGCCCCATGGCAAGCATTGTTACAGCCTTGAGAGGAACATGCGATACAAGAGGGTTATAGACTAATAAACAGCAGCATGAATACAACAAGCAGCTTTGCGGGGAAAAGACAACAAAGCCCGGGAGAAAAAAGGGGGAGATATGTTTAAACTGTCAACACTGTCACAGAAAATGGCCCTCAAATTAAGCGCCGCGCGTGCGGTGGTGAAGAAAAAAGCGGGAAATTGCCTTTTATCACCTCGCTGAACAATGGGCGGCCTGACAGCGCTTAGCCAGATAACTTTAGCATCCCTTTACCCTAGCATATTTACAATTTTAGTCCTCTCTCTCCCTCTGACGCTCCTTTAACTTGCTCGACTTTCTTGCTTCTCGATGGCTGGGCGCTTTCAAGTGTTTAATATCATGTAAAATAACTGCCGCCCACCGTTCCCCTCCTCTCGCGCCGTGTGGCTAAGCGCTACAAAGCCACACGCTAGTGCTAGGACGTCTCAGACGATTGCGCCAGCGTTATCTTCAGTCCTGTTTATTATTGCCATTATTATTTTCTGCTTTAAACGTTCAACTAGAGAGGACAAAGGGGAATAAAAAAAGAGGGAAAAAAACACCCTCCCATTTGGCTTGTTAAATAAACTGCCTATTTACAGCCGTGACAAAACAAGATTATATACTAACAGAACCTATTATAAAAGCACCACTGTTAACCCACAGTAAACGAGGGGTTGAGGAGGCACTGAATTTATTTTGTTGCTAACAACTGCAGTGGTTTAACGCAGCATAAATTGACAGTCCCATGCAAAATACTTGACCTCTGGCAAAGTGGTAAATCACCGTTTTTGACAAGACAATTGCTGTTTTATTTAGAAATGAAACCAATTGCTGTGTATGCGCTCTTCAAATGAGGATCCTCATTGGCTTTAACCTTTAAAATACATAGAACCTTTCCAATTCACAGTACTAATTAAACTAAATCCTAACACATTCATTCATTCATTTTCCTTCGGCTTAGTCTTTTTTTTAACAGGGGTCACCACAGCGGAATGAACCGCCAACTATTCTGGTATATGTTTTACGAAGCGGATGCCCTTCTATAGCCACAACCCAGTACTGGGAAACACCCATACACTCTCTCATTCACACACACTCATACACTACGACCAATTTAGGTTCTCCATTTGCCTTTACTGCAATTCTTTGGACTGTGGTGGAAACTGAAGCACCCAACCCGAATACAGGGAGAACATGCAAACTCCTCACAGAAATGCTAACTGACCCAGCCGGGACTCAAACCAGGGACCTTCATGCTGTGAGGTGACAGTGCTAACCACTGAGCCACCATGCTGCCCATCTTAAAACATAGTAAGCCTAAGGCTCCGTTTACGCTAATATGTTTTAGTTTTAAAACGGCGTTTTAGAACAAAAACGATTCAAATCCACACTGACGTTTCATCCTGCATATCTGAAAAGATCTTTGTCCACACTATACCACTGAAAACGCACATCACGTGACCATACACACACTCTAGCATGCACTGCAGCGTATGCGCAAGTCTGAGCTCCAGGCAGTCAGCGGGTGCTTTGAGCACACTTCCCCAGATGAGAGCAGCGCACATTGGACAGTTCACCAAGGATCTACCGCTGGATCTCACCTCACTATAAATGTTAAACGTGATATTTAATTCATCTAAAAGCCTCCTTAGTATTTTGAATCTATTACTTGTTCTCAGGTAACGTGTTTTGGCTGAGCGCAAAGATAAGTTAATATATTCATTTATGTAACCACGTAAACTGATTCTGCACATTGACTGATTGCTTACCTTTATTTCCTATATTGTATAAACTTATTGTATTATTGATTGCCATTATTGATTATTAAAATTATATTTAGCAAAAGAGACAGGGTATGTTTCATAATTTTCAATGAAAATGAAAGGAGGCAGTTATGTTATAGGCTCCGTTTTGTTAAAAAAATGCATACAGTAAAGATGATGGTCATGTAAATATGTAGCTACACGAACACTTTTGATGTCTGTTAAGTTAATATCAAAATAAAAATAGGCTGTGTCTTATATCATGTTTTCATTTTATTGTTAAGATAGAGAAACAGCATAGCTAGGGTGATGTGAAAGGGAATGACTGTTCCCTTTGAAGATTTACCTGACGTGTCTTCTGGAGTTTGTTTTACATATCAAACTTGCGAAGTCTGAACTTACAAGAAAAGATGAACTTTGTGTACTTAATATTGAGAAAAAGCTCCAATCAGGCGAATGTCTGCAGCCACGGCTCTGTTTTCAGATGTCTCAGTTTTCCTCCATCCACACTGACACGCAGCAGCAGTGTTTTAAAACCAAAACAGCCTCTTCAGCATTTACAAAACGCTCCGTTTTCAGGGCTCAAAAACTCCAGGGTAGTGTCGACGGAAGGCATAACCGTAAAAACTAAAACATATTAGTGTAAACGAGTCCTAAATATGTAAACACTTCCCCTAACATTTTGCACTGGTCTCAAACCCCTCTTAATTTTCACCTCTGGTTGCAGACCAAAGTACACACTGCGACACCAGCTCATCAAAACTGCCTATAAAAGTTGCATCCAACCTGAAAACACACACCGTTTCCTTATCTACACATGAGGACTACTTAAAGTCAAATCGAGCAAAACACAACTTCCCAAGTGAGTACTGGCATTATGTAGAACACTGCAATGAGAGCTTAAATCCCTCTATCTACATACAGAATAAGACTTCCTGTGGCTAGAGAAGTGGGATTGCATTAATAGGGTCTGTCCTCTGAGATTGTGCTTAAGGCTTTATGATATGACTATCTGTAGCTAAGTGGGCAGGTAGATGCTAAGAGCTTAAACAGACAAAAGGAACTTTTGCTTCAAGGCAAATGGAGTTATTATACTTGGTAGTGTTTAGAAGCGTTCGTGTATGAGAAGTGTGTGCATGTGTTAATGTGTGTTTCAGATGAACTACTTCAAGTGGAATAGTAAGTTAATACCTAAAACTTGAGAAATTAGATACTACTTGGAATTCTTGTGAAGAGTAACTCGTGAAGTTGCAGTGTTAAAGTGTTGCATCAAACTCAGCAAACTCACACATTCGGATAATAACACAGGTTATTATAAGTCATTCATCTGTGTAATTCCTTCAACACAAACACTTGTGTAGTCAACTGACTGTAAATACACCTGTATAGACACAATAGGCGCTATACTTGGCATAGCTTCACTACCTCTGTTGTGTGGTTTTGAATATCAGCTTAATTTGATGTGCCAACTCCAGCTATTAAAATGTTACCTTTTATGTGGTGGTTGATGTTGGTTTCACATATACACACCTGGTAACCAAGCGTCAATAGAAACCAATTCTACCATGTCATTTTCTCTTTCTGTTAATGATAATAACGAAATAAGAAAATGCACACAATGTCGTTTTTCTAGAATTTTACTATATATTTGAATAAATAAATGCAGCCTAGTGACTTTGTTTAAAAAAAGCCCTGTTCAATTGTGCTCAAGTTCATTCATTCATTCATTCATTTTCTTTTCGGCTTAGTCCCTTTATTAATCAGGGGTCGCCACAGCAGAACGAACCGCCAACTTAGCCAGCATATGTTTTACGCAGCGGATGGAAAACACCCATACACTTCCATTCACACGCATACACTATGGACAATTTAGCTTACTCAATTGACCTGTACCGCATGTCTTTGGACTTGTGGGGGAAACGGGATCACCCAGAGGAAACCCAAGTGAACACAGGGAGAACATGCGAACTCCACATGAAATGCCAACTGACTCAGCTGAGGCTCGCACCAGCAACCTTCCTGCTGTAAGCGAGAGTGCTACCCTCTGCGCCACCATGCTGCCCAAGTTATAAAAATATAGGGAAAAAATACATATGCTTGCTTTGTTTCTGTGTGAAACAAATGTATTGGGGCAGTGTGACAGTGACAAATTTTATTCCTTTTCACATTACTGACATTTACAATGATATATTACGATGAATAAAGGGATATTTTGCGTGGTTCTTCATACAGTATCAAATATAAATAACACAAAAACAAATTAAACGCATCTGTGATATTTAATCTAGCACATTTGCCTAGCCTGAATATCCCCATATGGACGACTTTTACGGAGTGGTCAGTTTGCTCAGTAGTTCACCTTGTATGGTGTTGTACTTGGGGTGCGGAGCCAGACGGATTTGAGTCCAATGAAGGACAGTCCCAGAACATTCATTCATTCATTTTCTTTTTGGCTTAATCCCTTTATTAATCTGGGGTCGCCACAGCGGAATGAACCACCAACTTATCCAGCATATGTTTTACAAGCGGATGCCCTTCCAGCTGCAACCCACCACTGGGAAACATCCATACACACTCATTCACACACATACACTACGGACAATTTAGCCTACCCAATTCACTTTTCCACATGACCACAGTTTTCCACATGTTTTTGGACTTCTGGGGGAAACCGGAGCACCCGGAGGAAACCCACACGAACACAGGGAGAGCATGCAAACTCCACACAGAAATGGCAATTGACCCAGCCGAGGCTTGAACCAGCGACCTTCATGCTGTGAGGCGAATGTGCTACCCACTGCGCCACAGTGCAGCCCTAGTGCCAGAACAATGTGTAAAAAAAAACAATGTGAAATCGTAGTAAAACCACACGGCAACAAACTGACTGGCTTTCTCACAGACGTGCCTGAGAAGGACATGTAAATGGCATGTATGAGAAAACGTAACCCAGTATTGTATTTGAGATTTGCAAAAATGTAGACAGCAGCCTCTGGTAGAATTGACAACACAAGTTGCGAGGAAACGTCCTTGGAACATTTTTCGTATTTTGCAGTTTTTAAAAACATAGCGCAAGGTACATATTCCCAGTATGCTTGGGTTGAATTTTAAGCTCAATTCTAAAATCGCAATACATGCTTTGAATGTAAATATAGTGTGACAAAAATTAAATACTGTCTTATATGAACTAAATGACTGATATTTTCATTCTAGTAGTTATAGAATTCTGGTATTCTGATATTTTCTTTCAACACATTTCTAAATGTAATAGTTTTAATAACTCATTTCTAATAACTGGTTTCCTTTATCTTTAGCCATGATGACTGTACATAATATTTTACTAGATATTTTTGTATCTAGATGCTAGTATTCAGCTTAAAGTGCAATTTAAAGACGTAACTAGTTTAATTAGGTTAATTGGGCAAGATAGGGTAATTAGGCAAGTCATTGTATTACGATGGTTTATTCTGTAGATAATCAAAAAAATATTGCTTAAAGAGGCTAATAATATTGACCTTAAAATGTTTTTAAAAAATTAAAAAACTGACTTTATTCTAGCCAAAATAAATCAAATTGGTCTTTCTTAAGAAGAAAAAATATTATAGGAAATACTGTTAAAAATTCCTTACTCTGTTAAACATAATTTGGGAATATTTAAAAAGAGAAAATAAAAATCACAGGAGGGCTAATCATTTTTAATTTTAACTGATTTGACTAATGGTGTTAGGGTATACAGTAGCTAGCTCATAGCTCATCCAACCAGAATGTAGTCAATCTGTTTCATAACCGTCTTAAATCAAATCATGGTATACAAAGACCATTCCAAACCAGCTGCCACTCACACGCTCACAAATACACACCTGCATGCACACCCAGCTAATAAGCGCATGCTAAGTGGCTCCACTGCCTCTTACCATCTACATGTGTATGCAAATACTCCATTCATCCTTCATTTGCATATTTGGCCCAAATCCCCCACGCACGTCCTGCTGTTGGTCAGGATTCTATTAGAGAGCCCTGTTTAATATTAATACCCCACCCCTTTCTATTCAAGACCATGAGTAGTCCATTGAGATATTCTGTCGGAGGGATGACAGTGCGCTCGCAGTCCCTCCAAATTGTTTTGATGGCCTTTCCCTCGGGGAGTCTTTAAAGGGGGCTCCTTAAAGGCCTGCCAGGCGCGGCGAGCTGTCTCGTGTGAGGGGGAAAGAGAGGGTCGTCGTATGATTTTGTACATGGAGAGAGCAATACACCCCCCAGGGCCTCCTCTTGACATCCAAGGGAGAATCGTCATTCGGGGTTGACGGCTAGTCGACAGCCACAGCCTCGACCCCTTGCGTTTTTGTACACACTTCAGCATGTTACACGCGCCCACTCTGACAGCTGAATGCAGGAAACGGTCATTTTATATTTGGAAGAAACCTCTAGGCGGATTGACAGCGCTATTTGTTTATCTGGCATGTTACGGTATTTGTGAAGCTGTATTTGTAAAACAGATGTTTTGGCCTGGCCTTTAGTCCTCTAGAGCTGCTGGAGTGGAGAAAACACACACACAGGAGAGATGTTTACTTGGTCGGACTGCATAAGTCTTGGACACGGTTTACTAAATGGTTACATATTTCACTTTATATTTGATATTTCTGTCAGGACCTACGGTAGCAGCTTGAAATGGGATGGTGAGTGATCTGACTCAGCTGTACTAGACCCCGCTGATCCAGAGTCAGGGGAAGTAGGTCATTTCCTGCAGTCTGATGAGTAACACACTGACCTGAGTTTCACCTCAGCAATTACTCTGAGAAAGAGAAATACAGAAATGTAATGAGTGTGAAATATATTTTATGATTAATATTAGGGAGTTTTTCCAATTGTGTCAGGGCTCATGGGGGTCCCCAGCCAAATCCCCTACATTTTCCATCATCGAATCATGAAATGAAAACTTAATTATGAAGTTTCAGCAAGCTTAAGATATGACTGACCGAATTAATCATACCAAAAGACCTTGTTTACCTCTATTCGTCAGTATTTACTGGCCACCTTTACTCCATGGTTGGTTCCAGAAATATTTTTTTCACTACATTTTCCCATAATAATTAAAAAAATAAAAATGTTACAAGCCATGAACCACTAATACACAAGGTGAATCACAAAAAAAAAAAAAAAATATATATATATATATTTAAAGCCCAACATATTTTTAAAAAATTGTTCAGTAGCTACATTAAACGACTAAGATTTAATCATTACAAATTTTTAAATCCTTCTAAGAACGAACCCACCAAGCAGCGGATTTAACACAGATGTAAATTTGATGTTGGACTGTAACATCAGACTAGCTTTGACTTTTTTTTGTATAAGAAAATCGGGTTGACGTCCGAACCCAACATCAGTTTGAGGTCAGACTTCAACCCCAAGATGAATTTTAGTTAGTTCACGACACAACATAAAATCAACCAAAGATCAACATCTAATGATGTTAGCTTTTGACATTGTATGGACGTCACATTATGACATTAAAGTGACGTGGAATTTTAGTTAGGTAATTACGCAGCATAAAACCAATTTAATGATATCTACTGATGTTAGACTTTGACATTGTATGAATGTTGGATTTTAGTTAGTTAATGCCACAGCCTAAAACCAACCAAATATAAATGCCAGATGACGTCGGTATTAGATGTCAGCTGACATTAGTATTAGTCAGCAAACTGACGTTAAATTTTGGTTATCTAATGTCGCAAACAAAATGGAACTAAGGATCAACGTCACATGACGTGTGCCAGCTGGGAAATTTTTATTAATTAGAGAAATCGCCTATGGCATTTTTTTTAGGAAATTAAAAAAATAACAAGTTTTGTGTTTAGTATCACAATTGAAGGGTTAGTTCACCCAAAAATATAACAATTAGCCCACGATTACAACATAGACTCATTCTGAAAACGTAGCCCTATATACGTTTCTGGAGATCGCAAATTATGTAGCCAGAGCTACGTATGGCTGCATTCTGCCTTTAAAACAAACGCTATGGGGTGGTATGACATCGTTCCTTTTCTTGCTTACCAGCTGACTGATTACCTGCATGTGGACAGCTTTTCCTCTGTTACCAGTTTGTCCGGTAGCTCGACATGTACGTCGGCAGACTTGAGATAAAGAGCAGAGTCTGGTGAAGAACAGTTCCAGAAAGCAGGTAAGACAAAAACAAAAGGCAAAAAATAAAGCAAACAAGTAAATAACAGGGTGAGAATGTGGTAAAATCGGAAAACATAGTAAAAATTAGGCGAGGGCTTTTCTTTTTCTGGATTGCTTTTTTAAAACACTGAGGTTGGGTTTAGGGAAGGGGGTGGGTGGGTCAATAGGTGCTTTTGAAAACACTAATGGTTGGGTTTAGGGAAGGGGGAGAGTGGGAGGATGGGTCGTTTGGTCAGTCAGTTAGTCAACAGCAACCTCTGGTGGATTTAGGTGAGAACAGCAGGCGCGAATGGCACTTGCGAGAGAAATTTGATCTGAAAAAGCATACACAATGGCCTCTGGCGGAGTCACAAAAACAAAAACTTCAAAAAAACGTAGCTCCTGGGATGTATTTTGCTCTCTCCAGAAATTTACATAGGGTACGTAATAAGAATGAACCTGGGCTGCACGATTAACCTCGAAGGCATCCAAACTGTATATGACATTCTTATTTCAGTCTATTCTAGCCAAATCAAGTTATTTATAAAATTATTTTCATATTTGTGTAAACTAACCCTTTAATGCAAAAACTACATTGCCCATGATGCTGTACAGAAAATTTCACTAATCAGAGAGCTTCAGTTAGCAAAGTGCACCAATTGAAAAATAATACAATATAGAGAATTGTGTGTTTTACAAAACAAAATTTCCTTTTCCAATTAAAGCCATTGCACATACTGTACTCTTTTAGTTAGACTTTTAATTTACGTCTTAGCTTCAAATCAAACTTTTGTAATGTTGTGATTCTCCTCTTGCTGGTTGGTTTGATTAAATGGCTTAAAACGCTTTAATGAAGACATTTTTTTTAAATATCTACCTAAAAATACTTCTCAAACCAGTTTTGCTAAAAAGTAGGTGGGCTCTAATGCACTCTTTAATGACTTGCTGTGATGACATCATCAGCTGATGATTGTGATGTAAAACTGTCATGTGGATGTCGTAAATATCATAAATAATCTCCATCGGAGACAGCCATTGAGCTACTTTTTGGCACCGCGGTGTAATAAAGATGTTTTGAAAGCCCTGTTTACTGAATTTATGAACCATAAACCACAGTGCACATGTTAATTGGTACTAATCTGAGTGCTCATATTTTTAGACAGAGTTGATGTCTCTATTTCGCTGAGTGTAGAGACATGCATAGCAAGATTGTGAAAATCTCACTCTTTATCAGAAATATTGGGTATCATACATGCATTTTGTGTGAGAAATGCAGAATTTGATACACTTTTGATGCACAGAAAAGCAAGCGGATCATCTCTAGAAGATTTGCAAGATTTGTTTGGATATACTGTGTAAAATGAAGTGTGTTACTAAAGGGTGTGTTGTGTGCATGATGCATTTTAGAGCTGTAAGAGCTGTCACTCAAAGAAACAAGAGCTAACATGCAGCATGCACAATGAGAACCTTCTGGAAAATTTTCTTTTTTTCTTTTTCTAAATGAATTTTAAATACAAAAACTGTTACAAAAACATTATCTGCCATTCACATTGTTTACAAAGAGACAAAATTATCATTATTAAGTGGATTACTTAAATAAACACCAATTTTGTGTATGTATATAGATAGCTTTATTGGAATATTTTAAAACATTTAATATTCCATGCCCTTTTATTCTTTTTTTCTATATATATACTGTTATTGCATACATTTCCACATTTTCTTAAAGAGCTTTCTATGTTAGATATACAAAACAATTCACATGAGAATCCAGAATGTGCAGAAAAAAGAAATAAGTAAAAAACAAGTAAATAACATTAAGGACTAAGGATTAAGATATTCTGAGATTATGGTAATAAACTGCTATAATAACATAAGGGGCTCTATTTTAACGATCTATGTGTAAAGTCTAAAGTGCATGGTGCAAAAGCATTAAGGGCATGTCTGAATCCACTTTTGCTATTTTAAGGGTAGAAAAATATGCTCTGCGCACGGTCTAAAAGGGTTGTGCTTATTCTCTTAATGAGTTAAGGGTGTGTTTTGAGCATAACGTGCATCAAACCTTTTTTTAGGAATCAATTGTGTCACGCCATTGCGCATTTGCTATTTACGTGAAGTTTCACAAACTAATTTCGAGAGGAGCACGTGATATAATTGACCGCAGCTTGTCCCTCATCTACAATCATTAGTTAGCCAATCAGATTATTCCAAACTCACTATAAGTAGCCTAGCAAATCTTACTCCCTTATCTTCGTTTTCCGAAGAAACCCCCCATCCACCCTTTCTCCACCTTTCTTTCTTTACCACGAGGAGCTCTCGAGAACTACCTGATCTCGTACTCCCCGTACATGCTCAATTGACCAGGCGGGAGCCCTGGGCTCAATTATCTCCGAGCTCAGGGTTCTCTCCCGGGACAGCATGCCAAACCTACTAATAGAGTCAAGCAATATCTAAGTGTGAACTCTTGAAATGGCAGACATTGTAAGTGGAAAAACTGAATGCTTCACTAGCGAGAAAACAGTTAAACAGACCATCTGTGGTGCGTGGATAAAGAATGAGCTTCCTCCATTTGGCCACTTTACTTTCTCTTTACTTTACCCTTTACTTTACTCCTTTACGTTCGTGGATAAGGAAATGGTGTTGTACACACGCCACTGAAGACATCCATTAGCCTACATATTTAATTTCGCAAAGCGCAAAGATTAGTTTCAAAACTATTTCTAAATTCAGTTCTAATTTCCAGCAAACAAATAAATGTACAATAATAACGAAGTGTGGTCAAAAAGAGAGTTATATCCAAACACACGTCCTATTCTTATGCCTCATATGGTGATGCAGACGTCTCCAAAACCCGACAGGTGGACAAATATAAACTGGTTTTTATTAAAACAAATATAAATATGAATAAAATAAATAATACTGCTGATAATAATAATAATAACATTATACAAAAGCAAATTGTCATGAATAAACTGAAAAAAGCCCCCCGACATGAAGGCAGGGAGGCAGTGGTTTTTATATCTATGTAGAAAATAATAAGTTTTGTAACATTTTAATCCTTATTTTTCATATGTAAAGATATTTGTGTATTAATGTACGTCTTGTGTGTATTACGCGGTTGTCCCTGTAAAGGTGCATAGCATAACTAACGTGCTCTTTGCACTGGACTTCAGATTTTTAGTTGTTCAATGGTGCAGTCTATATCAATTTCTCAAAAAAGCAACACGCCAACAATGCGCCTTAACACACCTCCTTTTTAAGCCAGAACACCCATGAGTCCACAAAGTGGTGCAAATGGATTTACTATTTAAATAACATGGTGCAGAACGTAAAAATTTGAGTTGCGCTGGTCTGAAAATAGCAACAAATCGTGACAAATATGTCTTACTGTGCCGGGTGTATGATAGGGCCCACTAACTTTTGTATGTAATCAAAGTCAAATCTGATAATTTATTGCATTGCATCTGCATGTTTTTGCTCTTTTTTTTCTCCCATAACTACAACAGAAAAAACTGTGAGGATGGTAGATTTGACACCTTAAATCTTCAAATTTACTTTATGGGTATTTTCATTTTACTGTTCTTCATAGTATTTTCCGTATGTTCGCAATGTCACTTATTCATTGAAACATCTTTGAAATTTTCACAGATATAGTATTTACTATGCTATATCCGGTAATATCAGAATCAGTGACCATTTGTGAATAGACATGGTCATGCCCAGCAACGTTCATAACCATTGCTATGGCAACCAGAAAAAGGAATGGCTGCTAGCGACAAACTTGTAACTCGCTTAAAAGCCATGTACACTCAAACGTGAACAATTTTTGACACCGCTGCCAGAATAATGTCCCTCCGCGTGGCAGACAATTACTGTAAGGTTAATATGTTAATTATTATTAATCAAACCTTATCAAAGTGCTTGCTTGTCAAAATGGCACATCTGCATATTTGGATCATTGTACG
The DNA here is from genome assembly GCA_903798195.1 of Danio kyathit. Lineage (NCBI taxonomy): Eukaryota > Metazoa > Chordata > Actinopteri > Cypriniformes > Danionidae > Danio > Danio kyathit. The sequence continues at coordinate 25,380,595 of LR812529.1, read as the reverse complement.
CAGCAGCGAAAATCACAGCGCAAAAATAAAGCCTCATAAAAACCTACACATGTGAACCTCGTGTGAAGGCAGGAAAAATGACACCCTTAACAGAGCAAAATCAATAACTGCGGTAAACCATAAATGCTCTGCGTGTGTGATATATGACTGCAGAAAGTATGCTAATCCGTTAACAGCAAAAGCACCATATGGATCTAAAGTGCCAGCATCATTAAGGCAAAATGCTAGCTTTCACTCTTTCACAGCCGATTTCATTCTCCACAAACACTGATAAATGGCACATGTTGCTGACTGACAATTCAAACCAAAATAAGAGCAAGTGGGCGGATGCGCAGTCACATCTAAGAGAACAAGACGGAAGACTCGCCACACATTCACGAGATAAAACATCGCTCAGGGCCCTGAAGATCCGTCACATCTGAAGCGAAGGATGAATTTCAAATGGCGACCTAACAAACAAGCCTTCGGCAACTGTCCTCACAAAAAGAAGATAGTGTGGCATCTAACAGCAGGAACAAAAAAAATATCTCAATAATTCTTCTCAACATGTCTCGTTGACATTACCTCAACCCCCACAGCTCGGCTCTCATAGCCACTGGCCAGAAATGGACACCCTATGAGTAACACTACACAAAGCTGAAGGTAAAAACAGGAGAAGTCTGATCTTTACACCTCAGATCACCTTTTGTCTTTTCAAAACAACCAAACAACATGGAATACACATAATCAAAATGCATTTTTTTGGTCTGTCAATGCTAAATAGTCATTTTGGATTATGCATGAATAAAAAAAAAGTTGAGGAGATGGTGAATTGGTTTTGTGTATATAGGCCAGGGGTGTCCAAACTCGGTCCTAGAGGGCCGGTGTCCTGGAGAGTTTAGCTCCAACTCTAATCAAACACACCTGAAGCAGCTAATCGAGCTCTTACTAGATTTACTGAAAACTTCCAGCAGGTGTGTTGAAACAAGTTGGAGCTAAACTCAGCAGGACACCAGCCCTCCAGGACCGAGTTTGGACACCCCTGATATAGACATTGTTGTCAAAGGGTGTTGTTAGGCATGTTGTGCAACCGCAGTCCTAACACAGTCTCATGGCAATTTATTAACTGTTTACTATTTGGTTAACTATTTACTTTGGCAAACTGGTGGTTAAAGATAGAGCCATTTAATGCTGTTTGGATTTTTTTTCTATGTGAAATACCAGCTCGATCTCACAAGAAAAGTAACTTTTTTTTGCGTTGTCAGAAAAATGTACAAAAAACACAATTTTTAATTGGAGGTGTGCCTCAAAACACCACCCCCTAAACCTACCCATCACTGGGGGATGAGTAAATACTAAAATGTACAAATGAGATTGTACAAATGAATATAAATAAGCCACTAAATCAAAACGTTATGATTTGCCCTGAGATTGCATTGAAAATACAGTTATTAAGAGAAATCTATGTAATCAGGAATCTATCCATAGCTAATGCACCTTTTTTGTCTGTAAAATTGAATGAAATTATTTAATCTCTAATCTCTTTTTAACTTCTCAAATTTAGGGGAGGACTTATAAAGAAATTTTTGGGAAAAATCAATGCTCGCTGAATTAATTAGGTGAATATAATTATATGTAAAATATTGTTCAAACACTGATTAAGTGATTGCAAAAGTCATTTCAGTAAATTGTACAACATACCTTCAATATACAGTTGAAGTCAGAATTATTAGCCCCCCTGAATTATTAGCCCCCCTGTTTATTTTTTGGATTTAATGGATTTTAAAAAACTAAAAAACTGCTTTTATTCTAGCCGAAATAAAACAATTAAGACTTTCTTCAGAAGAAAAAATATTATCAGACATACTGTGAAAATTTCCTTGCTCTGTTAAACATCATTTGAAAAATATTTAAAAAAGAAGAAAAAAAAAATCAAAGGGCTAATAATACTGACTTCAACTGTACATATGTATGTCCATCTATTCCTCTCTCAAGGCACTACATGAAATGGCTGTCCACTGCTTTAGAAGTCTGCTCAAAGTGACATCACTTATAGTTTCACTTATTGTCAAATATTGAGAGGTACTGTATTTATGTTGCACAGTGATGGGGCAGTCATATCTGTTAATATTCGAGATAATGGGGTATTATGATGATTGAGAAAAAGATATTGGGTGAACCACAACCTAAAAACTTTGTCACAATCATTGTTAGTTGAGTAAACATTTCTTTCCAGAGTGGAAATGTATTTTCACACTGAAAAAAAATGGGTTTACAGATTGTGATTGGCTATCTGGTCTCAGGAAGTTTGGATTGTTTAGATAGAATATTGACAAGAAATTGTAGGTTCCATGAATATGGTGAGAAATGTTAGTTATTAGGAAATGTAAGCTGTAATACTGATCAAATTAGAGACCAGGAACAGAAAAAATCCATTCTGTAATAAATATTTGAAGTATTATAACTAACACAGGCTCATTGGAAATATGTGCATCAACCTACATGTTTGTGACACCACAAACAAGTACTTTAACATATGTTTGACAGCAGTTTTTATGCAAAATGAATCCTATGGGGCAGAATGATGCAACTTTTGTTCATTTTCACACTTATGATAGTTACAGGGGAATATTATCAAAAAATAAAGCCATATTTGCATGCAGTAATTTGTACAACACCGAATAAATACCACAAAATAATGTCCAAAAACGAGATAAAAGCAATGTGAAATCATGATAAAAGTATCTGACTGCAGTGCATGTTTCTCTTAGGTTCGCTTAAGTTTGGTACACAGTGCTTCGCTGTGTGATCTGTACTTCACCTACAGTACACATGGATATGTATAAGAAGTAGGGTTGTGCGAATTCGACTAATTTGCCATCGTTCGATGTGTAATGTGAAACCAAGGTATCGTTGTTGTAGGCAGCGGTGAATTAATTATTTATAATTAATTCATTCATACATAACAAATTAATTATTTGTAGCCTACCGTGTCAACTACCTGACCCACATGGTCTTTGTTTTACCCATAACCAAATCACAAATAAATAAAGATGTTACACACAAATTACCACATGTCATTCACTTTTTCTGCAGGTGTCGACAAATACGGTTGGTAAAAAATGGGCACAACCAACAGGAACCAACCAACAGTATCTGAGGTAGCACGTTCGCCTCGCAGCAAGAAGGTCGCTGGTTTGAGCCTCAGCTGGGTCAGTTGGCATTTCTGTGTGGAGTTTGCAATTTCTCACCATGTTTGCGTGGGTTTCCTCCGGGTGCTCCGGTTTCCCCCACAAGTCCAAAGACATGCGGTATAGGGGAATTGGATGAGCTAAATTGTCCGTAGAGTATGTGTGTGAATGAGTTTGTATGGATGTTTCCCAGTGATGGGTTGCAGCTGGAAGGGCATTCGCTGCGTAAAAACATATGCTGGATAAGTTGGCGGTTCATTCCGCTGTGGCGACCCCAGATTAATAAAGAGACAAAGCCGAAAAGAACATGAATGAATGAATTAACAACTATAGAGAGATGTGATCCAGTGGTAGATCCTTGATAAACTGTCCGACGTGCACTGCTCTCTGGGGTTTTGTGCTCAAAGCACCCGATGACTGCTGGAGCTCAGAAGTGCATGATGCTGCAGCGCATGACAGAGTGTGTGTGTGTTTGTGTGGTCACATGATGTGCGTTTTCAGCAGTATAGTGTGAAAGGAGGGCTTTTCAGATCATTTTTGTTCTAAAATGGCATTTTAAAACTAAGACGTATTAGTGTAAACAGGGCCGAGCGGGTTGCTGCTGCGGGGTGGAGGATTGCGAGGCCGGCTCAGCATCGTGATGCCTATTGGCCATCAGCAATGGACGAAGGCATTGTCTATCGACCCAACCCTATTAAGAAGGATACATATATCTGATACGTATAGCAAAATTAACCATAAGTAACACATTTCAGATTAGCCAAAATGTAGACAGTGCCTTCTTGTGAATTTGTCATCTGAAACGTGCAACAAAATGTTTTGTAAAAATGTAAGCTGAGGCATGTATTTCTAATGAGTTTATTATGATTATGCTGATGATTTGGCTATTATTCATAATATAATTTTATATTAAACCTTTTACCAGATTTAAATCTGTTCTCAGCACATAAATAGTCTGCAAACTATGGACCTGCTCATATAAGCCCTTCATTTGGCTGAATGTATTGAAATGAATTCTCTGCATAATTTGCTAATTCCTATATCAAGGCAGATAACATGAAGACAGTTCTCCTGCTGTGGTTGGCATGGCACCCAACAGACAACAAAGCCCTGCAGACAGCCGCAATTGTCTCTTCGCAATTATAGCCACGGTAACAATAGTATCTGAGCTGTGTGAGCAAGCGTGTGTACGGATGTAGGAACGCAGACCTCTGTTTAAGTCTTATCATAAATGGGGAAAAGGGGTTACAAAGACGACGTCTTATTTACCAAAAAAAAAAAAAAAAAACGCGGTAAATGATGAAAGCCATACAGGGGGGAGAAACAGGTCTTCATTTTTGTGCTCAAACAGCGTTAACTTTTTCCCAGGTTTTACAATGCTGCAACGCGGAAACACTTTTCATTGAGGCACACCAATGAACACACTGAAAAGGATGTTTGCTTATCAGGCCCAAGTTGTGCAAACTTTTAAAAGGGAGTGTGCGTTTATCTGCAAGCGCACGGTTTGAACAGGCTACACTAATGTTGCTATTGAACCAACAACATTCCTCTAAAACAATCTCTTCATTTTCCTACCCAATCTGTCAAAGGAAAGACTTTCACGCGAAAAAAGCAGAGAAAAATAACTTCCTTTCTTCTTCCCAAACAGCCCGGGAGTCTTGCGCAGATGAAACAGAGCTGGAGCGGCGTTTCATGTTTTGTTTGGTTTACGCGGTTGCAAACTCTTATACAAACTTGTGTTACCTGCACGCAGCTAGCTTTGAGTTTGACAGAATATGGAGAGAGTTCCTGCAGGGAAAGCTGAAATCACAGGCCCAGCGTACCTTTGTGTCTTAAACCCGTCAGACGGGAGCAGAACCCTTCTCTAATCTATCGCTCTGTCTTTTGTCTATAGTAAGTTGGGGTGAGAGCTTAGCGAAAGTCACACCAGTGCTCAGAAGGGCCTGGATGAAAGGAACGCAGCCATGGAGTAATCCAGCCAGTGTGGATGAGACCAGTTTTCACCACCCTAGTGCACTTATTAAGGTTCAGATGAAATCTAAGTGGACCCTGTTTACTTTTTTAATACACATTCCTGGTGCTTTTGTGATCAAGTAATCATTAAAAGTTATTCCAAAGTAAAATGGTTTCTCTTTGTAATCTTTCATCAAAATGCAATGACTTTCAATTATTTTCATTTTCTTTGCTCAGTGAAGCACAGCATCTTTAAAAAAGAATCACTTGAGCTGTGAGACAGAAAAATTCCTACAGCTTGTATCCAACCTGCGTCCAATATAATATAATATAATATAATATAATATAATATAATATAATATAATATAATATAATATAATATAATATAATATAATATAATATAATATAATATAATAAAGTATAATTTTATATAATATAATATAATTTTATATATTATAATATAATATAATATAATATAATATAATATAATATAATATAATATAATATAATATAATATAATATAATATAATATAATATAATCAGACTCAGACTCAGACTCAACTTTATTATCCTGTTTGGCAAACTAAAATTGCAGCAAGGTGCCGTAACACAGGCGAATATATCATAATATAATATAATATAATATAATATAATATAATATAATATAATATAATATAATATAATATAATATAATATAATATAATATAATTTTATATAATATAATTTTATATAATATAATATAATATAATATAATATAATTTTATATAATATAATATAATATAATATAATATAATATAATATAATATAATATAATATAATATAACTTTATATAATATAATATAATATAATATAATTTTATATAATATAATATAATATAATATAATATAATATAATTTTATATAATATAATATAATATAATATAATATAATATAATATAATATAATATAATTTTATATAATATAATATAATATAATATAATATAATTTTATATAATATAGTATAATATAATATAATATAGTATAATATAATATAATATAATTTTATATAATATAATATAATATAATATAATATAATATAATATAATATAATATAATATAATATAATATAATATAATATAATATAATAAAATATAATATAATTTTATATAATAAAATAAAATAAAATAAAATATAATATAATATAATATAATATAATATAATATAATTTTATATAATAAAATAAAATAAAATAAAATAAAATAAAATAAAATAAAATAAAATAAAATAAAATATAATATAATAAGGAATATTTGGTGAGAGACTTTTGCAGATTTATTAAAAAAAGTAAAACTGAAATAAGATTCTCTGGTCTGATGAGACCATGATATAACTTTTTGGCTTTAATTCTAAGCGGTATGTGTGGAGAAAACCAGGCACTACTCATCACCTGACCAATACAGTCCCAACAGTGAAGTATGGTGGTGGCACCATCATGATGTGAGGGTGTTTTTCAGCTGCAGGGACAGAACGACTGGTTACAATCGAGGGAAAGATGAATGCCGCCAAGTACAGGTACTGTATATCCTGAACAAAAACCTGCTCCAGAGTGCTCAGGAGCTCAGACTGGGCCGAAGGTTTACCTTTCAATAAGACAATGACCCCAAGTACACAGTTAAAATAACAAAAAGTGGCTTCAAAACAACTCTGCGACTGTTCTTGAATGGCCCAGCCAGAGCCCTGATTTAAACCCAATTGAGCATCTCTGAAGAGCCCTAAAAATGGCCACCAACGTTTACCATCCAACCTGAGAGAACTGGAGAGGATCTGCAAGGAGGAATGGCAGAAGATCCCCAAATCCAGGTGTGAAAAAACTTGTTGCATCCTTCTCAAAAAGATTTATGGCTGTATTAAATCAAAATAGTGCTTCTACTAAATATTAAGCAAAGGGTCTCAATACCTAGTACCATGTGATATTTCAGTTTTTCTTTTTTTAATAAATCTACAAAAATGTAAACAATTTTGTGTTTTTCTTTCAATATGGGGTTCTGTGTGTGTACATTAATGAGGAAAAAAATTACTTAAATGATTTTAGCAAATGGCTGCAATATAAGATAGAGTGAGGTTAAGGGGGTCTGAATACTGAATATATATATGTGTGTGTGTCTGTGTTTGATACAGTGTATATATTGACAGTGTGTCAATGTGGCCCAATTGTAACATCCCTATCAACATTCCTGTAGTATAAAATCCTCTCTCATCTTCCATTGGTGTAGTGCACAGGAGACACTCATTACCACTCTCAGCATGAGCCTCACTCTTTTTTCATGGCTCTCTGTCCCATCCCACATTCCAGTTCCCCAAACAGATTGGAACTTGGTTCTCATTCAGCTCCCTAAAAGACGCTCACATTGAATTCTTATATGCCCCTTCATAGAAACATCTACAGAAGGCTAGCAGTGAGTTTCCCATTCCCTCACTCTCCCTGCTCCTACATGGTGGTGATTCCTTCTACTCTCTTCATGTGGCAAATTGCAGTATGTCCCTTGACAAACAGTTTTCAGAGTCCACACCACTTTATATATCAGATTTACTATAATACTTTTGCAAATGTTCCTGATGTTATGAGAGATCCAGAAACAGACATCTCTGCTAAATCTGCGAGAGACTGGGAAAGTCTCCATTAACATCCAGCCAAAGCTTTCCAAAAACAGATTCCACCACCACACCATCAGAACACTAATGAGGTGTCGATACAGATGCGGTACAGAGGGAGAAGGATTTGTGTGTGTGGGTGGAGGTGTGTAGAAAACACACACACTCTTGCTCGCTCTCTCTCTCTCTCTCTCTCTCTCTCTCTCTCTCTCTGCCAATAAACTTACACTGTATGTTACTCCAGTCAGCCAATCTTCAATAAGCACTGTCATGTGCACAGTGCTGAGACTGACGACAAAGAGAGAGAAGATAGAAAATAAGAGAAGGCATAAGCAAAGATATATGTCAATATAATGCAATAGAATAACATAATATAATAATAATTCAATCATGGGCTGAAATTAATTTATCATAAATGCAATGTATAGTAACTTCACAGCTAAAAGCTGAAATGTTCATCATGTTTTGACAAATACACTTCACAGCAATGTTTTTTGGGGGGTCTGAAAGTGTGGGTTTCAATGTCCAATGTTTTGAATAATTTACATTTATTATGTAAACTACAAAAAAAGTAATATTTGTGAAAATGGTGATGTGATGTATTATGTGTTCAGTCTATAAGCAAAGGCACATATTCTGTCATGGTAGTTTCGTGATGACACGTCAAGCGTACTGTTGCCATAACTCAACAAAGCTTTCTTGCATTTCATGGAAGCAGTCCTCCCTCTTTCATTTTTTCTTTTTAAACGCTGTGTATGGAAGATATTAAGTGATCCTGTTGGTTAGTGTCATCCATGTGATGGAACTAGGGTAAAAATTAAACATGCTAGACTTTCTGTGATGATGTGTGGCAGACATTGCATAAGTTATCAGGCACTAAGACACACTACATGAGAAGAAACGATTAAATCTTGCCAGCTGATTTGATTGTTATTACTCAATTAAATGGACGTTATCAGTGGTTATTAGCTAATAGATATAGGCCAGTAGGGGCCTTCTGCGCCTACTGGTAGGCTCAGAAGGCTGTTATCGTCCATCCAAATGGTTAATCTGCTATAGATCAGATACGGCTGCAGCCAGAAGTTAACGAGAATTATTTATTAAATTTCCTATTAATTGCATTTCATTAACATCTACCCCTACCCCAACCCTAAACCCAATCGTTACAGTAATGTAAAAACAGATCTTGATCTGGAGTCTTCTCTATTAGTATAACTGATTAACCATGTGGATGGATGATAACAGCCTTCTGAGCCTACCAGTAGGCACAGAAGCCCCCTACTGGCCCATATCTAGCAGCTGATAACCACTGATAATGCCCATTCAATCAAGTGATAACATTCGAAGTGGATGATCTTGTGTTCTGAAATCTATTTGTCATTTAAGGATCCCAACAACATCCTACATCAAAGCAAGTTGTGCCAAAATTGTTGGGGGGAGTTTAATCTGAACAGGTTTTAGAAAAGTTTTAAAATGATTCAAGCACTGAACTTACACTAAAGATACAGTACAATCACACCAAACTTTCAGTAGAAATTTTTCGTCTGGCTTAAAAAAATGTCCATGCCTATTTTTAATTGTGGCCTATAGGACCTTTATAGGCCTATTGTGCCTCAACCACAGGGCCACGGACTAGTACTAGTCTGTAGATCAATTGGTACAGGGTCTCACAAGAAATCATTAATTATTTCCATTTTATTTATTATCTGAGTCTGAACGATCTTTTATTTTGAAAAGTCTTTTATTTTGAAAAATGACCATATTCTATCGGTTACATCTCGGTCACTTGAGCACCCAAATTTAACCCACAAGCAGCAAAATGATTAAGAAACAGACATCTTTGGAAAGTCTTTTTGCTAAAGAGAAAAGGCCAAGTGAAGGACAAGCGAACTGCCAAGGAATAGATCCGCAACCCATTTGTCAACAAATCAAGTGAATCCACCATGGCTGTGCAAGAAGATCAACTGATGGAGATCCCAAATGACGGTGGCCTTTTAGGGGCCCTTCACATATCGTGTCTTTTCTAGAGTCCGCACAAGTTCGTTGTTTCCAATGGATGTGTGCGTCTTGCGCAAACAAGCGGTGTGACGTGCTCGCTCCTTCCAGACCAGACGTACCCAGTTGAATGAATCCCGTGAGCGCACTGCAAGTCATGTGACAAGAATTGACCGATCAGCTTCAGCTTGTATGGAATATACACATTACGGTAAGACTAATTACCTCAGACAAACACAGAACACCCAAACCCAAAACACTGCAGTGCTTTGTAATTTTTTCCATAAATAAAACTTGTATCAGAGTGATAGCAATGTTTCGTCAGCTTGTCTTCCTCTGAAAAAATTATTGATGATCGCCTAGCAACCTAAAACCTACGAAACACCGCCCCTTGAGCCCCACCCACCCCCTCCCCCTGGTCCGCAGTAAAACTGTCAATCGTTGACCGGTCCGCAGTGATAAAAAGGTTGAGCACCACTGGCCTGGCATACACTTCAAACTTTTGACTTCTGAAATATTGTGACAAGTATATGAATCAGTAGAACCAACGCAATCTCACGGCAATTCGTAACTTTTATATTTAGTGGCTAATTCATATGAATTCGTACGATCTAATTCCTACTAATTAGTACGATTTGCTCATCACCCAATGACGGTTGGGGTTAGGGGTGGGGTTAGGTGCCACGCCTCCTTTTTAAAATCATACATTTTCGTACGACTGAACTCACACTAAACTGACAAAACGTAAAATACTTACGTTTCCTCGTGAGATCAGGCTGGTAGAACAGGGCCACAGACACAGTTAACCGTTTCAGAGAACCAAATTTAGCATCATTCATCACTCACTAGACATTTCACTTTGAAACCGTTTAAAAATGTGGGTTGGGATAAATCTACCTGCCAGCCTACAGGACAAACTGGGCCAAGCTAACCAGTCACACCTAGGGACCTCAAACCTAGGGAGCCTGGCTGCAGAACAACAGTAAAGGTGACAGTGCAGCACTGAAGCAAAACAAAGGCAGCAGTTCTTTTGCACCTGGGTATAGACCACAAATAAGCATTGAAGGGCATCTAACTTCAATGACAGACAGTTTTAAAAGCAGATTACCCACCAGCCACCCCTTCCCCATGCCGCAATGACTCGGCTCTGATCTGTTGTTGTCTCTTTGTTCTTGTTGCATGCTTCCGCTCAATTGCTTTTTATCAAATTTCATAGCAGGTCCACTACTTTGAATCCTCTCAGGTTTCCATGCCAAAATCTTTTTTTTCTTTCACTCTTTTCTTTTGTGGTTCTGAGAAGGCAAGATCCCTCCAGGTGCTCGGATTGTAAAGTATTATTGATATACTGAATGGCGTTGAGTCTCCTAAGTACACGGCGCTCAGAGGAGAATTCTGCTGGCTGAAAGGTGATGTTCAAACCGGCCTTGTCTTGGAGCATCAGGATTGCCTTATTCCTTACAACCAGTGGCCTATTGTCTAAATCAATCTGTTAGTTTGTCTTTGCAATTTAAAATGACTAAAAACGTCCCTCAAAGAACTCGCCAGTATCCAAATAAGCATTTGCACAAAAATGTATGCACAAATCAATCCTCTAAAGGGGACTATATAAAGGTGGAGACTGGTGGAATGTGCATCTTTTTTACTCCGAAAGCATCCGTAAACTTTGTATATGCCATTCACTGACCAAGGACAAGGTCTCACGATACAAGAACGCTTCACATCAAATCAATTATATTGCTCTTAGTGCTGCTTTCTTCTTAGATCACGCACATACTGTTATGCTAAAGCAGATCATAAAGGGACACCGAAGAATAGCAACATTTTTCCCATCCCTTCCCCCTAATTCTTTTCTTTTACATTTTTACAGTATGTCGCTTTCATGGTGACACAAAGTTAGCCTGGGTGGGTGGAGGTGATGCTGCTAGCGAGGTGATGTAGACTCTCGTCAAATACACAAGGCTTCTCGGTTCAACAAACGGAAAAAAATCAATCTATTCGGCCCAATAGGTCTCAGACCGCAATTATAAAAAGCGGTAGCGGCTAACAATGTCTACCTTAGCGTGCGCACACTGCACAAAAGAAGAGAACTGTTGAAGACAACATATATTGTGAAGCCACATTGTGGGGCCAGAAAATAGAGTACCAGTTGTTGGTCAATAGACGCTAAATGTGGTTGCCATTGATCTCATAACTGGGACAATGGCTAGAGGTTTGATAGCTTTTGGGCAGCGAATGCATTGTCATTATTAAAAGGAAAATAGCTGTTTTTCACAATTCTTTGGCCTTCACCGAATGAAAATGCTCGTAAATCAAAGGCTTTGCAAGACATTCAGGCCAATAAATGGTCTAGTTTATAAAATATCTGACATAATGTGGATCTTACTTCATGTGTAGTGAGTGTATGGAAGTGTGATTGCACCACACATACAGTATTTGCTTCCTGCGGCTGGAAAAAAAACACAACTGCAATAAACACACTCTCAGTTACCTTTGCAAATAGAGGTCAAACCTCTTTCTCAAGAGCTGGGGAAGATAAAGTGTACCTGGGAGATACTCCCAATGACAGCTGTGTTATTTGTGTAGCCACTGAGCAAAAACAGACCTCCTAACTACAGCAGAGAGGAAAAGAAGAGGAAACCGCTTTTCATTCACTGCACTTTCAAATGAAACATGCGGCCAAATTCATACAAGCCAGCTTTTTTTTTTTTTTTCAACACATGTACAGAGATTATTAACTGATTATTTACCTTAGTACGTAATCAAGATTACGACTTCTTTTACAATTAGTCTTTATTTCTGATACTACAGACTAAAAACTAATTATAAAATAGGAAAGCTTCTCAATTTCCAGAAGTTAAGACAGGCTGCATTCAAAAATGGAGCTAAAATTAGATTTTAAATTCTGCACATTCATTATTCTCTAAGGTTATTTTAGAAATTGCACAATATCTAGTACACTGTGTTTCTCACCTTTCTCATTGAATCAGGAGCATTGTGTGCTGCAGTTGTGACGTCAAAACCCAGAAAGGTTAATTTTCCACCAGTTCCCTCAAGATTATTTTAATAAGGTCTAATGTCTTACACACACCCATATCAGAAATAGACATTTTGAAGCTGTTGTTTAATTTATAAAGCATATGTTTCTAATAAGTTACAACTTAATGGGATGGTTCAACCAAAAAATGTAATTCCCTAACTATTTACTCACACTCAAGTGATTCGAAACCTTCTAAAATGAAGCCATTGACATCGATAGCAGGAGCAAAAAATACTATGGAAGTCAATGGCTGTTGGTTTCTCTTCCTTTATGTTCAACAAAAGAAACGCAAACAGTATTAACAAGTGGAGGGCGAATGAATTGTGGCAGATTTTCAGATCATTTTTGGGTGAACTATTCCTTTAAGTATGTTTGAGTGTCCACAAAAAAAAAAGGGAAATAGTTTCAGCCCCTGCAACCCGGCATTTTCAAAGTGTATTTGTGTGAGCGTGCAATTTTTAAGTAAGTTAATGTTAAATACTCATTACAAAGACATATAAAAAGCTAGTAACACTTTAAGTAACCATTCACACTAACTACTGGCTTATTACTTGCTAATTATTAAAATATTGGCTGTTTATAAAGTATGACCTATTCTAGATCCACAATTCTACCTAATTCCTAAAGTCAACTACTAGCTTACTAACTATTATTAACCAGCAAATTAATACTTATTTAGATAAAAGTCTTAGATAATGGTTTGTTAATATCAGGAATTATATCTCAAAATCAAGTGTGACTGAAAATCTTAAGGAAACCACTGGTAAATTAGTTTTTACTGTGTAGGCATCAGAACTGCAGCACACATTTAGATTAAGATTTATTACGATTAAATTCATAACTCCAATGCATGCATTATTGGTTTACACTGGAATCCACATCATCATACAAAACCAACAAAATTCAAAATGCTTTTTCTTTCTGTTATTTGCCATGTGAAAGAATATGTCTGTGGATCATACTGATTAAAGCTGCTACAGTATAAGCACAAGGACAAGTTGCTGCTTATGAATGCATTTGCTTTGTACAGTATGAATACTGTAGAATAGCTGAAAGATATGATTCCAAGTGATAAATGCAAGCTTTTTGATGATGTTTGGGGATCTTTCAAATTGTTTCTTAAATGTGAAGTCAGAAAGCTGTTGATTGATGAACAAGAAAAGAGGTCATGATTAGGGATGAACCGATAGGAGTACAAGTATTTTAATTTGTGTACTGGCCAATACCGAGTACCGATTCCGATACTTCTTAGATTTGGTTTCAATGAAAGTGCAATTAATTTGAAAAGAGGTTTTATTTTTTTGCCTGTAGCGAAGATGAACACAAAATTTTTTAACAAAAGGCTATTCCAAGCCAAAAATATACACACATTGTTCATAACACTGTAAATTGATAGACCTTATTGATTACCGATAAGGCATGGACATTTAAAGGATAATCCTTGTGCTGACACGCGTCCATGAATTCACACATTACATAATCAAGTGTATGCAGTTTACGTTACCTTATGGTAACTCTCACTGGGATAGTAATGTCACTCTCTTGACAGTGCATATTGGGAATGCACAAAACCCTGTTATGCACGGTTCTTCATTATATTTGCGAGTCCTGCTGTTTAATCCACGGTCAGGAAGTCAAAAAGCAGGCTGCATGATGTTTAATTATGGGTGCGTCACTGTTGGATAAGACCAATAGTTGGTTATGCAAACTTTAACTACTTTCTCTAAATTATTTAGATGTTTTAAGCGATTTTATTTTGACAGACTGCCACAAATATGCATACTTTCATTTTAAAAATCAGGCGACCATCATCTCACAATGTTTCTGAGTTTTCTTGTCCTTCCAACTGAGTTTGTTCTTCCGAGGTAATCTGGGAATACTTTCAGTGTTGCGAATAGGGAATTGAAACTGAAGGGGCGATGCGGTGGTGCAGTAGGTAGTGCTGTCGCCTCACAGCAAGAAGGTCGCTGGTTTAAGCCTTGGCTGGGTCAGTTGGCATTTCTGTGTGGAGTTTGCATGTTCTCACCGTGTTTGCGTGGGTTTCCTCTGGGTGCTCCGGTTTCCGGACATGTGGTATAGGTGAATTGGGTAAGCTAAAATTGTCCGTAGTGTATGTGTGTGAATGAGAGTGTATGGATGTTTCCCAGTGATGGGTTGCAGCTGGAAGGGCATCCGCTGACTAAAACATATGCTGGATAAGTTGGCGGTTCATTCCGCTGTGGTGTCCCCAGATTAATAAAGGGACTAAGCTGAAAAGAAAATTAATGAATGAATGAACTGAAACTGACAGGCGCAATGGGTGAATCTGTCATTAACAGTGAAAACAGTTTAATACAGGCTTCTCTGAAACGATGAATATTTCCCTTTAATTAGATTTATATTATTATTATTTTATTTAACAAACCAGCTTGTGCTTTGTTGCTGATTCTGAAGCATATATATTGGACTTGTTTTGAAGCACTTCACCTCTGTTATTTGTTCTTCTTGTTTACTTTGTAGATAACTCTCCAACAAAAAATTAAAGAAATTAATTAAGATACAAATTATACCAAACTAAATTTGTTTCAAAAATTTTTTTGTTCATTTTTAATCTTTCTCTGTATTATGGAAATCCACGTGTAAAAGTGTAAAGTTAAAATGCAATAAAATATTTTTTAAAAGACAGACTTAATATGATATTTTTGTGATTTACATTGTCTTTAAACAGCAGAGTATTTCTTCATAAATTAGCTGTAAATATTAAAATTATAAAATGTTAAAGATTCAAATTTTTAACACAAAATTATAACAACAGAAAAGTACAGAAAAGTGTTTTCTTTGCATTTTTTAAATGTTTTGAGTAGAGACATGACAACAAAATTATCAAAATGATCCTTGTTCACACTGATCCGCAAAAATTACTTGGTCCAGTAATTATATATTTTTGGCCCAGTCGCAAAAATGGCCCGGTAGTTGGTGATTCCATTGATTCTGACTATAACTGATTCGAATGCTCACCTTCTTCTTCTTCAAAAAAAAGGGGTAAAATAAACATTCTCATGCGTCAGTGGCACAAAGAATTACACAACAACCCCCCCTCTTAGAATTTAATCTAAACTGTTGTAATCATAATCTTAACAATTTTCTATATTAATTGTACACCTCTAACGGCAAGGCTTGCTTTGCACACACCCAAATCTCCCCCACCCGCCAAAAAAAAAAAAAAGAGTAATTATTTCTTATTTAGAGCACCGTCCCTCAGGGGTGGAAATACCACAGTGCGGGCTTTGATGAGACCCTAGCAAATGTGAAACTCTAGTCGAGTGCTTTGTCTCCGCAGCCGCCCAGAGGAGGAGAGGAGAGGCCAGTTTAATTTTCTGCGCTTCATTAGTTAGCAAGACCTCTGGAAGCCCCCCCATTGGGCCCGCCTGCCACCACACACACACACACACTCCACCTGTCTCTAAGGGTGTTCAGCGGCGTGCTGATTAGCCCAGCCGACACATGCATGCACTCACACACGTGCACACGTACAGTTCAGGTGTGGCTGGAGGCGGCACGCATGCTTCAGCTCAATTGCTTTTTATCAGATTTCATCAGGGAGCCATTACCTCTGTCTCTTTACCTTTTAGGCTTGGGTTACCCTGCTATCTTCCTCCTTCTTTTTTTTCGGTGCCGCTGGGCAGACGCATGCATGTTTAACCATATACATTTTGAGTGTGAGAAGGTTAACTGTATAATGTTAACCTCCTGTGGCTAGCTCCAATTTGGCCGAATTGAAAATGCTGGAGCCTTTAACACCAGAGAAGATGTTCATATTGGCTTTTTTTAGCATTTGGCTGACTTGTGCATTTATGACCTAATTATTTTACACATAAAAAGCATTTCAAATGGTGCTAATGCATGTAAAAATGTGTGTCTTTTCTTGTGTTTACAAACCTGTATTAGGTACGTCTGTGGAACACAAAAGAGGCACGAGGATTATTAAATAATGACAGAATTTTTTTACAGTGTTGTTTGTTGCTCTGTTCAGAGATTGGCAAGAAAATATTTAATTAGCGGGTTTGTGAAGAGGCTTGTGCAACTGAGCTATACTTATTAGTCTCTCATTAAAAAATACAACAATTAAGCACGAGTTTCAAATCCAATAAGCATCCTTTTAGAATGATTTGCAAACTAGAAACAACAAAAAAGGAATTTAAACTAATCAATTAATAAACAAAGTTAATCTATTCATCTTGTAATAGAAAAATAAAATTCCCTCATTATTTACTCCCCTCCTTTGGTTTTAAACCTTTATGAGTTTCTTTCTTCTGTTGAACACCAAAGAAGATATTTAGAAGAATGCTGGTCGCTTATGAGGGAAATACTATATAAATCAATGGGTCTCCCAGTCAAAATAATTTCCTTTGTGTTCAGCAGAAAAAAAAACGTAAGTAGATTTTGAACAAGTGAAGGGTAATGACGACAGAATTTTCATTTTTTTGGTTAGCTATGCCTTTAAGTAATGAACACCTAAACAGACAAATAAACCAACAAATTCATTGCCAAATAGAGTAAGGATCTGTCTTAACATACAGTGTTTTGGTATCCAAGAGTTCCCTCCCTGCATTCATCTCCAGCCAGCAGTTTTCATGCAATGCCCCAATTAAATCAATTAAAGCTGAAAACAATCAAAAATGAAAGGGCAGCCCAGACTCCTGATCCAAACCTGATTGAAATTCTTTGGAAAACTCCTGAAGATAAAGTTATGGTTACAGTGTAAAAAATGCTCGCTGCCTTTAGTTGAATCAAATTAACTTTTCAAGTTATATCAATGTACATCAGTCAAACAGACTAAAAACTGTAAGTTAAACTTTGTATAACTAAAAAATAAATAGTTTAAACCTGATTTACATAATAAATGAAGTTAAGGTAACATAAAAACATATGTTGTCATGACTTTTTGTCATATAATTTTTTACAGTGTAGGAAACTCTACAGTGAGTGAATATGACGGATACTGAAAAAGACCAAAATCACAACAGAGCCTTGAGAGGATGCTGGTTGCTGGGACCCATCAACTTGGGGAACATACTATAGAGAGTCAATGGGTCCCAGCAATCAGCATTTTTCAAAACGTCTTCTTTTGTGTTCAACAGAAAAAAACTCATATAGGTTTTGAAAAAGTGAAGGTTGAGTAACGATGACAGATTTTTTATTTTTGAGTTAACTATGCTTTATTTAAAGTAATTTAAAGCTTTTGTGAACACCTAAACAAACAAATTAATGAATTATTGTTACATTACTAACATTTACAGTCTCTCTACGTTCAAAAACAGATGATATACACCATAACATGTTGCATTTCATTGAATTATCAGATATGCTAATCAAAAATTTCAAACTTTTTATCTCAAAGTATTATTGTGACTAGATTTCAAATGCTTAATAGAATACTATGCTTATTATAGAAAAACAATTCACCGCATGGAGAAATCAGTACAGCACTACTTCTGCTCTGCAGAACCCCAGATCAGCACTAAAGAATGATATAACACCTCTTCTAATAAGGACCTGGGTTGCTGGCCGCTGTGTATTTAGGCTGGCACAGAGCTGGATGATGGCCGAGTACAGTGTCAGCCACAGCAACCATTTCTGTAATAGGGTTTTCATTTATTGCCTTGAGGATAATCCACTTTAGACAGGAAGCACTACCTACAGCCATTACATCTAATCCCATGGACTCAGTTTAATTGTCTGGTTTTTGAACACACTGCAAGTTGTGATAGTTGCACCGTGGAGGCTGCAGGAAGAGTATATATGAGAATGAATAACTGTGATGATGATGATGGTAATTATGATGAAATCATCATAACATTGGAGTGTTATGTAAGTAAGGTAACTTAGGTAAGAACACTCTCATGTGACCAGACCCCATTCCTGAAAGAAGTTCATTCATTCATTTTCTTTTCAGCTTAGTCCCTTTATTAATCCGGGGTCGCCACAGTGGAATGAACCGCCAACTTATCCAGCATATTTTTTTACTCAGCGGATGCCCTTCCAGCTGCAACCCATCACTGGGAAACATCCATACACACTCATTTACACACATACACTACGGCCAATTTAGCTTACCCAATTCACCTATAGTGCATGTCTTTGGACTGTGGGGAAAACCGGAGCACCCGGAGGAAACCCAAGCGAACACCAGGAGAACATACAGACTTCACACAGAAATGTCAAGTGGCCCAGCCGAGGTTCAAACCAGTGACCATCTTTTCTGAAAGAAGTAAAAATGCAAATTACTTATTCAGAATATACAGTGATAATTTAACTTTTTACCTTACAATACTGTATATGTTAGATTGAAGCAAAAGCAGACTTTCATATTTTATATTTAACTTTAACTTAATTTAAGTTTTTTTTGTATTGTATTACTTAAAAGCTCATGCTAATTTAATTTGACACTTAGTAATTCAGTTGTAATTGATCTTTTTACTGTAAATCATTATGATGGAAACAATTATCATTTAAATGCATTAAATTGCTTAGATTTAATGTTTCAGTAAATTTGCTTTAGTTTTTTTTTATTAGTTTATTGGTCTCCAAAAATTAGCTGTATACTTCATTATCAGCATATTGCATAAATCAATTTCCATTTTAGCTTTTTATTTTAATATGGATATACATGCAGTATATTTTAACAGATACCTCTCAGTTATTGTTGATAATCTGAAACCCAGTGGTGATTTCCTTAATTATCTGAGTTTTCATTGACTTTGTAAGATGGTGCATTGTTTTACATTTGCTGAAACCCTCAAACAGCAGCATGCTGTACCGATGAGCACCAAAGAAACAACTTTTTTAAAAGTAGCAAGGGAATTTGGTGGTTCATCTGGTTCATTTGTTTTCATCTGTAAATTTTGCAATATCACTAACTCATTTAAGTGCCCCAAAATGGATGGTCGCCCGTACATGTAAAAACAGAATAATTTTGATAATCTCAATGAGCAAGCGGTTTAACACAGTTGGAATTGTTAATCAATTCTGTGCCAAACAGAGTAAGGTTTCGTCTTACAGTGTTTTGGCATTTAAGAGTTTCCTCCTTGTGTTCATCGCCGGGGAGCAATTTTCGTGCAAGACATTGAGCCTCTTCACACAGAAAATAGTTGTAAGCTGTAAACATTGAAAAAATGAAATGACATCCCAGAGTCCTGATCTAAACCTTATTGAAAATCTCTGGAAAACACTTGAAAACAAAGTTATGGCTAAGAAACACTACAGTGAGTGAGCTGTATACTGAAAAAGAGTAGGATCACAACATAGCACCGAGAGACTAGCGATGTCATCTTTATTCATGCTACATTTATTACTTTTCTCTAACACACAATTAAAATTTCTTCGAACACTGAGGATACCATCATTTGCACAAAAAAAAAAAAAAAATCAAATGTCTATAAATTGTTCCTCAAATTTGATCTTCATGTATAGAGTTACAATCAAAATGATTGAACCCCTTTGATCTGCAAGGAGATTTTGCTGTCATGAGCAGTTTTATGCACACGTTTTAACCAAAGTATCATTAAAATATAATCTATAAAATATAAAATAAAATGAAAAATAAAAATGTGATTCTGAGGACATAAAGAAAAAAACAATAACAACCAGACTGTCCCTAAACATGAATCTGCAAAAAATTATTTAGCACTCAAATATCAAATTTTGTGGACTTTGTTATCAATTCTTAATAACCTCCAATAAATGTCGCCTCTAAGTGCTTACAAGCTTCTGTCACCTCTCTACTGGAGTCTTGGCCCATTCCTCACTTCCAGATCACTGATAATCTTTGGTTTTCACATTCCCACTGGTTTTTTTTTAAGTTCCATTAAATAATTTATTTATGAGAGAGAGACCGAACAAGCCACTCAAAAATATTCGAGCGTAATCCCTGAACCAAAATCCAGTGAATTTGTGTACATGATTGTCCTGCTAGAAGTCTTCATTTTATCTCAATTATTATCACACTTCAGTCTACTCACTGTAGGTGAATTCTCAAATAATCTATTATGATCTTCATACTGTTAAGATTTTAACTTCCTGCAGCAGCAAAGCATCCCTATAACTTCCACTTCCAGATTTGACTGAAAGTTTTTCTGGTTAGAGGCCATGTCCTTTAACCCCAAGGTATATCGTTGGTCCATGGTAATCCAGTTTTATCACATTAATTCACTTCATCACTAACAAACTACACAGATCTTTCCCAATTAATTTTAGTATATTCAAGTTGAACCTTTAAGTTCTTCTTAGTAAAAAGCTAAGTTCAGTAAGATGTAAAGGTGTAAGATGTTATGCTTGTTCAATGTTGTTCTTGTACTTGAAATCTGTTTCCTCCTTACATCCAGTCATCTATGCAGTAAATTGAGGGCAAACATTTGGTATTTTATTGCACTTAATAGTGTACTTTTTTCCAATATCCTCAGAAGTTTAGCATAAAACACATTTCAGACTTATGAATAAAGCAGCCAACCTCGTCTCTAGGAACTGTTAGTGTCCTCTTGTAGCCATACACTTTCTAATTTTCCGTTTTTTCTATAGCTTTTCTTCTATTGCTTTTGTGAGATCTATTTTGACATGGCCATCTCTGCTACTTAGCTTTATAAGCATGAGATGGATTTATTTTATTTTGTAACAGTCCAAGTTTTGATCTATTTATTAGTTTCATTAAACTATAATAATCTACATTCATCACATTTCTGTATTGACCTAAGGTCAAAGTGTTTGACAAAGTAAAATTCAACAACTTTCTTTTAGCAGAGTCTTCAGGTTCAAGTAGATGACCGATAGGGGTGTCAAAATTAATTGTTTCTTCGGTGCACCGCGATGCAGATGCAGACAATTCGGTATCAGTTCAGTAATAATCATAACCGGTTATTATGTAGACGTCATTTATCTCATTTGTGCTATGTCGCAGTAGCTTACTATGGCGAGGGAGGCAAGCGCGAGTATTTACAACGCTCCAACTACTTAAAAACTCAGAAACTGTGCAAAATTTCACTGCGTGTGTGTTTGCTGGACAGTCTATCATTGACTCTTGCAGCAGAAGCCCCTATTTCACTGCCATTGAGAAAATGAAAGTACTTCTTTTCTCTCTCTCTCACTGTGGCCCATTTGACCTGCTAACATAACTTTTCCTCTCCTCTCGGCTGTTACAGCGATACTTCTGGATACAGACACTGTCTGCAGAGTTTTCTTCACCATGTCTATCATGGATCAGCTGTGATCGCTGCTGCCGTTTATCAGTGTTTATCATCGGTGAACAGCGCCAGAGCGTTAGAGCTAACCACAGCCCTTTCTGTTGAGCGTGCGACCAATCATAGGGGTGTAAGAACGAACTCATCAGACAAGGCTCAGAAAGCGAGCGGGATATTTATATTTGTTTATTTGCTATAAATGCTCATGTTGTTCTGCGCATGTACTTAAGTACTTTTATAGGTACAGTTTATATATCTGACTGTATTAAAGGACAAAATTGTATTACAAACAGTATATAAATATAAATATATTTATACATTTTAATACAAGAATTGCTGTGCTGTGAAGAAAATATAAAACTGTGTATGGAAAGCATTGTCAATGCACCGAGATATCGAATTGAACCGAATCTATGGCATGATAATCGTAACCAAACCGAACCGTGAGACCAGTGTAGGTTCACACCTCTAATGACTGATCTTTCAAAGCGGGCCAGATTTATCTTTCCAAGCAACGTACAAACACACATTTCCGTGAAGATTATGCAGACATGTTGCACATATCACTTGAATGTGTAATATAGTCAAATATGACTACTTCATGTGCCACTATGTCCTTCATACCTGCCAACTTTCTGCTTTCTTTTTTTTTTTTTAACAGCTACTTTTTCATTCCAAAACACTGAATGATTGCACAATGCATCCACAAAGTGTGCATTTATCTCAACTGAATGCAGAGGGCATGGGAAGCCTCACAGCAATTAACACTCGCTCACGCATGCATATATACAGGCTCAACCCTCTCCCACACTGCAAAAACACACACTAATAATAATCTCACAGACCCGTGCATTCACTTTCACAAAGACAATGCACATCTCACACTGGCTCACACGCTCGTTCTGCAGCAGAAACAGAGGTGTTTATGAGTGAAGTGTTTGTGGCGGAAGTGGAGCTGTTCTCTGACCCAGACTTCAGGCCTCAGGGGAAGGTCGGATCCTCTTGACCTCTGCGTTCCATGGGCCTCGCCTGTTGCAGCCTGAAGCAAACACGCACACACAGACAGACACTTACAAACACTCTCTCTGTCAGTGACACAGGCTGAAATGGCCACTATCAATAAAAGGTCACACAGAGGATTGACATTGCTGGAGAGTGAAACTGACACTGACACTGTTGAATGCGGAATAATGAATAGATTTCCAGTTCTTACCTTATTAATTATGTTTCTGTTATCTTTCGTGTCAAATATGTAAGCACTTAGCCAATTACTTCAAAACAATGCTTTGATACAATCAAAAAGTTTCAAATTCTACACACATTTTGCATTTTAGCTCATTTCACACTGTCAAAAATGTCAAAAAGGTACAAAAGCTGCCACTTGTGCCTAAAGGGTCTATTTTGATTTTGATTTTGGGACCTCTTAGTACCTAAAAAGTACAAAGTGTACCTTTTGAAAAGGTAAAATCCCAGAGACAGCGTTTGCACCTTTATTCTAAAGAATGCAAAGGGGAGCTGCAATATCATGACAATTCTTGCTCTTCATATTGCTTAAATGATTATCAATACAGCTTTTTATTCAGCAAGGAACCATATATGGTAACTTCATTGACAGATTACGATATAATTTTCTTTTTTTAAAGTCATAGAAGTCTTGTAATAACCCTCATTATCAGTCCTGGGTTACAGTGCACTATAAAGGGTTACAACATTATTATTTACACAAAAGTATCATCCCATAGTCTTACTACACTGCCCAAACATATTGGCCAGTGAAGCTACTCAATCACATGTTATACAAAAACCTCTTTAAATAATATTCATTCATTCATTCATTTTCTTGTCGGCTTAGTCCCTTTATTAATCCGGGGTCGCCACAGCGGAATGAACCGCCAACTTATCCAGCACGATTTTACGCAGCGGATGCCCTTCCAGCCGCAACCCATCTCTGGAAAACATCCACACACACTCATTCATTCACACTCATACACTACGGACAATTTAGCTTACCCAATTCACCTGTACCACATCTTTGGACTGTGGGGGAAACCGGAGCACCCAGAGGAAACTCACGCGAATGCAGGGAGAACATGCAAACTCCACACAAAAATGCCAACTGACCCAGCCCAGCCGAGGTTCGAAGCTGCGACCCAGCGACGTTCTTGCTGTGAGCCGACAGCACTACCTACTGTGCCACTGCGTCCCCCTATTGATTGCCCTAGCATATTGATAACTGATTATTCAAAATGGTATCTGCCAACACAGATGGTTATGACTTTTACACCTTATATTAATTGCAAAATTTTGACAGAAATGCAAATAAAAAAGTTGTTGCAAAGTAACAGATATTGTGCATGAGTAAACGAAAAATAGGATTTGAAAGTTAAGGCTCTGGGAAATATTATTTTATATATTTATTTTATATATTTATATTACCATGGAAAAGTTTGCACAGCACAATTGTGGACTTATTTTGTTTCCACATTCATCTCACACCTGTGTGGTGGCAGGTACACAGTCTTTAGGTGTATGGTGTGTGCAGATGACAATGGACACACTTTATGACAAAAAGTGTTCCATGAGAACTGTGCAAAGCCAAAGTTAACATTAGTCTTTAGCTAAACCATAATAAAGGTGAACTGAATTTAATTAATAAACTGCAGAACAACTATAGAGCAAAATAATACGATTCAGAGCATATTATGGGGGCCATTCACCCTAAGGTTTTAACAGTAAAATCATGAGAAGTGGGTCAGTGTAATTCACTTCTTGAAAAAGACACGAGACATGAGCAAAAACAAACAAACAAATCCAATTATTGTGTTTACACAGAGAAATAATAGAAATCATTGCAGTAGAACTGCACCGACCTTTATTTCTGCTCTGACATCTGAAAAATAATTATCTCTACAGTTTAACAAAGTGACATTTTTTATCTTTCACACACTTACTGGCCACTTTATTAGGTATACCTTACTAGTACAGGGTTGGACCCGCTTTTGCCTTCAGAACTGCCTTAACCCTTTGTGGCATAGATTCAACAAGGTGCTGGAAATATTCCTCAGAGATTTTGGTCCATATTGACATGATAGCATCACACAGATGCAGATTTGTCGGCTGCACATCCATGATGCGAATCTCCCAAAGGTGTTCTATTGGATTGAAATCTGGTGACTGTGGAGGCCATTTGAGTACAGTGAACTCATTGTCATGTTCAAGAAACCAGTCTGAGATTATTTGCGCTTACTTATCCTGCTGGAAGTAGCCATCAAAAGATGGGTACACTGTGGTCATAAAGGGATGGTCATGGTCAGAAACAATACTCAGGTAGGCTGTGGCATTGACACAATGCTCAATTGGTACTAATGGACCCAAAGTGTGCCAAGAAAATATCCCCCACACCATTACACCACCTCCACCAGCCTGAACCGTTGATACAAGGCAGAATGGAAATTCAGACTCTACCATCCAAATGTCGCAGCAGAAATCGATACTCATGAGACCAGGCAACGTTTTTCCAATCTTCTATAGTCCAATTTTGGTGAGCCTGTGCAAATTGTAGCCTCAGTTTTCTGTTCTTAGCTGACAGGAGTGGCAGCCGGTGTGGTCTTCTGCTGCTGTAGCCCATCTGCCTCAAGGTTCAACGTGTTGTATGTTCAGAGATGCTCTACTGCATACCTTGGTTGTAACGAGTGGTTATTTGAGTTACTGTTGCCTTTCTATCAGCTCCAACCAGTCTGGCCATTCTCTTCCGCATCAACAAAGAATGTGGCTCACTGGACATTTTCTTTTTCGCACTATTCTCTGTAAACCCTACAGATGCTTGTGCGTGAAAATCCCTGTAGATCAGCAGTTTCTGAAATACTCAGACCAGCCCGTCTGGCACCAACAACCACGACACGTTCAAAGTCATTTAAATCACCTTTCTTCCCCATTCTGATGCTCGGTTTGAACTGCAGCAGATCGTCTTGACCATGTCTACATGCCTAAATGCATTGAGTTGCTGCCATGTGATTGGCTGATAAGAAATTTGCGTTAACGAGCAGTTGGACAGGTGTACCTAATAAAGTGGCCGGTGAGTGAATATAATGTAAAGCATTAGCAGCTCATCAGTTGGTAGTTTTTTTTTATTCTTTTTATTAGCAGTAGTCTTATACCATCATTTGAATGACCAACCCAGTTAGTTCATCACTTTAAACTACAAAATAAAACTGCTAAGTCAAAATACACAGCAAACATTTTAGCAGTCTTACACAAACCTATACATTTATTACAGTCTGAGTTCCTCATTTGTAGCTTTAACAGAGAGAAGCCATTTGCTGTGAGTTGAGTGGACATGATGTAGCTGTTAGCTCCCTGTGCTGATTAAATCAAGTGTAATATATAGCATGTGTCTGTTTGTATGTGACTTTGACAGAGCATGTGCGTCACCAGCAGATGTTACATACATTAAAAGTATGCGCATTAACACCAAACATCACTCTAACATTCAGATCTCACAGCGCCATTGAAATGAGACATCACATTTTACAAACGCAACCACCAGCAGTCATCCGTGCCCTGCAAAAGTGCATACACATACAGTCGTCCTCTCTCTATCTTTGTCTCTCTCTCTTTCCGCTCTCGTTTACCCCAAACACACACATACACACACCCCACACACACACAGCCAGCCGTTTCCCCCTGACACTCTTCTCTTTCAGACTAAACAATTGTGACTTGGCTGGGAAAGAGCTTTGGATCCAGATGCTACTCCTCTGGCTTTCCCCGCTCTCTCTCTCTCTCTCTCTTTCTCTCTCTCTCTTTCTCTTGCGCTGTAGATTGCTTTAATTGGAGTGGCAGGCACAGATACTCTCTCAACAGACGCAATGCACCGGGGAGATCCTACTCCTGGCAGCAGTCTTCCATTAGCGCTCCAAATAAAAGAAAGTTGAGAGCTGTTTTTCAGGTGTTTATCGCTAACTCAGCTTCAGGCAGCTGCTAACTCCTCTCCCCTCAAGCTTTTGCCTGCACATAGTTTTGCGCAAAGTTTCTCGACCTTAAGCACATCTGTTTTCTTCCTGTTCACTTTGCTCTGATGTCAAACATAAAAAAAAGAAACTCCATATGGATTTTTTTTAATGATTAACTGGTATAAATCCATCTGTTAAGGTGTTATAGATAGAGTATAATGTGGGTTCAGGATACACATGCTGATTGGTCAAGTGAGTCCACCATATTAAAATGTAAATCATACAGTATATATATATATATATATACAGGGTCTGAATTATAGGGGGGTTTGGGTGGGATTTACCCCCCTAATTAACGATTGATTAGGATGTCAAAACAAAATGTATGTGGGGTCAGCCCTTTAATAGTTAACTCTGATCTGTATCTTGTATAATAATGTTCATAATTAAAATAATAGATAATTAACAAGACTGTTTTCTCATTATATAGGTGTTTGTTTCTACATACAGCCTAAAAGTAAAGTCGAATTAGATGCATAGTTTGTATTGTTTGATCTACAGTAACCTCTGTAATGGCTAATAGGTCAGAAAACTCTAGATATCACACACACACACACAAAACACTGAAAATGTAAATACAGTACATGTTATCAACAAATTATATGTAATTAAAATAAATACATAAATTTGATTTATTAAGGCATGTATTACACAAACTAACATTACCGAAAAGGTTGACTATTAATCTATATAAAGCTGTCCTTTTTACATAGTCAAAACTGATATGATCAGTAAGTGATGTCATATGTTTTATTTGTGTGTGTGTGTGTTTATTTTTATCTTAACTTATACTATGCTAATCATGCTGGGGGCTAGAAGCAAGTGTAAACTTACAAAGATTGTTAACAAAGCTAGTTAGATCATACTGGACCTCTAGAAGCAGCTTGTGGAACTGTATACAAACCAGACTAGACGGAAAGCCTTGTAAGTAGTTCAGGACTCTACTCACACTCTTTATTATGGATTTGAAAATTTTCCTTCTGGCAGATGACACAGAGTGGCCAAAGCAAAAACTAAT
This sequence comes from Danio kyathit, assembly GCA_903798195.1. Lineage (NCBI taxonomy): Eukaryota > Metazoa > Chordata > Actinopteri > Cypriniformes > Danionidae > Danio > Danio kyathit. The sequence continues at coordinate 25,352,568 of LR812529.1, read as the reverse complement.
ATTCATTCATTCATTCATTTTCTTTTCGGCTTAGTCCCTTTATTAATCCGGGGTCGCCACAGCGGAATGAACCGCCAACTTATCCAGCATGTTTTTACGCAGCGGATGCCCTTCCAGCCGCAACCCATCTCTGGGCAACATCCACACACACTCATTCACACTCATACACTACAGACAATTTAGCCTACCCAATTCACCTGTACCGCATGTCTTTGGACTGTGGGGGAAACTGGAGCACCCGGAGGAAACCCACTCAAACGCAGGAAGAACATGCAAACTCCACACAGAAACACCAACTGACCCAGCCGAGGCTCGAACCAGCGACCTTCTTGCTGTGAGGCAACAGCCCTACCTACTGCGCTACTGCGTCGCCCACGCAAAAACAAATATTTGTAAGAAATTTTATATTTTCTATAAAATATACATATATATTTTTATACAATCTGCCATTACTTTATTGAACAAATGACCATATATTACAGTAGTTTACATGTTATTTTGTGATATGGCTTGTTTTTAGTCAATAAATCTATTTACAGTTTTTATTTGAGGTTTTGCAGCCAACATTATGTGTTGTAATCCATGGGGCAAGTGTGTTTTGTGTATTGTATTGTGATCTTTAGTGCGTTTGTGAGGACAAAGATGAATTTCCACATGTGTGCACAATAAAAACATTTAATTCTTATTAACATATTTTTACAGTTAGATTCACCCTGAGTCAGCTTTAGGTCAGTTTCAATGTAATCTATGTTGAAATGACTTAAATTGACTTAATTTAACTTAAATTAAAAGAGCTTTGTTTTACGGTGTAACATTTTTAATGAGCTATAAAGCCTTACTGATGAGATAAGTCAATAATGTAAGGTAAAAACAGATGATAAATTATGACTTTAGTAGACATCAATACAAAATTAAAATGATGAGATTACAAAAGCTTTGCAAAATGTAAATGTTTTTCATAATCTTTACATTTTGTCATGTCATTGACATTTTTCAGTTTTAAACTTTCAACTTTTTTGTCAGTTTTGATTTGTCATAACTTATGGAAAGACTTTTTATCTTACAATTGTGTTTTTCTGTCAATTTCAGCTGTCAAAACATGCTGTAACTTTTGTTATGATAACTATGAGTTTCAGCTATATCTGTATAAAGTCAATCAATCAATTAATCAATAATACATATAAAATTTCTGTCACACAGACTGAAAAAAATCATGTTAGGGTCATAATTATAATATTAATGATGCCATTTATTGCCAAATGCTTTTTTACTTCAACTTATTTTAATAAGTTAATCGGGTTTCAACTAATTTTGGTTAAGTTATACAAAGTTTAACTTAATATTTTTAGTCAGTTTGACTGATGTAAGTTGAGATGACTAGAAAAGATCAATTGATTCAACTAAAAAAATTAGGGCAGTATAAATTTTTTTACAGTACATTTGATCACCTGCAGAGAGGTCAAATTCAACTTTCTAGACACACTTATTTTCTAGACTCACTAACTTAACCCATGCACGAGATTCACTATCCACAGGATTCAACAGAGCATGAGCCATTGAAGGGCACGAGGTCACAGACTGGCGAAGTCAAGAAAATCCTAAAACCAGGCCAACCTCTCGCTTCCGTTCACCTTTTCATTATGTCACCTTAGCTCAAAGGACCATGTGTATGTGTGCAAGTTTGTGGCCAGACCTCAGGCTTTAAGTTTTATGCCTTGTCCCAAGAGTCTACCACAGTTATGACTCAATTAACTTTTCTTGCGCTGATTTTACCCGGCTTCCCCTGAAATTTGTCCTGAAATAAATCACACGCACAAAAAAGGAAAATTGGAAAAACAAGAACTGGGGCACAAATTTCTTCCTCTGTAATCCCCTCTTTGCCAGAACAAGTCAATTAGAGTCTGACGTGTAAAGGTTTGTGATCCAACTACATCTAGGCTTGAGTCTGACCAGCTTGACCTCCTCCATCCAAGACCCTGCAAACTTCCTCCTTTTATCTTATATATTTTCTGAAGAGGAATATAAAGAGGGGCCGGGGCATCCAGAGACAGCAGGAATGTGGTTTAATCCCCCAGCGCTCTGAATTCTCTCCCTTTTCAGCACATTTCTAAACAGCACCTCTCCGACCTGATTCCAAAATAAAAGAAAACATGGAAAGAAAAACAAGAAAGCAGCACAAAAAGGCGGAAATGTTATTTAAAAGGTACCAGACCACATCATTTTCCACTGATATTATATACTCCCGGGCCGTATCCAAAATATATACGGGCCAGAGGCCAAGAATGTAAAAATAAAATACATAGACTCAACATCTGGACAGGGTCTGAACAAAACTACTATTTAATCACCACTGAATAACGTATTCTTCCATTTACGCTCTCTATTTAGTTTTTTTTTCATTCTCATTTATCCTCACGGGGGTCTGCTACCTCTAAACCAGGCTCGATTTTCAGCTACATTTCCTGAGTAACTGACAAAATTCTAATTTTTATAATAATTATCCATTGTCTGACGCACACATTGAAGACTTTGTGTTTCCACAGCCCTGTTTCACCACATACCTGGTGCGCTGATGGTCCAATATCTACTTTTAGGGTTTCTGTTGGCTAAATAAATGGGTAGACTTTGGCAGAGCAATACCCTGTAATAGTTGTTTTAGTTGCGGGTTCGTGTCTTGCTTTGAGAGCTCCCTGGACGCTCTCCAGCTCCTTGCCCCATTCCAAACGGAAATATTTACTCCCCTAATGAACTGGCCGTGAGGACTCAGACAGTCAGTGATTACAAGAGTGAACGGTATGTGCAAGGTGTCGGTAACAGGGTGGTTTGGCACCCTGGAGGAAACCACTGAGATTCTGGGTAGCTCTTTATAGAGTCCTCATGCATGTCCTCACAGTATAAACTGTGAAGGTGGCAAATAACACTTTCAGAAATGTTCATTTGTATAAACATTGAGTTCTGCTTAGCATTGACAACATATTTAGCATGCTCAGTTTTAAATTAAGGATTTATTTGAACACTTTTTATTGAGTCACTTTGGATAGACGGAAGGTAAAGTGTTAGAGTCATTAATCTGGCACACAGGCTTATACAGTACAGACCTGCAACTTCTTTCCTGCTGAGAAGACAAACTATATGTGAAGGTGTTCTCTGACAGAGGAATGTGTTACCTAGATGTGGTTGTGTACTCAAAGAGCCATGCAAAAAAAAAAAGAGTTTTTTATGTGTAGGTTTCAGAATGGTTAGGGGAGACCCTGTGTGGCAGACATGGTAAGTGTAGAGGGTTTTTATTTTAGAATGGAACAATACAAAATGGAATTAAATATTTTGCCCCAGTTATGAAAAAAGCAGAAGCCCCACCTGCTAAAATATAAAGCCAGCTATTCACTTAAGTCTAAGACCTTTCATTCATTCATTTTCCTTCGGTTTAGTCCCTTTATTCATCAGGGGTCGCCACAGCAGAATGAACCTTATCCAACTTATCCAGCATATGTTTTACACAGCGAATGCCCTTCCAGCTGCAACCCAGTACTGGGAAACATCCATACACACTCATTCACACACATACACTACAGCCAATTTAGTTTATTCAAATTACCTATAGCACATGTCTATGGACTGTGGGGGAAACCGGAGCACCCGGAGGAAACCCACGTCAAAACGGGGAGAACATGACTGATGAACATGACTGATGCAACTGACCCAGCTACGACTCGAACCAGTGACCTTATTGCTGTGAGGCGACAGTGCTAACCACTGAGCCACTGTGTCGCCCCAAGTCTAAGACCCTAGAATTTTTATTTATTTTTTTAATGTAACTTATATGAGCATGAAAAGCTGTGATCAGAAGTTAGGGGAGTGACCATAACGGAGCAAAGCAGGGGAAAAAGAGAAGCAAGCAACTGTCATCAGACTGTCAGTGGCCCATGCTGACTAAAAATCTGAGATAAAAAATGTTAAATGCAAGAATTTTTTTGGAAATGCTAAATTTTTATATTTAAAGTTTATATTTTTTTATGGATGGATTTATATTTGTAGTGCTTTTTTTAAATGTAGACACACATTTACCTATGAAAAGACAGAAAATGAATGTTAGAAAGTTGTGTCTATCAGTGACTGAATGCCGTATCAATTCATTTACGGATTAGCTAATAAACGCAGCTTTCAAATGCTCCAGTGTCCATGTAAGCATCCTTGTAAACCAGTGATCATTACAGCCAATCATAATCATATCTGTTGAGCATGTGAACACAATGGCCAATCAGCGGTGTTCAGAAATCCACTCTAAACTACCCAACCCAAACTACTGTGTGGTCCTACAGCTTGACTAAAAAATTCAGAAGCAGCAATATCTTATAGGATAAGAAAACTCATGCATAGTAATTGCACACAGACATGCAATTAAAGTACTCGCAGTTCTATGCTACGTCACCAACAGTGAAGCCACTCAGATATAGAAATTAAACCCGGAAGAAGAAATTAGTGGTTAAAAGTCTATGCCACTTGATCTCTCAAATTAAAGCTAGCAGATGCTAACATTGGCTTAATTGATGTTCAACACATTAAAATTGCAGAAAATTCAGTTGAGGGTTTCATGACCCTTCAAGTACACCTCACTTGTACCTCTTATTTTACCATATTTAAACCAAACATCCTCTACTCAATTGTGATTTGCTGATTGTGGACTACATTTGACTACAATTAACTAACTGTCACATACAATAAACAAATTTAAGATGACTTCAGCTTTGTGACATGGAGTGATATCCTGCTGGAAGTAGTCATCACATAGGTAAACTGACATTGTAAAAGTCTGGACATAGTTAACATAAATATTCAGGTATGAGTAGACATTTAAATGGTACTCAATTGGTACACGCTCAGAAATAAAGGTACAGGAGCTGTCACTGGGGCAGTACCTTTTCAAAAGATACATATTTGTACCAACAGAGTCCACAATAGTACCTCGAGGTACCTAAATGCACTTAAAATGTACCTTTGAGGTGCCAATATGGACCCTTCAGCTACAAATATGTTTCTTAAGAGTTCTTAAGGAAGCCAAAGTGCACATCTCATATCATTACACCATCACCACCATCCTGAACCAATTATGTATATAAGACAAGATGAATTGATGCTTGTTATGCCATATTTTGACCCAATAAACCAAATTTGAGACTTCTTCCATTGTCTTTTATTTTCCAATTTTGGTCAGCCTCTATGAATTGAAGTAAGAACAACCCAAAGCTGACAGGAGTGGCACCAGTGTGGTCTTCTGTTCAATACTGCAGGCTTTGGTTGTAAGTGATTATTTGAGTTACTCTTGCCTTTTGTCAGCTTAAATCAGTATAACCATTCTTCTTTAAACTCTGACGTCAATGGATTTATTTCCCACAAAACTGCTGCTCATTGGACATTTGTGACCCTGCACCTCAAAACCAGTCATAAGTGTCAATTTGTGTTCAATTGAGATTAATAAATCACCTGAAATCTGCAATTTAAATAAATAGGCTTTCCTTTGTATGGTGTATGGTTTGTTAAGATAGTATACTATTTGTTTGAGATACAACTATTTGAAAATATGGATCGAATCTTAAGGTTTAAAAATATCTAAATACTTAGACTTAGGTCTAAACGAGGTGTTTAGCAATGCACATTACTAATCAAAGATATAGTTTGATCTATTTACAGTAGAAAGTTTACAAAATGCATTCATTAAACAATATTTACTTAATATTCGAATGGTTTTTGGCGTAAAAGAAAAATGTATCATTTTGACCCAACAAGCTTTTGCCAAAAATATACCCACGCAAAATATGAATTGTTTTGTGGTTCAGGGTCACATTTTTTTTTTGTTGTTTCAGACATTTCTCTGGACACCCTAGATATGATTGTGCATCTAAAACCCAGTAGATGGCTCTGCAATCAATGTGCAATCAAAGCTGAAAAGGTGTACCTAAAAAAGTGGCCAGTCTGACTATTGGTTTACAATATTATTAATTCATTTATTTATTCATTCATTTTCTTTTTGGCTTAGTCCCTTTATTAATCTGGGGTCTCCACAGCGAAATGAACCGCCAACTTATCCAGCGAATGCCCTTTCAGCTGCAACCCATCACTGGGAAACACCCATACACTTCCATTCACACACATACACTATGGACAATTTAGCTTACCCAATTCACATATACCACATGTCTTTGGACTTGCTGAGGAAGCCCACGCCAACACGGGGAGAACATGCAAACATGCATACAGAAATGCCAACTGACCCAGTCGAGGCTCAGAACCTTCTTGCTGTAAGGCGAGAGCACTACCCACAGTGCTGCCGTGCTGCCCTACAAAATTATTATTATTATTACTTAAGACTCCCCGCCTACAAAATTCCATCAGAACCCATGTGCATCAGTACGAGCTACAAAAAATGTAGCTCAGACACACCTGTCCTGGCTGCCTACCTAGAGAACGAAAAGCTGATAAGCATTTATCGTGCAAACACACACTGTCAAGACTCGATTCAGCACACCTGCCCGGTGTAAAGATGCTACACACTGTTACCTAGCAAATATTTTTTTTCCCGGGGCCTTGTCAGCCTAGAAAACGTCCTCTTGGGAAGTCCTATCCAGGCGTCGATTTGCAATCGCTCTTTAATCACATCTTTAAATCCGCAGCGCATGGAGACGTGCGTGTCTGAGTCCCGGAGAGCGTAGCATCATTTGTGTACACATCTCCCTGTATCAGATAACCTGGATGAGCTCCTGTGTTATGTGCTAACTCAATTCTGCTCTGACAGGGCGGATCAGAGATGCGGATCCGCTGACAGCCGTTTACATGCTTTGTGGCCTTCACTGCGCAACTTATCAGAACGCCACATTAAAGACCCCTGTAGGAGTCCCTCATGATAAGCATCTGAATATCAATACAGCCCAGTGAGGATGCTTACACCCACACACACACAAACCTCTCCACATCACAGCGGCTGACATTTGACATGCTGATATTCTAACTAATAACCTCTGTAACATCCAGCTAACCTCTTCTTGCAAGACTCTTTCACCTTCGCTCTCTCTTTGCTTCTAGGTTTCGGAATATTATGAATGGAGTTATGCAATGCTTTAAAAAAATACTACTGTTATAGAGATCAGATTATTTATTTAAAATGGGCATCATTAGCAGAATTTCAACAGGGTAAAAAAGTAGAACTTAGAAGGTTAAACAGGGTATATGAAAGAATCCTAAAGGTAATTTCAATACCCTTTTAAGACTTTTTAAAGACCTTCTCAGAATATTTTAAGATCTCATCGCCACTTCAAGTTCTAATCAGTACCAAACCTTTAACTTAACAAACAGTTGTTAATAAACAGTTGTAGTTAAATAAATCAATGGAACACAACCATGCAACAGAACTCAGGCAAGCTCAGAAGAAACAAAGCTTAAAAATAATAAATTACGTGGTTGTTTTCAGCAACAGGCTTCAGCCACTGTTTAAACTCATCTTTTTCCCATTTCCCATTCTCCTGTTTTGCTCTATGATTTTGCTACACGTGGAGAGCATCACATCACCTTCCCTGCGTTTGTCGCAAATTACATGACATCACTCAGACGGAGAAGCTTGGCTGAACGACCCCGGCCTGAACCAATATTAGAAGGAAAATAAATATATTTTTGCTTTTTAGGAGTCTAACACTTTTTAGAGTGTTAGAAATTTTTACAAAATTTAAGACCTCATTTTTATGATAAATATAAATATAAATATCTCATAATTGATTTAGCAACTTTTAATATTTTTAAAGACCCAGCGGACACTCTGTTAAAATCACTCATTGATTTATTTATTTACTTACTGTGAATAATTAAGAAAATATTTCTGCAACTATGCCACAAAAAAGAGCACCCTTTGCTTGTGTTTTTCCCCTTGTATTTGCTTTAGCTCAACTTATAAAATGTGGTTCTGATAACACTGGTTCAATTCTCATGTGAACACATGAGTTGCCCTGACAGATGCTTAAACCAAAGTCCCTTTAAGGCAAGTAATTTCACTCTGCGACCATCTTTGAAAAGCCTCCCGGGCAGTAAGCTCTGGCATTTAGTTTGAATGGGGAAACATACAATTCTACAAAATTGCTTTCCAAGCTTAAAATTATTAGGAAACAACAATAAAATTAAACAACAACAGTCTCTTTAGTTTAATTTCTAAGCGCTTGAGTCACACAAAATCTGCAGAAATTCACATCTGGTCCCAGCCCCTTCCCCAGAGAATCATCAGTCTATATCGATCGCTGATTGGCTCTTGTTCTAGTAGGCAGCACTTTATTTGTTATATTGACCCTTACAGTTTTCCCCATTCAAAACACAGGAGTGACACGTCTTGTGTATTCTAAAGTCTTTGCTTTAACTACCCTTCTGTTGAGTGGTTTTGTATTTTATTGATTATTTATCTGTTTTTTTTTTAAAAAGATTTCTAAAGAATATTGAAGACAAGTAATGATTGCACATTGCCATCACAGGGTAACACATAGAGTCTTAAAATATATCAAAATGCCAATATTTAAGCGTTATTAGTGGGTCATCAATACTAGAGCTTTCATGTTCTGGCTGGAGGATGCATCAGTGAAATCTGCAGCAGAGACTCCCTCTGTGGGTGCAAGTAGAGGCCAATTTAGCTTTAGGGACCTCCTAATGGTGATGCTGTTCTCTAAGCTGTTCTCTTTTGGTGAAAAACTCAGTAAGAATTTTTAACCAAATAAGTAAAGCTCTAACCCTACCAGAGACCTCTGTAAACACACCGATCTATCAGAATCCTTCATTCTTACCTTCATGGACTGATAAAACGTTATGTTTGGAGGGAAAACGGTTTGTGTTTTATCAAGGATTTTTATGTCAAGGGGCATTTTGCTTCCTTTAGTCAATTAAGGGAATTTCTTTTTTCTTTTTTTTCTTTTTTTGCAAATCAGGTATTTTATAAAGTCTAAAATTCCAAGTCTAATTTTGTTCAGACAAACATGTTTTATGATATCTATATGAGCCCCCTGATTGTAGACATCTTATTTCTAAATCCTCTATAAGATTTAAAGTTGCCTGAGAAAAAGACTTGGGAATCGAAGTCTCTAGAGACACATGGGACAATTGTTTGACTTCAATACAGTCATGCACAGTCAACTGACCACCAACTGATTCAATTCAAAGTCATACATCGTCTACATGGTGACGCAGTGGCGCAGTAGGTAGTGCTGTCGCCTCACAGCAAGAAGGTCGCTTGTTCGAGCCTTCGCTGGGTCAGTTGGCATTTCTGTGTGGAGTTTGCATGCTCTCACTGCGTTCGCATGGGTTTCCTCCGGGTGCTCTGATTTCCCCCACAGTCTAAAAGACATACGGTACAGGTGAATTGGGTCCGTAGTGAAAAGTGTGTATGGATGTTTCCCAGAGATGGGTTGCAGCTGAAAGGGCATCCGCTGTGTAAAACGTGCTGGATAAGTTGGTGGTTCATTTCGCTGTGGCGACCCCGGATTAATAAAGTGACTAAGCCGAAAAGAATATGAATGAATGAATGAACATCGCCTACACAACACTAAAGCCAAGCTACATAAAATTTTTACTTTTGTCTCACCAATGTGTGATAGACAGGTTGTGTGAGGACACGGTTGATCATGCCTTTTGGCTCTGTCCCTTACTGAATAGATTCTGGACAAACATATTTGACTCCAAAGCTTTTAGCAGACCTTTTAATAATTCTAACTTCAACTGTATATATTATTTTTTGTGCAATATCGATGACCGAAAACTCTTTTGGAGGCTGATAATAACCGCTATATAATAGCTGATAAATATAAGTATTTCAAAATGTTATATTTTTATACAGTAAACAACTGATTTTATTGATATATACTGATACAACTGATATATATATATATATATATATATATATATATATATATATATATATATATATATATATATATATATTTATAAAAAAAAAATGGTTATTATAAATGGTAACAGTATATCACAGATTTTACTTTCAGATCAGGTAATTTCTGAGCCTTGGTGAGCAAAAAAACATTCTCTACTTATGAATTTTAAACACGATCTCTATGGCAACTATTTCTTTTACACTGTAATATTAATTAGTAATTTGTACAGCAATACATGGCATACTAAACCTACTGTATGTGTGCAAATTTCAGACACACAGTACAGCCTCTCAGGGTGCACAGGGCAAGGGCTGATATAAACATCTAACAGAGGAACACAGTAATACGGCCTGTAAAATGCACCAGTAAACACCACAAACAAACATGAAGCTTTAATGAGAATAGGAAAATGTGTTTCAAGCCTGCATTGTTATTAAAACTCCCATTTAGCCGGAGTTTATGGCAGAAACTTCTGTAAAAGCCTGTATTACAATAAGCCATAAACCCAAGTCTGACCGCTCAATGGCAAAATCTGACACCGCAAACGAGACGTGGGACTTGGATTGCAGTAGATTTCACGCTTTTCCATTGTCTAATCGAACTGAAACACCACATGAAACCTGCTCTCCTAACAATCCCGGCCTCTCATCGGCATGGGTAAAACTCCCTCTGTAAAAAAGCCATGTGTGTCTGCAAGCGGATTGTTTGTCCGGGTAGATTTATTTGTTTTCTGGAGCTGGAGACGAGCTTCTGTTTGTGAGGTCATTGCACCCCATGTTCTCTCCTTGTATCCTCGACAGATCGATGTGGGCCATGCGCTCGCACTCTGCGTCACCTATTTATAGACTAGCCGTTGTTGTTTCCATGTAAACAATCTTTCGACTTCTTGTTTTCATGTCTATTTTCCCATCAAGGCCTTTTATAAGCTGCTGATGTCAGTGCTCAAGTGGATACTAAAACATCAAATGCTTGGGTAGGGAATGTAAGAGAGAAAGAAAGAAAGAAAGAAAGAAAGAAAGAAAGAAAGAAAGAAAGAAAGAAAGAAAGAAAGAAAGAAAGAAAGAAAGAAAGAAAGAAAGAAAGAAAGAAAGAAAGAAAGAAAAAGAAAGAAAGACAAGTTAAGCTCTTCTCACTGCACAAGTTGGTTTGATGGAAACATAATGAATCAGATTCATTAATTTGGAATGATAGAAAATAATATTTTTTATAAAATTTATATTTAGGAAAAGCTTTTGGTCCCAATTTACATTAAGTGGCCTTACTACTAGGTACTTACTTACATAATAAATAAATACAATGTACGTATCACGATCATCAGTGATCCAGGCTTGCAGATCACTGGCAAACATGCACCATCACCTACAATTCTGTCACTCTATGGACTACAAATCCCATCACGTACCTCACACACACCTGTTCCGGAATCACAAATTACACACACACAGCTGGGAGCTGATCAAAGACTGATTAGACAGACTATATACACTGATCACATTCCCACACAGTTTGCTGAGTCTTGCTAATCTGTAACACCACAAAGCATAATCCTGTCTAGTCTTTCTGTGTTTTGATTCTTGCCTTGTTTTCTCATCATTGATTCTTTTTTAAACATTTGCCTGTTACCTGACTTCGCCTTTTGGTATACCTGCATATACCCGTTTGCCCCTGTGATTAAAAATTGCCTGTCTGACCATTCTCTGTTTAATAAACTGCACTTGGATCCCCAACTCCGTTGTCCAGCATCCTACAGTTACGGTATGTGGTGTGTTTATAATGTATTGCACAACACTTATGGTGCTATTGAGGTGGGATATGGGTAAGGTTAGGGACAGGTTAGGTGGTATGGGTAGGTCAAGGTGTAAGGGATGGGCTAACAGTGTAATTACTGCACTGTAAAACCCAACAGTCAACTTAATCAAATGAAATGATAGTAATTAACTCAAAATATACTAAAAGTTAATTCTGCTCATTTGAAAAACGTTTTGAACTCAGTGTTGAAGATAATGGGTTAATTGAATACCTCATTACTTCAACTTAAACGGAGTAAGTTCACAGTACTCATATAGATTAGTTTTTAAACCAAAATGGTTTGTAGCAATTGGTTTCCTCAAATGGTTTGAGTTGCCTTAACTTATTGGGTTTTACAGTACTCAGTTGGTTTGAGTTATCTTTATTTATAGGGTTTTACTGTGCTCAAATTATTTTGTTTACTCAAGTGGATTAAGTTCACAGTACTCATTAGTTTTTGAACTTAAATGGTTTGTTGCAATCGGTTTGCTCAAATGGTTTGAGTTACCTTAACTTTTTGGGTTTTACAGTGTGTATAAATTTAATTACAGAAATTAATTACAGATGTAATATGTAATTACACACATATTATATATATATATAAGACAAGAATGGGTGTTGTTCATTAGTTTTAGACAATTTTCCAAATTTTTTATTCATCCACTTCAAATGTTGACTACTGTATATACATATACAAGTACAAGATAAAAACATGCGTGTTCAAAATAAGTAAATTGTACAAAAATATTAATTTATTGAATGTAAGTACATGGCTTGCCAAAAAAAAGTTGAAATCAATTTTTATTGTACCTGTGGCTAAATAGCTCAATATACTGAGTTAAACTGAGCTACTTTAGTAACACTTAAAATATATGGTATTTTAGCTAACATTGTCAGGATCCTGCTACTTCGGTCTTGTTAATTCTTGTTTTGGTGGCAGAGTCCAAACACTAGTCTTGTTATGTCTTGTATGTTGTGCTCAGCTAGAGTTTTCTCGGGTCAGCACTCATTTTCTGTCATTGTCTGTCTTTGTATGAGCGCCTCTCGGGCATGCTCGGGATGCGTGCTCTCATCCTGGTGTCTTTGTTGTTTTGTTCGCAGCATGGTGTTTTTGTTTTCAGCGCTCCAGTCTAGTTGGTTTTGGTTTCGGTTGGTGCTGGGATTGGAACATGCATGTCGCATGTGTGAGTGCATGGTTCTGTAAGTGTTTTATTTATTGTGTACTCGTGTCTCGTGTTCTGTCTGTGTAGCCATTGTTTGTTGCATTTGGCCTGTGTTTACACTTGGCCACGTGATGTTGTGTTTCAAGTGAACATGCGGTAAATGGGTCCTCTCATTGGCTGTGTGTTCTAGTCCTGTTTTACGTGAGCACATGGCTTGTGTTGTCTCTTTGTGTCATGGACTCTCCTGTCTATTGTCTAGTCCCACCCTCCTTGTTAACCCATTATTAGTTTATTCTGTTCACATGTTTGTTTGTTAACTCTTTCTGCTTATAGTCTCCTCATGTCTGCTGTCTTCTGCCAGTTCTTCACACATCATTATCCAGTCTAGTCGTGTCCTGTCTTGTCCAGCCCTGATCCCTGCCAGCCTGCCCAGTCAAGTTTGTTTGTTTATTTGTTTTGTTAATGGTGGTTTTTGTTGCCTTTTTGTTTTATTTTTATAATTAATAAATACACATTTTAATTGCGCATTTGAGTTCTCGTCCTTTCCTCATCCACAAATGTGACAAACATAAGTCTTATAGCTACAGAACCACATGCAAGATGAAAGAAAGAAAACAAAAATGGGTTACATAAAAAAAATCAAAGACTGTAAGAATCATAAGTGGACTTCGGAGGGGAAAAATGCTACAAATGTTTAGAATATGGCGCCTTAAACCTAAATAATTCCACTTGGATAAGATGTGTCACTTTTCGCATTTCCAAGAAAAACATTACACAACACTCTTTCTCTAACATCAGTGTAACACCGCATCTGACTTGCATAGAATTGATGTCACACGCAATAAAAATCTTTTAAACGTGTTTAATTCATTAAGCAGGACGTACGATATGCATCATAATTTGCCCTGAAAAGAAGAGCTGTGAAAATGTGAGTGCTGAACATTGAGTCTCTTATGAAGCAGTAAATATGAGTGTGTTGGGAGGAGTTTTGAGATGAAGGATGTCTTCCTCACTGCTTACCTCACACGCGTGAACAGAATGCTCTTTGTGCGTGTTTGGCCACAGTCAACTGTATTGTGCTGTAAGTGAACTGACACATACTGTGTCAGCTGGTCACTGAACACAAATGTCCACAATGCTTCAGTTGATTGATTTGCTGTCTGAGGTTAATCGTTCAGAAGTGTCATGCCCATTCATGCCCTCTAAAGTTTTCCAGACAAAGGTTATTAAATGCCAAAAAAGTGTCTGTTTGTATCAGTGTTTTGAGTGTTTGTAACTCTAGTAAGAAATCATTCAGGTGTAAATTGGGTCAGTCTACCTTTCACAAAAATTTTGCATTAGCTTAAACAAAGAAAGAAAGACTTTTTACTGTGAAATGCAAAATGAGTTATGTAAAAATAGCCAACAGATGCTTTTCATAAAGTCAAGGTGATCACAAGGTAATCTAAGGCCAGTTGCAAATGTATATAATATAATATAATATAATATAATATAATATAATATAATATAATATAATATAATATAATATATAATATAATATAATATAATATAATATAATATAATATAATATTGGCGCAGTAGGTAGTGCTGTCGCCTCACAGCAAGAACGTCACTGGGTCGCAGGTTCGAACCTCGGCTGGGCTGGGTCAGTTGGCGTTTCTGTGTGGAGTTTCATGTTCTCCCTGCGTTCGCGTGGGTTTCCTCCGGGTGCTCCGGTTTCCCCCACAGTCCAAAGACATGCGGTACAGGTGAATTGGGTAAGCTAAATTGTCCGTAGTGTATGAGTGTGTGGATGTTTCCCAGAGATAGGTTGCGGCTGGAAGGGCATCCGCTGTGTAAAATCGTGCTGGATAAGTTGGCAGTTTATTCCGCTGTGGCGACCCCGGATTAATAAAGGGACTAAGCCGACAAGAAAATGAATGAATAATATAATATAATAATTTAAAATAATGGGCAGCACGGTGGTGCAGTGGGTCACAGCAAGAAGGTCGCTGGTTCGAGTCCCAGCTGTGTGAGTTGGCGTTTCTATGTGGAGTTTGCATGTTCTCCCCGTGTTCATGTGGGTTTCCTCCGGGTGCTCCGGTTTCCCCCACAAGTCCAAAAACATGTGGTATAGGTGGATTGAATAAGCTAAAATTGTCCATAGTGTACATGTGTGAATGAGTGTGTATGGATGTTTCCCAGTGATGGGTTGCAGCTGGAAGGGCATCCGCTGCGTAAAACATATGCTGGATAAGTTGACGGTTCATTCCGCTGTGGCGAGCCCAAATAATAAAGGGACTAAGTTGAAATCAAAATGAATGAATGAATGAATAAAAAATAAAATAAACAAATAAAATAATAATAATATTGATAACAATAATAATAATAATAATAATAATAATAATAATAATAATAATAATTTTAATTAATAATAATAATAATAATTACTATTAATGGTAGTATATAAGATAAAATAAAGGTATTTAAAAGTATTTAGTATTTAAATAAAAAAATAAATTAATAATAGTATAAGAAAATTTGTATTTAAATAAATAAACAATACATTTAAGTTATTGTCGTATATTACTACTGCTAATAATGATTTTAAAAATCTAATTAATAACCCAAATATATATATGTGTATATGATAAAAAAAAAAAATTATTTATTCACGTTTGATTAAAAGTCCAATTTTTATAATTTTTTGAGTTACATCCAGGATTTTTGCAGTCAGTCAGAGTTAAACATAAAATAATGGACTCCTATTGAACTTTACTACATAGAAGAAGAGCAACCACTGAACAAGAATAGCCATGAGCTCACGGGCGCCCTCTTCATAGCGGCAGAGCTACTGCTGCCTCACTTCATGTCTTTGCAGTGCGGCTGTATGTCAGATTCTAACACTAAATAAGTGATAGACATACGTAAAATACATTACCTATTATATGTAAATTGAGGATAATAAAAAATGTCTACAATGTGTAAAAACATTTTAATAATGAATTACATTGGTAGCATACACTGAGTGAGCAAAAGGCACGAGCTCAACCCAGTGTGCATGAGATTGCGCAATCTGACGTGAGGCACAGCTCGGTGCTGCCTCAGCTCGCTTCCTACACTGTAATTGAACAGGAGATATGCAAAGTACAGCAATTTTGATTATAAAAATGCTTGAAATCATTTGAATCATACAGAAATTGCATTTATAGCACAGATCAGTGGGATAAATGTATTATATATATTATATATATATCTGTATATGTAATAATAAAATGTAATAAAATGTGCATGTGTTTATTATTTAAATAAAAACATTTATTTGCCTGCTACATAAACTGATAAGGTTTATGTAGTTTATTTATTTATTAGGTTTTTTTCCCCCCCAAAGAGTTTACCTCTGCATTTTACACTAGGTAATAAAAATATTAATAACATGTCGTACAGTATCTGATTTAGGACACCAAAAAATAGGCACAAGAGGTCTCTGATCTCAATAATCCTTAGCTATCAGAATGAAAATAGTGTGGACAGCTTAAGCAGGAGGCTTGAATAAATAATCAACTGACTGACTTCAAGTGCTCCACATGGTCCGCTTTCAGCCGTTTTACCGTCCCGAACCCAACAGCAGCACTGGAACTGCTGCTCTCGGCTGATTCATTCAGCCTCTGACCACAGAGCCCTTCTCTCCAGCCTACTGAATACAAACAACTAACTGTAATTAGAGAAGAAAGACATTTCAGTTCCCATCAATCAGACCGCAAACATCTGTGACTTTGTGAGGAGAGCAAACCAAGCCTTGCTGAAGAAAACTTTTATCAGTGAGCAGAGGAAGCTCGAATCAGTGGTGTGCATAACCTGAAGCTGCTGATGTTTTAAAATAACGGGCTTTCACTTCTATTAAACTGTAAAGCCAACCGGTACTCTATAAATACACTCACTAGTCACTTTAGAAACTTCCACATTGGAGGAACATTTCCATAGTTCTAGTTCTTTTTGGTGGAATTATCCACTTTATACAGGGTATTTAAAAAAAAAAAACCTGGGAATTAATTTAGTTGTAAGAATATAATTTAAGGGAAACTAAATTAGCTCATACTTCTGCCAGGGCCTAGTCCAGCTCAACAGGAACTATAATTATGCTGATTGGGTGAATACACGCCAAACAAAATACCTGCACAGTTTTTTAGTGTTGCAAGATATACATAGAAAGCTAATATTAGTTACATTTACTTGTTGTTTTTGTCTGGGCTTTTACGTTGATTTCTCTGCCTTGGTGATAGGTATAGTGCTACAAATCATTACAGGTGATTTTCGCCCTTTTTGTAGTTTTAATGGGGTATATGCACAAAGACTTCAAATTTTTTAGTCAGCCAGACCAATCACTTCAGGTCATCGCATTACAAAATCTCCAAGTTTAAGAATGAGTGATCTTCACTGCCTGATTGCTATAAGAAATAAAATGGGTCTCAGGCCGGACAAGAAGCAATGCATTAAATTATTTTTTTCCACACTACAGTATATCTTTAAAATACTGAAATGTATTTTACCCCAGAATTTTCAATGGAGTTTCTGCACTAGCCTGCTGCTACTGACAGTGCTTGTGTTTACATGGTCTTTCTTTTCGTTTTACACTTGAACAACTAAATGAATGCTTAAATCTATTTAACTTATTATATTTTAATTACATTGAAACACAGATGCTGTTAAAGGAACCTTATGAAATTGAAAATAGTCACATAAACCTTTCACTGGAAGTTTGTTCTTGGCTGAAAACACGAGCTGTGCATACCCCATTACATAAGTTACAAATGTTTCATCTCTTTCATCCTCCCAAAACAGATTAAAACACAATGAAAACTTGTTCAATATAGTTTTAATTTTGTCAACGAAAATGGCTTGATGCAAACAGAAACTTGACAGTTGCTGATGTGCCAGACCAGTAATGTGACTGAATGTGAGCAATCTGATTCGCACATCTAATGAATGAATAGGGTAATACAGTGGGTTATAATAAAAATTAAGAATGTTGGTTGATTTTTATCCTTTCCCCTTTTTGTCAACAATATTGCACTGTTCATTCATTAGTTGCCATCAAACTGTGCTTTAAAGCTCCACCCAGGCTGGTTAATTGGCACTCTTTATTTGCATTTGATTTATCATTTGCGGTGTCAGTTTGAGCATTTGATTTATCATTTAATTATTACAGGTTTATTCTAAGTTGATCATGAAAATTAAATATCAAATACATTCGATTTCTCATTTGAGAATGCATTTAGATTTTTTATTTGATAGTTTGAGCATTTGATTTATCATTAGGGTAGTTGTTTTGTGAGTTTGATTTATTATTTTATCTTTTAAGGCATTCAAATTTTCATTTGAATTTAGTTCATAATGCAATGAGGAAAATGGGAGGGAAGGAAGCTATATCATTTTGTTTATGGCATAGTGATGATCTGACAGAGACTTTTAAGCATCTGGAATTACACCACGTTCATTCATCAATAGGTCCAAAGGAAAGACAAAAATTCAGACATTGCTTTTAAGAATTATTAAATGGCATGGTGGCTAAGTGGTTAGGACAATTGGCTCACAGCAACAAGGTGGCTTTTTCAAGTCCCAGTTCTCCCAGTGCTCATGTGGGTTTCCGTGCTGTATAGGTGAATTGGATAAACTAAAATTAGCTGTAGTGCGTGAGCGAGAGTGTGTGGTGATTTCCCAGCACTGAGGAATGCACTGCCAGTGCTGGGTTATGGCTAGAAGGGCATTCATTCGCTGTGTAAAACATGTGCCAGAGAAACTGGTGGTTCTTTACACTGTAGTGACTCCTGATAAAGCAAGGAATTAGCAGAAGGAAAGTGAGTGAGTGAGTGAGTGAGTGAGTGAGTGAGTGAGTGAGTGAGTGAGTGAGTGAGTGAGTGAGTGAGTGAGTGAGTGAGTGAGTGAGTGAGTGAGTGAGTGAGTGAGCATGTGTGGATGGACAGGAATCATGTAGCTTAGAATCTGAGATTAGTCTAAACACAAAAGGTTTTCTTTTTTATGGAAAACAAATTGAGATTTCATTTTTGTGTATGACTATTAAACAGTAGTATTTCTGTGAGGGGGGATTATTTAGAAAGTTGGTCATTTTTAATTCATTTTAGGTATGGTGATTGAGGATTAATAATTCATATCACCTTTTCCCCCTTGACTCATTAAAGAGCATGTTTGAGATGACGTTCCTCTGAGCTGAAATAATAAAAGTGACAGATTTGAATGGATGGCTTTATAAATCTTCAGCACAGGGGAGCAGAAGGAGAGATGGAAAGAAAAGGGGGATTGAGAGATGCAAAAACATACTTTCTCTCTTGCGGTTTTGTTCTTTGTCAGGTTCCGGGAACTACAATCTTACAAGATGCCAATAGAGAAGATTAAAAGAATAGTGGCAAAGAAAAAATGAAATATCTGTCATTATTTACTCACTCTCACCTGTTGTAAAAGTGACTGTCAAATCTTAAAAGAAAAAAGAAGTTTACTAAAAGAAGTAAACTCAAAATAAAATGAAGTCAAATAAATCTAACCTAACACATTTTATACATTTTCTTTCTTTCTGCAGGTGTGAACGCATTTAGTGTTTTCGTTATATATAACACATGAAATTTGTAACTCTAACACCTACTGGTCAAAAGTTATAAACCAATAAAATCTATAATATGTTAATTATTTTCATGATTTTCTGATATTTTTAAGTAAAACATACTTCAAATGTATTCAAAAACTCATTGTTTCACTTGGTCTGATGCTCCTCACTAACCGTGTTGTTTTTGGCCTTTGGACTGCTTTGCTCATTCTAATTGCTCAACCCTAATTGCTGCTTGCAGTTATTATTATTAATATTATTTATTATTTGCTATTTATTAATAATAATAATATTATTATTGTTATTATTATTATTAATGCTAATAGTAATAAAAGCAGTAATGACTGGAGATTTAATTTAATTTGAAACTACATACAATAAGTAATAAATAAAAATTTAATAAGTATTTAACAATTTTTTATTTTTTTACATTTAATAAATGCCACCTTGATGAACAGAATAATTTTATTTAAATGATTAAATGAAATTAATAAAAAAAAAAAAACTGATCCCTTTTGACCGGTAGTGTCATATATGAGACATATATGAGAGACATATATGAGACATATATGTGGAAAACATGTAGGTGCACATGTATGGCAGAGAGATACATTAGACATATATGTGGAAAACATGTAGGTGCACATGTATGCCAGAGACATGCATCAGATATATATGTGGAAAACATATAGGTGCACATGTATGCCAGAGAATTACATAAGGGCATATATGTGGGACATATGTAGGTGCACATGTCAGAGACATACATAAAACATTTATGTAAAAAACATGTAGGTGCACATGTATGCCAAAGACATACATGAGGTGTGGTTTATTTATAAACTAATTTCGAGAGAATTACGTGCTTATGATTGAACACAGCTGATACCGCATTAGCTCTGTATATTTGCACCAATCAGATGAATACTGACACACTATCAATTACCAGAGCTTTCTACTCCAGTCATCTTCGTCTTGAAGACCACTCCATCACAGCCAGCTGCTACTGCTACAACAACTACTTCAGAACAACAATCACATCTCCAACAACAACTTCAACAACATCAAAACCTTCCACTTCAACTGCCTCACAAACTCCGCCTAAACTCTCAAGATGCCGGCGATCCAAGCCATTGCAATGAAGGCGAACTCTCACTGCTCTCCTAGCGGTCCACCCGTAGTAACGTACATAGCATGCTTAAGTGGGAAGCCTCGCAAAAAATAACCACTCTCCAACAAAAACTAAACATTTTGAAAGACGAGACTTGCATTAATAGAATGATTCAACCAAACAAACTCACCCTCAAGCCTCCCGCCTGTCCACAGATCCATAACATTTTAACATCTGAAGCAATTCAACTGCAAGGGTCCAGGCAACCTAATCCGCCAAACATTGGTCCACAGCATATTCATACATTGATAAACATCCATAGAATGCACTGTTATCATCCAAACTAGTCGCTGGAGCGCGTTCAGTAGAGTGACTTTCAGGCATAAACACTAGTGATATTGGTCAACAAAATGGCCGCCGACCTTTTGCAATTTTGATTGATACTCCATTGAGCCAATAGCTGAAAGGAGAAGTGTCACCATCCAATGAGCTTCGCAAAACTTGAGATGGTCCCGCCCTCTCTCTTGACAGTTTATAAACGAACCCAGTCGCAAAACATTTTGTGAATGAATTGGGCCAGATATGCATGCTAAAATTCCAAACGTAATGTTATTTAATCATGGATTAAAGTAAAGCCCATGATAAACATTCCATTTACACAGTTCTACCTACTGTAAGTGGCGACACTGTTTTTTAAATTCAGGGTTGGACGTTGGCTGTTGATATATTTATATTTATAATAATAATAATAATTTATATAAAAAAAAAATCTGCCATATCTGATAGCCACTTAACTTCTGAAAAGATTATTACCCAGCAAGTCAAAAACATTCAACACATCGAGCATAGAAGTCCAATCATAATACACCATAGTGACTCATATGACCATAAACAAAAGTGTCATATGAAAGTTTATAATGGCAAGTCGGTCGGATGTGAAAAAGGCAAATAAACAAACTTTCCGCTTGACTGCTATGAATAGGAGGAGGACATTTCTGACAAATGGAGTAATGTTTCATCCATTGACTGTGTTAGATACATGTGCATTTTAAACAATATTCTATATCACTAAAGAGTTTAAACTCCACTCCACTATCACTTCACCTACTCAGTTTTCAAGAGTTACTTCCAGGATCACCAGACAAGCCACGCCCCATATCCTCAGCTCTCCATTCATCTGCCATCCTGTGGGGGATGAATGCCCACCTCTACCATCCTTGTACATTGCGACAATGAAGCCATCGTACCATGCACAAACTAGGGCGCTTCCACTCACAGTTGCCCATGCCCTTATTAAGACGCCTCGCATGGATATCAGCTAAATAATTCATTATGTCTGCCGTACACGTACCATGTTGTAAAAAATGCCATTTATGATTTTCTCTTGTTTCTCATTTCAGAGATCATGGCAACCGGCTCCAGAAGCTGACCCTCATCCAACCTATTACACATTCTAAATACGTTCACGCTAAACACAAAGGATACATTTCCACCCACACAGCCCACACCTCGATGCCATATTCACACTAGCCTTTTTTTGGTTTTTGAGATGTTCTGAACTAAAATCAAATTTCAATCCCACAATCCACTAAGAAACTCTTATCTTTCGCTATTAAGCAAAGCAAACAGATCACTTTCGCAAAGGACATTCTATATATAACTTTGACATCCCCTCCCTCACACCCATTCCAAACCCTCTTAGCATTCCTACACCAGGAGAGCAATACCACCTCAGGGAAGCCCAGCTGATCCTCCCCAGCCGACTTCCACCCACATGCGTTTCTAGAGTTTGGCTATTAGCTCGAGAAGCGAATCCTCAACCAACACCTGTCCATCCTTATTCAGAAATGATATCTATAACTCTATAACCCCCCCCCCCCCCCCCCCCCCCCCCCACCACCACCACCACCATAACCTCCGGCAAATTTCTATATCCCCCATCTTACAAGCAATAGCCCCTAGAACATTCCAGTCATCTCTCATAGCATGAAATGCATTTAAACACTTCACAACCTCTACACATCCCTTTCCATGGTTTTCCCTCCTCACCACCACCCTATTCATATTGCACCTACACATTTCTACAAACATACAAGCCAGCTCTATTAGAGGCTACCTAAGTGGGATCTAAATTAATTAACGGATCCACCCCTACGCCCCCCCCCTCCCAAGTCCATCCACATAGCTCGCACCCTTGATGTCATGTTCACCCTAGCCTTTTTTGCTCCCTCAGATCTAATTTTAACCCCTCCACCCACCCCACTATCTTCAATCTAACTTTGCTTGATAAAGAAGAGATGATTTCTCTAGTCAGCAGAGCAAACAGACCAAATTCGCAAGGTCAGTCCTCCATTTATATTTTTGATCTCCCCTCCCCCACACACCCCTTCCAAACCCTCCAAGCTTTTTACAGCTTAGGAAGTCCCAAGACCCCAACCCTTCTTACTTATTACTGATGATGCTCACCATCCAGTAGCCTGTTTAGGTTTCAAAAACATCTTAAAGAAATACTACACATATTCCCCCCCCCCCCCCACCCCAAATCATTCTCCAGCCATTCCTTCAGAATTGGAGCCGCCACTACAGCTGCACACAAGGGGCTTTCTCAAAACCAAATTCAGGTCATTGGCCACTGGTACTCGGATGCATTCAAAACATACATCCGACTCAGCCGATATCACCTCAAGGAAGCCCAGCTGTCTCTCACCAGATGACATCCACCATGCAGAGCACAAGGGCATGAGCACGACTTTGCCATTTCCTCTTTCTCCCCCCCTCTTCTAGCGTTGAGTTCCTCCGCTACTTTTCTATCATTTCTAGCATCGAGTTACTCCGTTACACCCTTTTCTTCTAGCCTTGGATTTCCCCCACAATTCTTCTTCTTTAAAATTGTTTTTTTTTCCAGCGATGAGTTTCTCCGCTGCTTTCCTTTATACTAGCGTCGAGTTCCTCCGCTAAATTTTCTTCTGCTACTTTCCTCCCCCCCTTTTTTCTTTTATTAAATTCAAATCTAACTACTCCCTCTCTGTTCTTTTCTTAGCGCAAGCTATACTCCGCTTCCCCCATCACTCTCACTCATACTCATTCACAGCTCTATTTCCCACGGAGGCCCAAGAGCTTTGACTCACACGGAGTCACGCCAAGCCCAATCCACGGCCATCCCCTCACACATCAGCCCCCCACCCACCCCCCACTGCCCCCTCCCTTACTCACCCGGAGTGCCCCGGAGCTCTCCGACTACCGCAGGACTCAATCAAGCCCCCACCCCCCAGGCCATTAGTGAAAGCTTACCTTTCGCTCATTCCTGTGTTGAGTTTCTTCACAACTCCTTTCCTACTTCCTAGCGTCAAGGTTCTCCGCACCTCCTTCCCTTCCTTCAAGCGTCGATTACTTCCCCTCTTTTCTCCACCCCCCCCCCCCCTTCTCCAGTTCTCCCTCCCCCCATCGCCCTACCCCCCCTTCCAGTGTCGAGTTACTCCGCTACTTTTCTTTTTTCAGCGTCGAGTTGCTCCGCTACTCCACCTTTTTTCTAGCATTGAGTATTCTGCTACTCTTTTCATCTTTCGCATAAGCCCTCACTCCCCAAACTCTGACTCCCCCGGAGTTCCGCCCAGCCCACTTCCCACAGGAGTCTCCATTGCCCCCTTCCTTTCTCAGAATCCTGTAGGAGGCCAAACTTACAGTTTAACTCCCACAGAGTCGCCCCTAGACCTCTAACTCCCATGGAGTCAAACATTACTCTTTACTTTTTCCAGCATCGAGTTTCTCTGCATCTCCTGTTCTCTCCTTCCTAGCGTCGAGTTCCTCCGCACCTTCTTCCCTTCCAGCGTCGAATGCTTTGGCTGTTTCCTCCACCCACCCACTCTTCCAGCTCCTCTCCCCTTCTCACCTTTAAATCCCTACCCCCTTTCCAGTGTTGAGCTACTCCGCTACTTTTTTTCCTTCCTTCTAGCGTCGACAGCATGCCAAACACGCTTTATTATCAATCATCAGCTAAGTTTGAACTCTTGAAGTGTGGTTTATTTATAAACTAATTTTGAGAGGATCACGTGCTTGTGATTGAACACAGCTGGTACTGCATTAGCTCCGTATATTTGCACCAATCAGATGAATACTGACACACTATCAATTACCAGAGCTTTCTACTACAGTCATCTTCCTCTTAAAGAATTCCCCTTTCCACCCCTACTTCTCCCCTTCTCTGATAGGGCGGCATGGTGGCCAAGTGGGTAGCACTGTTGCCTCACAGCAAGAACGCTGCTGGTTCGGCCCTCTCCGAGCCGGTCGGCGTTTCTGTGCGGAGTTTGCATGTTCTCCACGTGTTTCGCATGGGTTTTCCCTGGGTTCTCTGGTTTCCTCCCACCATCTAAAGACATACACCATAAGTAAATTGACTACTTCAAAATAGCATCCTAAGGCAACTCTTAGTCAGATATATCTCAGCAGTTTACAAGTAGGAGTTCTCAAGACCTACTTACGGTCAAATTCTCCTCTCGCCCTTCAAACGGGAGGGAGCCCCAGGCTCAAGGATATTCTGAGCTCAGAGCTCTCTCCCGGGACAGCATGCCAAACACGCTTTATTATCAATCATCAGCTAAGTGTGAACTCTTGAAATATACTGTATATGTGGAAACATGTAGGTGCACATTAGAGATGCGCGGATCAGCTCAAATGTCACCCGAATCCGCTCCTTCATTCTAATCATCCA
This sequence comes from Danio kyathit, assembly GCA_903798195.1. Classification (NCBI taxonomy): domain Eukaryota; kingdom Metazoa; phylum Chordata; class Actinopteri; order Cypriniformes; family Danionidae; genus Danio; species Danio kyathit. The sequence continues at coordinate 25,327,292 of LR812529.1, read as the reverse complement.
CCCGCCACCCGCCCGCACATATTATTTCATCTGATATATATATCCGCACCCGACCCGCAACCGATCGCCACTTTAATAATTCTAATTCTTTGTTTTAAGCATGATGATAGGTGTAACTTTCTCCGCAATATCCGGCGGCAGAGTAACAGCTCGTTAATTCATGCTGGAGCAAATGATGAGACGGACAAAAGTACTCGATGCATGCCCTTCTTTTACTTATTTCAGTGTTTTCAGGTTCACCGTGCAAAACAGCTCCCGGGTGGAATTACTGAAGTAAACATAAAACAAAACCGGATAAAACTTTCTCCCTCTAATTCACCGCACGCACAGCACACAGCGAGAGCTCACATCACACAGCATACGTGTCGAACTACACTACCCACAATGCCCCTCGCTATGGACTACAACTCCCGTAAAAGCAGGCAAGCGGCCACACTATTTCCCCTCTCTTGCAACTTAGGTCACAGTGGGTCGTTCGTTATTAACAGCAGATTCAGCTTTTACATATACAGGAAAAAGAACAAAAACGGCGTCCCTTCAGCCTAAACAGCAGCTATGTTGTGTGTACTTGGCCCTTTTCTTAACACTGTGCAAAAACAATAGCATCTACTGTGCCTGAATTCGGGCGATTCGCCTCGCCTCCAAAACACGGCTGGCTGCACTAAATGAGTGTTCGCGCGGACCGCTTGTTGCAGGAATGCACAAGCTTCTCCTTGCAAGGCGCTGCAGTCGTGTAAATGGTAAATAAGCGATCTTGTTTCTCCCAGAACGATAGCAGATTTCCCTCTGATGACTCCTCTAACTGAAGTTAGCACAGTACTCTTGCACTTCATACATTATTTTGGGCGTCTCTCATCTTCACATTCTGTGAAGTCCACTCTCTGCTTTTTTGCTGGTCAACTGCTATGACCCGCTACATCTACCCACGACCCACCCGCAATTAATCATAATGTATTTTTTTATTACCCGACCCGCCCGACCCACGGATTATCCGCAGCGCCCGCGTATTTAACCGCCATCCGTGCATCACTAGTGCACATATATGCCGAAGACATACATGAGACATATATGTGCAACACATGTAAGTGCACATGTATGCCAGAGACATAAAAGAGACATATATGTGAAAAACATATAGGTGCACATATATGCCAGAGACATACATGAGACATATATGTGGAAAACATGTAGGTGCACATGTATGCCAGAGACATGCATCAGACACATATGTGGAAAACATGTAGGTGCAAATGTATGCAAGAGACATACATCAGACATATATGTGGAAAACATATTGGTGCACATTTATGCCAAAGACTTACTAGAGGCATATATGTGGAGAACATGTAGGTGCACATGTTTGCGAGAGACATACATGAGACATATGTGGAACACATTTAGGTGCACATGTATGCAAGAAACATATGTGAAAAACATGTAGGTGCACTTATATGCCAGAAACAAACATGATACATACAACTGAAGTCAGAATTATTAGCCCCCTGAATTATTTTCCCCCCCAATTTCTGCTTAATGGAGAGAAGATTTTTTTCAACACATTTCTACAAATAATAGTTTTAATAACTCATTTCTAATAACTGATTTATTTTACCTTTGCCATGATGACAGTAAATAATATTTTACTCTATATTTTTCAAGACACTTCTATACAGCTTAAAGTGACATTTAAAGGCTTAACAAGGTTAATTAGGGTAACTAGGCAGGTTAGGGTAATTAGGCAAGTTATTGTATAACGATGGTTTGTTCTGTAGACAGTCGAAAAAATTTTTAGCTTAAAGGGGTTAATAATTTTGTGCTCAAATTGGTTAATAAAAAAATTAAAACTGCTTTTATTCTAGCTTAAATAATACAAATAAGGCTTTCTCCAGAAGAAAAAAATATTATCAGACATACTGTAAAATTTTCCTTGCTCTGTTAAACATCATTTGGGAAATATTTAAAAAAGAAAAAAAAATTCAAAGGGGGGCTAATAATTCTGACTTCAACTGTATATGTGGAACACATGTAGGTGCACATGTATGTGAGAGACATACATGAGACATATATGTGGAACACATGTAGGTACACATGTATGCCAGAGACATACATCAGATATATATATGTGGAAAACATATAGGTGCACATGTCAGAGACATACATGAGACATATATGTAGAAAACATGTAGGTGCACATGTATACCAGAGACATACATGCGATATATACATGCGATATATATGTGAAACACATGTAGGTGACATGTATGCCAGAGACATACTTGAGACATATAAGTGGAAAACTTATTGGTGCACATGTATGTCAGAGACGTATATGAGACATATATGTAGAAAACATGTAGGTGCACATGTATACCAGAGACATACATGCGACATATACAGTATGTGGAAAACATATGTAAAATGGTAAAACATGGTAAAATTCCAGACAGTGTCGCCGATTAGGCATGCCTGGAATATGGGCGCAACAAGAAATCATGCTTTGTCTGCATGGCGCATATCTACCAGGGTAAGCCAAGGGTGGCAATTATGCACCATTAATGTGGCCATTTTCTTCTCCAGGGCACAGGTGGACTTGAGAGCATAGTCAATCATCGTACAAAGCTCATGCATCAAGCCTGTGCAAGAACAACCCTTGTGCAGTCTGGTCAGCACTGGTACCGAGGTGCAGGGCGGAAGTGGCATGGCACATGGCATTGTGGGCTCTGGACAAAGATAACCCACACACTTTGGATGGGGGTCTCAGCTTACCCCTCCAGGTGGCGGCACCCACCACCTTGGGAATAACCTCAAACTTGCTGGCCGCTCGACATCAAGCGAGGTGAGGGTGGAAGCGCACAAGGATCAGGCAGAGAAAAACTCCCTCCATATCTGCGTGAGCTCACTGTGTGCCGCAGGGAAGAAGCAGACAGAGGGATGGGAGGATTTACCTTTTATATTAGCCCCTGTGTCACGTCACTCTAGTTATTTTTTTCTGCTTCTTCTTCTTCCTCCGCAGGACTTGAATGGCAGCCCATATAACTCTATGCAGGAAAGTTGTATAATTACACAAAGATAGAGGGCAGTGTCAACATGAAGCACACCAAACCTGAAGTATCTAACTCGTGATCATCAATCTGAAGTATCATGAACCACGCCACTACTTGTCCAATGTTTCACTTATGTTTATCATTATAACTTTAGAACCCAGTGGGCTACAATCAAAATTCGCACTCTATAACGTCATTTTCTGTCATGAATTTTTTTTCGCTATTTTGCAAAATTGTTTGATCGAACTCGTCCTAGGCCGAAAATTGAATCACATGATCTACAGACCATGTTGACAAAAAGTTATGACATTCAAGTTGATTAAACCAATCGTTTTTGTTTAACTTGCTAACAAATCCAACAAAGAGCTTGCAAAAATGGACTTGAGGTGATGTCTCCATAACAAATTGGCATATTCAAATATGCATACTCGCTTCCTCTTTGCAACGGTAGAGAGACTCATAAACCCCCCCAGTACGATTCCCAGTGAACTAATCTCGGAAAGTAAATGTAATGAGTTCGCTCATTTCTTTACTGATAAGATTAATAATATCAGAAAGCCAATCAGCTCATCTAATCAGCCAAGTTGTATCGAACTCAGACAAACTCAACCACAACTTAAGAAATCAGACATTATGTCTGATTTCATGGCAATTAATGGTAAAATCTTAGTGGAGATCGTGCAAAGTATGAAAACATCAACCTGCAGTCTTGACACGCTCCCCACATCATTCTTCAAAACGGTGTTTAACTGTTTAGAAATGGATCTCCTAAAAGTGGTAAATGCTTCACTTCTGTCAGGGACTTTTCCAAATTCACTTAAAACTGCAGTTGTTAAACCCCTCTTGAAAAAGAGCAATCTGGATAACACACTATTGTGCAATTACAGGCCAATCTCAAATCTCCCTTTTATTGGAAAAATCATTGAAAAAGTTGTTTTCAACCAGGTTAACACGTTCTTAAACTCCAAGGGGTGTTTAGACAATTTTCAATCTGGTTTCAGAGCACATCACAGTACAGAGAGCGCTCTTATAAAGATAATCAATGATATCCGCCTAAATACAGATTCAGGTAAACTAACAGTGCTGGTAATGCTCGATCTTAGTGCTGCATTTGACACTGTCGATCACAGCATACTTCTGGATAGGCTGGAAAATTGGGTTGGGCTGTCTGGGACGGTCCTCAAATGGTTTAGATCTTATCTTGAAGGGAGAGGTTACTATGTCAGTATAGGTGACCATAGGTCGAGGTGGACACCCATGACATGTGGAGTCCCACAAGGCTCGATTCTGGCACCTCTCCTGTTCAACCTTTATATGCTCCCTCTGAGCCAAATAATGAGAAAGAACCAAATTTCCTACCACAGCTATGCTGATGACACTCAGATCTACTTAGCCTTACTGCCTAATGACTACAGCCCTATTGACACCCTCTGCCAATGCATTGATGAAATGAACAGTTGGATGTGCCAAAACTTTCTTCAGTTAAACAAAGAGAAAACTGAAGTCATTGCGTTTGGGAACAGAGATGAGGTTCTCAAGGTGAATGCGTACCTTGGCACTAGGGGTCAAACAACAAAAAATAAGGTCAAGAATCTTGGTGTGACTCTGGAGTCAGATCTGAGTTTCAATAGTCATGTCAAAGCAGTTAGTAAATCAGCATACTATCATCTCAAAAACATTGCAAGAATCAGATGCTTTGTTTCCAGTGAAGACTTAGAGAAACTTGTTCATGCTTTTATCAGCAGCAGGGTGGATTACTGTAACGGCCTCCTCACAGGCCTTCCCAAAAAGACAGTCAGACAGTTGCAGCTCATCCAGAACGCTGCGGCCAGGATTCTGACCAGAACCAGGAAATCAGAGCACATCACACCTGTCCTCAGGTCTCTACACTGGCTCCCAGTTACATTCAGAATAGATTTTAAAGTTCTATTACTTGTCTATAAATCACTAAATGGCCTAGGACCTCAATACATTACAGATATGCTTACTGAATACAAGCCTAATAGATCACTCAGATCTTTAGGATCATATAAACTAGAAATTCCAAGAGTTCAGTCAAAGCAAGGTGAATCGGCTTTCAGCTACTACGCCCCTCGCTGCTGGAATCAGCTTCCAGAAATGATCAGATGTGCTCCAACATTAGGCACATTCAAATCCAGACTGAAAACACATCTGTTTAGCTGTGCCTTTACTGAATGAGCACTGTGCTACGTCCGACACTTTTCTTCTTTTTCATTCTTTTACAACCTGTTTTAACACATTTTTGTCTGTTTTTATCTGTTTTTTAATATCTGTTTTTATTTTATTTTTTCTTATACTTGTCTCTTTTATTCCTGTTTATGTAAAGCACTTTGAATTGCCACTGTGTATGAAATGTGCTATATAAATAAACTTGCCTTGCCTTGCCTTGCCTTGCCTTGCCTATTCAGTGCGTTATGGAGTGAATACTTGGTGGGTGTTATGACAACCATGGTCTGAGATGATCTGCCACGTTTCGGTGCACTGCCTCCTAGTAGTCAAGGGCTACCAAAAATTGTATTTGCTTATAACTTCTCAACCCTTCCTCCCAAACTCATAAAATTGGCCTCTTTACTGTACATCTGACAGAGCATGCTGAAATGCATCGGCCATTTAGATTTTTGTCATTTAGATGTACTTGTATGATGTCAAAATGCATCTGCAGCTTTGACTCTGCAATGCTTACACATATTGCCACTGAACTTCAAATGTGTCATTGGCAACTCACATTGACCCCAACAGATAAATTTAGTAACAGCGCCACCTAGTGGTCAGGAGTTATAAACCATTCACTAACCATCAATAATAACTCATAAATTTGCTGATAAGTTTAGACTGCATATGTTTATTGTGGTAAAATTCTCAAATGATCTCAATTTATTTCTTGGGTCATGCCAAGAACATTGATGCCAAATATGCTCTATTTGGCTAAACTTCCTGTCTGCCATATTGATGTTGTTCAGTAACTTATTTTGCAAGCTCCTGCTAGACCGTTTGCTGAAAAATCACCATTGTCAGACCATGATAACCAAGTGTTGTGAAATTCGTGTCAATAGGAGAAATGTTTTTTGTTTACGGCACCCACAAATGTGCTCATTCTGGCTCTGAACTGCTTGGCCCCTTAATTGCTGCTTGCAGCTATATTTTCTATTTTTCCGCTTCTTCTTCTTCTGCCAGATGGCAGCCCATATAACCATATGCGGAAAAGTTGTATATTTGGCACAATGATAGAGGGCAGTGTCAACAGGAATCACACCAAACCTGAAGTCTCTAACTCAAACTCTCTAGCGCCACCACTTGTCCAAAGTTTCACTCATGTTTATCATTATAACCCTTGAACTGTACTGTATGGGCTACAATAAAAATTCATTTTTCCTCTGAATCCTTGGCTCAAACCGATTCAAACGCTGATACCAAACATGGCATATTAGGGCAAACGTCCTGTCTGCCATATTGATTTTGTTCTTTTGCAAACTCCTCCTAGACCTTTTACTGAAATATCAACAAATTTGACTCGGATCATTATCCGACCATGATGACTAAGTGTTGTGAAATTCGTGTCAATGTGCAAAATGGTTTTTGTTTACGGCACTGACAAATATGCTGGTATAATGCCAAACTGCATCTGAGGCTGCAATGCTTAAATATATTGAAACCAAAATTTACGTTCTTCATGGTCACCTAACACTGACCACAACGCATCAAATTTGTCACACTGCCACCTATTGGTCAAAAGTTATAAACCAATAAATCATTAATACCATCATTGTTTTCATGATTTTCTGATATTTTAAGTGAAACATACTTCAAATGAATTTAAAAAGTCATTGTTTCTTTTGGTCTGCTGCTCCTTACTAACGTTGTTGCTTTTGGCCTCTGGACTGCTTTGCTCATTATAGCTCTGAATTGCTTGGCCTCTTAATTGTTGCTTGCAGCTATATTCATTATTATTATTATTATTATTATTATTATTATTATTATTATTATTATTATTATCATTTATGTGGAGTCATGTGCTGCAGGCAGTGGGGATAAACATGCTGTAGCCAGCTCCACTGATTAGCTGCAATATTTACAGAAAATCCTTCATTAATTTCCTTTACATAGGTAAATACATGATATAGGATATCAACTGCGTCAAAAAGGACATAAATCATGACCAGTTTCTAGCACTTCCCGAAACGAGCAATCTCGACATGCTAGACAACATGGCGGAGGCTGTGGAAAATGAAATATTATTGCAGACTTTGTGGAAGGAAATTAAAGGCAGCAAAAAATAAATCAGACTGACCGGATGGTCAGATTTGATTTATTTTACGCTATATTTTTATTTAGATTTTTTTTAGCAAAGATTAAATTGACCAAAAATGACAGTTAAGCCCTTTAGAACATTAAAAAGGCTTTCTCTGTTTATTTATTTTTATAATTTATATGTATATATCATGTTATTCATTCATTCACAAATTTTCTTTTTGGCTTAGTCCCTTCATTATTGTGGGGTCACCACAGCGGAATGAACCGCCAACTTATCCAGTATATGTTTTACGCAGCGGATGCCCATCACTGGGAAACATCCATACACACTCATTCACACACATAGACTACAGACAATTTAGCTTACCCAATTCACCTATAGCACGTCATTGGACTTGTGGGGGAAACCGGAGCACCTGGAGGAAACCCACGCGAACACAGGAAGAACATGCAAACTCCACACAGAAATTCCAACTGACCCAGCCAAGGCTTGAACCAGCGACCTTCTTGATGTGAGGCGATCGTGCTACGCACTGCGCCACCTTGAAGCCCTTATATCATGTTATATTTTTCTCAAAGTAAAAAAAAAGTTTTCCTGGGATGTTCATTAATATATTTTAGTCATATATCTAACTTACTCAAAGAAAAAAAAATTGCACCTTCTTTAAAGTGTCATGAAACACCAAAACACATTTTGTAAGATGTTGACAGCGCTGCTAAAACACTATTAGGACACATATTTCACAAAAAAAGTGAAAATTGGTTGTCTTTGCGTCATTTCGAGCAAATTCGTTCTTCCGGTTTGAAATGTGCTGCAACCAAGGTTTTGTTTTCAATTCCCCACTATGGGAGTGCAGCTGGACTCATGTGTGGATTACAGTGGTCTGCTAACACGCGACAAAAATACGTTTGTAAGGAACGTTTTTTACCCGAGAGCTTTTCGCATCTGGAAATAGTAAAATCCGGATTTGCCACTCGTCTCCTTTTTAAAAAGACACGGTTCCAGTTGGTGTAGATTGTCCTGTCTCTACGGATTTGGTAAGTGTGTGATCAGTGTTCTTTGTTTTTGTTCATTCAGATGGCAAAGTTAGTTAATATCGTCAGCAGTACTTTGCAGTTTTTAAAGACATACCTTAGTCAAAATGATTTAGTTACTAAGTTTACAGTACGCTAATATCATTGCAATATTGTGGGCTGAAAGATCCGCTGTAAATGCTGCTCTCCGAATGTAAACATGTAAACACCTTAATCAAACTATTACCGTCTTGTACGATTTTCGCTGCATTTTGTGACAGAATAGTCTATACACACACACGGCTGAGACAGGGTGGGGGGGTGGGGGGGTGGGTTTGGGGGGTTCATGGCCCTATAAAAAACATTTTTAAAACATTCTTCTTGATTTCAATCTTTTGGACTGAACAATACCTACATATGTTTATACAGACAATTAATTGTACACAAGGGCAAAAAAAGTGCTACAAACGTAAAGCAACATTTGTGAGTTAATAAATAATACATGCACCCTTTAAGTTCACAGTCCAAAAACGGGGCAGAGAGTGAAAAAAAAAAGCTGTGAAAAAGACAAAGGATTGAGGTGACGGGCAGGGGCAGAGGAGTCCGGGGTGAAAAGACAGAAAGCAATGGACAGGATCGGCCTGCTGAAAGAGAGAAGAGAGGAATAATGAACGGTCGAGATGCAAATGTGTGTTTGTTAATGAGTGGTGTGGCGTGATAATGACCGACCATCTGAGCAGAAAAGAAGCCGGTCTTATCTTATACCATTCAAGCACGCCTGGCCTCACCTGCCGTCTGTAGGGCTGCCACATGTCACACACGACACACACACACACACACACACACACACACACACACACACACACACACACACACACACACACACGAGTCACAAAACAAAGGCCTGTGCTGCTGCTGCTGCCTGCCGCTCCCTCACAAACAGCCTAAATTAAATCTTTTAAATATGCAACAGCTATTGGCAATTAAACCTGCTTCTGCCTTTAAAGAGATTAGTGAGGCTGAAGAGTTAGACAGAATGATGATCTTGACACACACACACACAATTTTTAGACCCCCCTTTCACCCAGAATCCTTTGCTGTGTCCTATTCTTTTGGGAATAATTGCTTTTGGGTGTGTGTGTGTGTGTGTGTGTGTGTGTGTGTGTGTAATGAAAGAAAGATTTTGGTTCCAGTGTGACAGTGGGAGGAGTCAATTTGCAGAGTGTTTATTTATGGTGAGTTAGCCCTCACTCACTCACTCAGTCGGTCTCCTGTCTGAACACACACACACACACACACATACACACAAGCAAGCAAGCAATCTGTGTGAGGAGTGGGCATGGATACACCAGAGCCTTATCAGTAGACACAACAGGGCCGACAGAGGAAACAGGCCAGGGAGAAAAGACAGACCTCCTCCCCGACACACAGAGAGAGAGAGAGAGAGAGAGAGAGAGAGAGAGAGAGAGAGAGAGAGTTGTTGAGGAATGTGTGGTTGAACTCTGCTCTCTGGGGCCACAGTGAGTTTATGCTGTCTGAAGCACTTCCACGTCAGATCTACTGCTACATGTCTTATAAAAGCACTGATAAGAGTGGTTCCAAAAACACAAACACACACACACACATACACACACACACATTCTACAACTACAGTTCTTCTCTGACAAGCATTTCAATGCTCGATAAAGCTTTCATTTATGTGGCATTCTAAGGAATATTTCATTCTGGAACTTTTATTCAGTGTAATATTTAAAGCTGAACTATAACAAAGGGTTGTGAGATTTATTTTACCGTTTCAATCTAAATCTGAAGGGAAATGTATCTTTCATTTGTTGTTGATTGGATGAATGTAAAAATACTGGATGTACTGTAAGAACTTTCACCTTTTTACTTTGAAGAAAAGTTTATGCAGACAAAAACTTATTGGGGAAGTCATAAATCACCAGAGAAGGCTTAAATTTTCTGAAAGATCTAGCAATGTCATAGAAATAAGAATAAGGTCTGAAATAGAGGTGTGTTAAGGTGCATCGTTGGCACGTTGCAATTTTGAAGAACTAAAATAGACTGCATCAAAAAGCAAGTCTAAAGTCCAGGGCAGAGCGTGTTAGTTATGCGCCTGTGTGGGTTCAAACGCTTACACATTGCTTAATACACACAAGATGTACAGCAACATACATATTTTTACATATGAAAAAAGTAAAGGATTAAAATGTTACAAAATTATTATTTTCTACATAAATATAAAAACCACTGCATGTCAGGGGGCTTTTTTCATTTTATTCATGACAATTTGCATTTGTATAATGTTTATTTATATTTGTTTTAATTAAAACAAGTATAGATTTGTCCACCTGTCGGGTTTTGGAGATGTATGCATCACTACGTGGGGCATAAGAATAGGACGTGTGTTTGGATATAACTTTTTTGACCACACTTTGTTATTATTGTTTATTTATTTGTTTGCTGGAAATTAGAACAGAATTTAGAAATAGTTTTGAAACAGATCTTTGTGCTTAACAACCAAATTAAATATGTAAGCTAATGGATGTTTTCAGTGGAGAGCGTAAAACATTGTTTCCTTATCCACGAAAGTAAAGGAGTAAAGAATAAAAGTGAAGAGAAAGAGAAAGTAAAGAGGCTTTAAGGCACGTTACTCTCAAAACACACCCATAACTCATTAAGAGAATAAGCATATCCCTGTTAGACCATGCGCCAGGGCACAAAGCATATTTTTCCATCCTTAATGCGCTTTAGACTTTGCACCTAGATTGTTAAAATAGAGACCTTAAACTGTTTTAAAATCTCTATGTTTATATGTATATATGTAAACAAAATTCATCTCAATTTAAAGCACGTTTCTTTACCGAAGAAATAACTGATATGCTTTAGGGAACTAGTGTGATTTTTCATGTCAGAATAACATTAAACAGCTAATCATTTTCCATACAAAAGAAAAAACTGCATCTGATTTTTGTTAAAATGTGTTTAAGCCTCTCAGAGAGAACCACAGAAGTAAAAAACAGAATCATTCAAAAACTGTGCAAGTGCATGTTAACTGAAAAACATACTGACCATTGTGTTTATATGGTCTATTAATAAAAATAAAAAAAATCTGATGTGAAAATGCTTTAAATGATTTCACAATAAAATCAATGACTAGATCTTAAAGTGCCGTCATTGAATATTAAGGGCTTGACACGAGCATGGTGGCTCTGAATAGAGGCCAGAGGGTAGCAAGTGGTGCCTTGTTTGCATTTATATCAAACGAGAACCTTCTCTTTCCTTGTTTTTTTTAGCATTTATATTCATTAGGGGGCCATCACTCAGTCAAGACCTTTCCCATGGAGAACTGAAATATGGTAGATGGTATATGGATGACTCTTCTAACCAAAAGACGTCTGAATTAGTCCTCAGGGAGCACAAAAGGCCTTTCCACCCCCGCTGGAGACCCGATGCCCTGCACATCTAGAAAATACACAATCTTCAGTTTGAAATACATACACAGATTTTTTCATTTAATCATCTATACATAGTATTTGAAAGGGTGTATGGCGAATGTATATGTCAAAAACATGCACATATTAATGAAAGAGCTGCCTTTTATAAACTCGGAGCTACAAGGCCTCGCTCCTTTTAAACGGGCACAATGACCAGAAGTAAACAGTTATGAAATGGAGTGCGTTGCTGAGACATGAATGCATATGCATGTGGGAGCAGGTAACTGGATTCATTGTTTTGCAGTTAAGCTTATTGGCATCCAAGGCTGACTGGTAAAAATAAATAAGTGAATAGGAAATAAATAAAACGGAGCAAAATATTGTGTGAAAATAAATGATTCTTTGGTGATTCTTTCAGTGGTGCAATCAGTGCCTAATGGCCTCAGACAGACAGATAAAGAGACTACAGAATTGATTTCATGTCTGTATTCCGCTTGCATTTTAACCTTGTCACCTGACGGAAAACAAATAAAGGCACTGGCATTTTATCTGCTCCGATTCTGCATTGAGTTTACTCATGCCGGTCAATATTGTGTCGGTTTAAGAATTTGCTCGCTTGTCATAATCTTTTCAAAGGTGTACTAACGCACTGAGGTGATGACGGGGTCAGATGACGGTATTATGGGAGAAACGCCAATAAAAGCAAATATTCATAAATATCTTAATAACCGAATGGAAGATTCTTCAAAAGGCAGTTTTTTACAAACAAAAGGTCAGGAATGTGTTTTCAAAACATGCATTAACTAATACGATTTTTGCTATTTGACCCCTGTATAACATGGAAGCTTGCGTCTGTCATCGATTAAAAAAGTAACATATATTAAAGCTAATTGCAACATAATTCATACTTTTTAGAATTGCAAGTTTTTATCTTCTAACTTTAAGTTATGAACTTGCACTTGAGTCATTGCAATATGTAAACTCAAAACTGCTAGAAATAAAGACAGAATTGCAAGAACGCCTATACTAAGTTTGCGAGAAAAGTTGCAATTCTGGGATAAATGTGAGAACTTGCTTTTCAAGCAATTCAGACTTGAAAGAATTAAACATTTATAACAATTAAAACTCAAAAATCACAATTGTGACTTTATTCAGGTTTATTGTCATAACGAGTTTATATCTCAGAATTCTGAGATTTATTTGAAAGCCTAAAACACTTAAATAATACCCAGCAAGCATTTTTGCTGTTTTAAAAGATGTCTAATAGATGTCTAATATAGTCGTCTTGGCTAAAACAAGGCTAAATTTGGGTTGTCAGTGAAAATCTCAGCAGGTGCTGCCGTTAATGCGCTGGTCAGGTTTTAAAAGAATAGCCTGCATATTTACTTATGGGTGGGTCACGGGTAGATAAGATCAATCATTGGTTATGCAAACTTTAACTACCTTTTCTAAATTACTAAGGTGTTTTAAGCAATTTTATCTGACAGACTGGCACAAATATGCAGACATCTTCATTCTCACAAGGAGTTTCTGAGTTCTCTCATCCTTCCAACAGAGTTTGTTCTTTTGAGGTAATCTGGAAACATGTTCAGTGTTGCGAATACATTGCAAAAGCATTTCTTGCTTATTCAAATTTGTCATTAATAGTGAAAACAGTTAAAATAGGCTTCTCTGAAACTGTGAACATTTCACTTTAATTTTATTTAGGCTAGATTATTATTTTATTTAACAAACCAACACAATCTCATGGGAATTCGTGTTTTGGCGCATATAGCGGACTTGTTTTGAAGCGCATCACCTCAAATGTTATTCGTTATTCTTGTTTATTGATAACTGACCAACAAAAGGTACATTAAAATTAAGTTAAAAATTATAGCAAAAGAAATTCGTTTCAAAAATATATTTTTTCCAAGAAAAATGTACGAATTATATTTTTGTTTGTGCCCCTCCACTACTCTATTATATGGGTGGATTATTTATTTCGCTCTGAGGAAAATAAGGATTTAATGAATGCTTCACTGTGATTGTATCACTAATCTCAGTTATATATTTGCTAATTTTTTAATATGTCATTATTTTAAAGATTATGTCTTGAGCATCTGATTTTTCCTTGCAGCTGCTTATGTGCTGACAAGTTCAGGCAAGGGAGTGTTTAATAAGCAACCCTGGCAGGAAAATATACATTTAGATTTGAAAGAAAATATCCTAATATTAAAAAGAAACCATAAGTTTGATCCTATACATGTTGTAAGGAATGCCTTTAAATAATGTAGTTATTAGCTGTCTGTAAGCATGAGTGTTTATTGAGATTAAAATAAGATTAAAAAAAATTAAATTGAGATAAGATATATTGTTATAGCAACACTTGTGACTGCTTTGGGAAATAACGTTCATAGGCGTCACAGGATGACTAATCGTGAAGGAACTTGTAGTCTGGCACATTTGTTTCCCACGACAATTCAAGAATTTATCAAGAACAAAATCGCATAATCTGACATAATGACTTTCGTAACCGACAATAAAAATCGTGTGATCTGACCGGGGCTCAAGAATTGGCCAAAATTAGTCATCAAATAAACCGAAATGAATGACTACACATATAAAGTCTGTCTAATCTGTCTATTTGATGACTAGTCTAGTTTTGGACTATTCTTACATGTCCATTAGATTTTCACTAACAGCCCAAGTTTAGCCTTGTTTTAGCCAAGCTGTCTAAGTTTAGATGTCTATTAGATGTCTATTAAACACAAAATTGTTTGCTGGGTATACTTAAACGTTTTTAATATCACACAATTCTGACTTTATTTTCTCAGAATTTCCACTTTATAACTGTAAAACCATACTTCTGATGAAAAAATAAGCTCTCTTTTTTTTTAAATGTAGCAAGAATTGCAAGAAACAAACCTTTAAACTCAATAAAGTTTATAAAAAAGTGTAAAGTTTGTATCTATTGTAGCAATTATGATACAAAATCATAAAATAACTTTTTTAATATAATAAGTTTGAGTTTAAATCACA
>LR812529.1:25097507-25307507 GCA_903798195.1 Danio kyathit | reverse complement strand
ATGGCTTTGCAATCAAAAAATGTTGTCATAATGGAAGTCAATGAGGAAAAAACAGCCACCTACACAAAGAAAGGGTAGTAAATTTGAACAATACACAAGGGTTAAATACTCATAAATGCACAATGAATTGTTTTACACAAAAAATACCATTGTTTTAGACTTCAAAAAGCAGAAGATGAGAAAGAACAACAACTACAACAAGCTACAACAGTAGACCTGTGCTTGTAATGAAGGCCAACTATTAGAAGCTGAGTGACTAAATTGCAACAGGTATACTAGCTGACATGCAAAGCTATAGACTTTAGCATCCTTATTAGTGTGTCTGCCTTACACAAAATGAGTGGAGTGTAAATAGAACAGGAGGGTTTATATTGTTGCCAGGACCCAGATGGGAGTAAAGTTTTTTTGAGGTGAGTGTAACAGAATCCAATTAGTCAAAGCTGAGCATTCGACTGTATAGGTGTGCTAATATACCTGCAAACATAATGTATACCTTGTGACTATTTTGAAGGCAGCTGTCATAAAACAGAATGACACAGAAGAAAAAAAGTGAATAAAAATAAAAGATATAAATAAAAATAAGAGTGACATTATAGTGGATACAAGCATGACTGTAGGATTGTGATTCCGGGATCTGCGTGGCTGCAAAGTTTGACCCAGATGTTTGCTAACGGGGCGTTTTCCACGTGAATGACTAACTGAAGGGCTGTTTTCCAGACAATAACATGTGGAGAGCATTAGGTGCACTGTCTCAGTGGTCTGCGCCGTACTGCCGGCCCTCACCTACTGCACGACCAAACCTGCCAGACAGCACCCGCACCACCAGGATAGTTTTCACAGCTGGCTCAAATTGACTGGAAAAGAGAAAAGAAAAAAAGAAAAACGACTCAATGGAGGAAAAGAGGAGTGAGGTAGAACATAAAGAGAGACAAAGAACAGTTTACAGGACAGATGATGTACCCTATACACACACACGTAACACATATGTTTAAATATACTGAGTCCTCCTAGTTTCAGCTGAGTATAGATTATTTTAAGGTTATGCATTTTAAACAGACCTTTATATACATACTATAATATTTGTCTTATTTATTCAGCTAAAATGCATTAAAAAGGAACTATTCGTCCTCATGATATGACTTGGATGTCATCCAAAAGTTTAATACTTGACATTAAAGAGGTGTTCAGATTCCCAACCTTAATTATGATTAACAGTAACCAATGACCTTTGCTTTAGCAAGCAGCACTAATAATCACACAAAAAGAAAAATAGAAACACAATATAAAATCACAGTGCATTAAACTCCAAATTAATTAACGGTAAAAAAAAAATAAGCACCAACTGCGAACGTTTAAATTGTAGCTGGTGCAATTCTTCCACTTTGCAAAGCATTTTCAAAAGAGCTGAGCGTGTAAATTTTAGCATCCGTCAGACCCAAATTGGCATTTAAATGTCCCTCTTGTTTTATTCCCCCGGGGAACAGGCTTACAGAGGGACTGGAATGGACTGGAATCATCTAGCCTCCACTCGGCATGGAAGGACCTCTTTGTCACCCAAACTCCCCTCCAATGTCACAAAACAATTAATACACTCATACATTTTTAACTCCAAACTCAATTAGAAGAGAAATGGTAAAATATGGCAGAGGCAGAAGCGTTAGTTGCGGTGGCAGGGATGACATTTGCACTAATGAAGCTGGGTCCAAGCACGAGCCACATCAATCATCAACACGTAAAAAGGGGTACAAGGCAGAGCCGTGGGGGTAATCGGAGTGGAGGTAGTTATGCGAGAAGGACACGCCAAACATGCTAACATCTTGTTCTGTTTGGACTGAGTAGTGTGGCGTGTGTAGAAACAGAGCACTGAAGTGTCTCTTTTAGAGGTCCTGACCTGCCACTGACACCAACTCCATGACCTTAAAGTGACAGAAAATCCCAAAAATGTCATTTTTGTCAGCAATTGCTCACCCTCGTGAACCGTTCTCCAAGAATTTGACGTCACATGATGGATATAGATGATGACAAGATTCAAATCAGTGAGGTTAAAGGGGTAATTCAACCAAACAGGAAAATTCTGTTATCATTTACGAACCCTTGTGTCACTTGTGTGATTCTATTGAATGTAAATATATTTTAAAATAGTCATGAATACTGGTAAAGGATCTAATTCAGTTCTCAAAGAATTTGTTTTATGGACCAAAACATAATCAAAGTGAGTACTGACATTCTTCAAAATTTCTTCATTTGTGTTTAGTGGATGAAAGTAAGGTATACAGGGTTCAAAAGACATGAAGTAAAGGACAATTTTTATCTTTGTGTGTAAAGTGCCTTTAATGGAGTCAGAGATCAAGATTCAGAACAATCTGATTCATGAATAAATAATTTGGCCAGATTTTGTGAAGAGAATAAAACAGGGGTAAAACCTGATTCACTTTTGATTCATTCGTTATGATTCATTCACAAACTGGACATTGCCATTTCTGCAATTTTAATCTGTTTGGTCTAACAAATTAAAAGACTAAGTGACCAATCACAACGAACGCGCTTTTTGCATTGAGAGGCGCCTTTTTTGAATGATTTACAAACTGACGCAGTTGAAATAAGTCAACTCTGAGTGGAAAATCCACGTTACGTCAGTCATGTCTTTTTCATTCTCCAATCAAATGAAAGCAGAGGCGGGGTTTCCGTTGAGGGGACACCAGTGTTTGTGTTGTCAAGACGACTACGGAGACTTTTAAAGATGGAGGAGAGACTAGTGGTTACAGTTGAGTTATCCGGAGCTGTATTACTTCACAAATCTTGAATATCACAATATTATTAAATGTTAAAATTATACCAATAACAGTAGCAATGCTCGCGCACAATAGGCCGCTGATTCAATCGTTGCCTTGCGTCATAAAAATCACACCGCACTTCTTTTTTTCTTGTCAACAAAAATGCATTGCGGTGCACCATGCGTTTTTTGAAACGTAAAAGCGCATTCGGTGTGATCGGCACCATTGAAAGATGCATCTTTTGGGTTTACAAACAGTAGCATGCTGCTTATGCGCCCTGTGTGCCTTGCGCTTTAACCGCCTGCTGCACCTCACATTTTTGTCATCACGCACTGTGGGCTCACAGTAGAAAAAACTCAACTCTAAGCGGAAAAAGCACGTTACGTCAATAGCATCTTTTTCATTCTCCAATCTAGTTGTCGATGTTTCAAGTTATCCAGAGCTATATGACTTTACAAATCTTGAATAGCCCAGTGACATAAAAAGTGCACCGCACTTCTTTTTTTATGTCAATAAAAAGGGAAAGGGGTTGATTACATCAAACACGCTTTGTGCATTTAGAGGCGCATCTTTTGAATGGTTTACTAATGTTTGTGAGCATTTTGTGTGCTGCTTATGCGCCCTGCGTGCCTTGCATTTTAATCACTTGCTGCACCTCACATTTTTGCCATTGTGCGCTCGCAGTTGAAAAAAGTGAACTCTGAGCGGAAAAAGACTCGCGCACAATATGCAGCTGATTCAGTCACTGTCTAACGAAATAAAGCGGACACACTTTTTATCAACAAAAAAGCATGTTCGGTGTGATCAGCTCCTTACTGTATAATCTAAACAAGGGGGTCCATGGATATATAGAAAAGGCATACAAATTGCAAAAAAAAAAAATAATGTATTATAAAAAATATTTTAAAATTCGAATAACAAAATGTATTGAATGATTAAAATAGACAAAAATTTTATTAAATTTATTTTACTAAATTAAATTGTATTATTAATGCACTGTATAAAATAAGCACAACAAATATTAAAATAGTTTTAAAAATGTAATACGAAATCTGAAGAAAGATTCAAATAGATTATCCAATAGTTTTAAAAATCAATTATTATGTTTGATACTACATCCTTCAAAATTAAACAAAGTGGACTATGCATAAACATATATTTTTATGATATTTTGATATTTCTCATAATTATTTCTTAGCTTGACAGCCCCAGCCCTCATTAGCTTTCACAGTTAGCCATATAGATACTGGGTGCAATAATCACATTTTCCCTTTAAACAACAACGGTTGACATCTAACTCACTTCGCCCTTATACTGTATGTACAAAACAAGCCTTTGGGTGTTGAAAATAATTGCTTATCACCCGCTTTGGAAAATACCTGAAGATTAGCATCACTTCAAAGCTGTGGACACCCATGACCTTCTCCAGCTTTCCTGATGCCACTTAATCTCCTCGCAGGAAGCATGTTCGGACTATTTGTGGAGTAACTAACGTATCTTGTCCACGCGTGGCGAGCTCTAGGTGGTAGGGCTTGTAATTTAGTGCAGCAGTTAAAATATGACACTTCTCTTTGGCTATCACCAGATATGCACATAAGCCTAATTAAATGATCACCTCCATTCTGCGGTCAATTTTTTTTTTTTTGCTCGCTCTTTGGGGGTGGGTGCTATAGAGCTGGATAGGGGGCAATGGGGGGATGGGGGCTCGTTAATTACCACATAAGAAGCATTAATGACTCGCCTCACCTCCATCTCTATGAGGAAAGGTCACAGGAACAGTATTCTCCATTAATCTCTCCAAATGTGGACACACACTGACCGTAACATAGCACTGTGCTATCAAACAGCCACTGCAAAGGTGCTCAAAATTCAAAACATTTGCTCTCTTTCACCTTAAAAGGGATTAACGCGGGCCAGCTTTGACGACGGGGGTTAGCACAATTAAAATTGCTAAAAAAAATAGACCTGACATATCAAAAAATAGGCAGAAAATTTTAATTTTCTGGAACTAAGATGTTTATTAAACCATCTAGCAAAATCCCCCCCAAAAA
This sequence comes from Danio kyathit, assembly GCA_903798195.1. Taxonomy (NCBI): domain Eukaryota; kingdom Metazoa; phylum Chordata; class Actinopteri; order Cypriniformes; family Danionidae; genus Danio; species Danio kyathit. The sequence continues at coordinate 25,302,682 of LR812529.1, read as the reverse complement.
AATTGCCATATAAATTTTTTTCATGATATTTATTTTGTATCACATTTGATACATCAGGCATTTATGCAACTTTTTGCTCATAACAATGTTAATTTTAATTACAAAAAAAATGTACAGTCTTTTATTATTTCACTTTTTTAGGCGAAATAGCAGTTTTAGTCCTTGTTCAGGCAAAAGATTCACTTTACACTTACACAGAAGTTGATTGCTGGAGCAGTTTCCATGTTGGAAAATGATCAGTTTTTTGCATTCTAACATAAAAAGGCTCACTGCAGCTTGACCTTTTATAAGGTGCAATTATTGTAAAAATACCCACAATGCATTTTAAGATGGCATTTCAGTCACTAATTAGATTAATTAAATCATCCAAATCCTGTGTGTTTGCATTGTAGTAGGTATGATATAGCTTACATTATAAAAAAGTGACATGAATGTTCAGGAATAATGCACCTTTTTAACCTGTTGTGTCAAATTTGATACATGCATGTTCAACATAATTTATTTGTACCATAATGAAATAATTACTAAGTAATTATGCATTGTTCCAGTCAAGAAAACCTTTATTTAATCAAATTAGTTCTTACTAGAACAACTTAGCAAATAGCTATAAGAAATTAGCAAAACGTTTCCAGCCAAAAGCATGCGAGTAATTCAATGAGAGCAGCTGTTTTGAAAAGGTCAAAAAAAGCCCTTCCACTGTCATGAAAATCCACAAGAAGGGCAAAATACAAGTATCAAATTATATACAACAGATTTTTGAGCCAAAAATTGGTCAGGTTGATATTATATAGGTCTTAGAAACTTGTGTATCAAATATGATACATGCGGCTTTATAGGGTTGTACAGATCATTGGCCAATGTGAAAATTCTAGCCGTTTAAAGAGAGGGTAAAGGAAAGTGCAAAGTCAGTGTGTCGACATGATCATTTTAGGGGAAATTATCTGACTATCTTAGATAAGTAATGTTATAATTCAATTTTTATGATAATACAAATAATAAAACAAATAAAGAAATAAGAAATAAAGGAACAGTCACAATTCTGACATATTGTGGTCACAAAGACCTTTTTACCATGATGTGGAAAATTAATTACTTTATGTGTACATTAAAATAATTTTACAGTTCTAACAAGAAAAGTCAGAGCTGTAAAAAAAACAACTGTGTGGGGAAAATGTCAGAATTATAAGAATTAAGATGCTATATGACATTTTATTACTATCATTATTATTGCTACTATTTTATGCCATGGCAGAAACCACCTTACATAATATAAAAAATACAAATAATATATAAATATCATTAATAAACTTTCTGCATAATACATTTGTGCAAGTTGGGATCTTACTTTCAAAACCACAATTTGACTTTATTTTGTTTGTGTAAATCAAAGCCCATATTATAGTTAACCCTTGAAAGCAACCCATCAAATCTTTCACTACCTTTCTGATTATTCAGTTTTTTAAAAGGTAGACATGAGCCTATAGAATTCCTCAATGCATACATTTTAAACAATATAACAAGAAAAATAAATATTAACGTATTTCGTTTTTTTTTTTTTTGTTAGTTTGTTTTTTGTAAAAAGTATATCTACACTAATAACCTTAAAGTGTAACTATATTTTTTCTGCACAACAATAATTCATATAAATGTCTGATAACTCAGGTACAATCTGCCTTTATTCCTCAAGGTGACAATGCCTGAAACACAACGAAGGGATGTTTCACTCATAATATCCACTAGCATAAAACAAAAGAATATCATCAGCAAAACTAGAAACTGCTTGAATAGCTTTACTGCAGATCAATTACTGTACGCAATCAAATATGTGACCCTGCACCACAAAACCAGTCATGAGGGTCAATGTTTTGAAACTACAATTTATGAATCACCCGAATAGCTGAATAAATAAGCTTTCATCAGTAACCATTGAAGTATGGTTTGTTAGGATAGTACAATATGTGGCTGAACTATAGTACTTGAAAATCTGAGATCTGAGGGTTTAAAAAATCTTCATCAAATACTGAGAAAATAACCTTTAACGTTAATTAATTAAGTTCTTAGATAATCGTAATTACTAAACATTAAGTTTGTTACACTTTATTTTAAGGGGATGTAGTCAAAGACCATACAATACACAAGACATGTCACTCATATTGAATCGTATCGTTTTGAATGGGGAAAAGTGTATACGGTCAATATGGCGAATGAAGTCCCACCTACTAGTACAGGAGCCAATCATTGATCGATATAGTCTGATGGAGAAGCTCGGACCAGACATGTGCTTTTTTTATGACCGTTTGGTGGTCAACAAACACACTGGAATCTCAGTGAATACTTGCTTCACAGACATAAGAAAAATTTCCACATAAAGCTTGTAATCTGTACTTTTAAATGAAACAAGTGCACTTGAAAACAAAAGTTTTTTGATTTTGTAATCTGTATGAAACGAACGTGAGGTACAGTCCGTCCTGTCAAACGCACATCACATGACAACTATTACTCAAACGCACACAAACTTGCAAACAAAGAGTCGCTTTCATTTCTAAAGGACATTCGCCATCAGGACCAAGTTGTGAATTACTTCTGAAGACCAGCACGATCTGACGATCATTATCCAGAGGATGATAATGTGTAGAAAGGTCATAAATGAGGTTGATATCGTGATCTCGTTCCTTTCGAGTGCGCATGCGCATTAGCATGGGCAACCTGAAAATATGCAGATTTTGTTTAAATTTGGATGTTTAGAAATAAAACTTATGAGACGGTTGTTGTTTAATTTTATTGGTGGTTCAAATATGTAATGTAATCTTCAGCTTGGCAAACAGTTTTGGAGAATTTGATGTTTCGCTATTTAAACAGAATGCCCGAGAGGCGTTTCAAAGATGGCCGCCAAGTGAAATGACTTGCCTTAAAGGGACTTTGATGTAGTTACAGTGTAATTATTCATGATTAGTATTAATTAATTATATTTATTTACTATAGTTAGAATGTGTGTTAGGTTTAGGGTTAGTCCCATGTAATCAATCATAATTTATTGTAATTACTATAGTAACTAAGTGCATGTAACGTACATCAGTACAGTACATCACCTTAAAGTGTTACCATTAAGTTTTTATACAGTTTACAGTAGGAAATTCACCAAATGTTTTCATTGAAAACTGTAATAAATGCTAGGTTCTAAACAATTTCTTCATGCTGTCCTAACAGAAATTGATTAACTTAATTGTTTCTACAAATTTAAGTAGATTGAACACAAAAACATGTAAATTGCCCCCCCCCCCCCCCCCCCCCACAGTTAATAACTCTACTTATCAGAGCTTTATGCTATCACAGCCGTTATAGAGATTCCTTCATGTTTGATATAATAACTGCAAAACACTCATGCAACAGAATCACATAAGGCAAATTATGGAAGTCATAATAGCTATACATTATATCTTCAAAGTTTCCGCAGAACACCAACACAAACCATTTCCCATAAAACAGCGGCATAAAACCGCAAATGAAAGCCGTGTCATTACCTATGCACATATATCTCAGTGTTTAACCTCTCCTCTCTCTCCATACATCTGTGATTGGCTTGATACGATTCATGCCCTATGTCTTCCATGACCTATTAGTATGCCAAGAGCACACTACATATGTCTAAACTCAGCCATTAGCATACACATATATATATGTATCCCACTGAATATTCAAGAGGGGACAGGGATGAATTCCTGATCCTAGATTTGCTCATTAAGTCTGATTTGAAATCCTGCATGACAATGCAGACTATTATAAGATTTGTTTACACCTAAATTGCATAAACATCAAGGAACAGGGTTTTTAATGAGGGGGGAGAAATTAATTTTAATACTTGATGTTCCCAAATCTAATAAGGAAACGGGAATCCCTGTGTGGCACGGGACTGAAGAAGCCCATTAATCTAAACAGACAGCTTGGGGAAAGGAAGATAGACCTATTTGTACACGGCGGTTAACTATTATGCGCACTTAACTAGTGAGAAAGTGGTTCTTTAATTATTTATTTATAGCTACTTGAAGAATCCAATAGAACAGGCATAGCGCAAATTGAAAAAAAAAATTAAAGTGAAAGGGAACAAAAGAAAAGCAAAGCAAAGATTATTTAAATAAAAAGAAGAAAAAGACGGAAACGTTTTTATGCATAAAAAAAAAAGATTGCCCTAACCCTGTCCATCCCATCTCCATTCAAAGTGTACGTACGTTTAGAGAGGTAATTGTGATTGGACATTCATTTAACTCTTAATGACGAGATCACAATTCCCATCTACCAGAAATTTCTGGACATTTTACAGTTCCATTCTTCCACCATGTTCCGGCATTATTTAGATACATTATTCCTGATGCATATTAATGAGAAGCCATGGACAAAATAATGAGACGGAAATAAAAGGCGGATATTGGGGGTGGAATGACGCATCTCAATATGAATTGGAATAAAGTGAGATAAGTAGGAGGAGGTATGGACTTGAAAAAGACAGATTATGAGAACACTGAATTATTATTCAGACAAAAGACAAACTTTTGTCATTCATTTGAAGACGTCTTTGGAGGAGTTCAGGTATGATAGCTAACTTAAGCAGTTTTATTTAAGCGCAAAAGGGCCTGGGATTATATTTGAGGTGCAAAAGACCCTCTCCAGGGTCAGATATTAGTGTTATTTCAGTTGCATGTGCGCATCAAATCATGTTGCCATATTTCCCACCTCCTTCGTGCTTGAAATAAAAGCCAGATTTAACAAGATGCAATTACTGCCGTCTCCCAAACTGTTTTTAATTAGAAGCTTATTCACGGTGTCTAATAGAGTGCAGTTTATCCAATAAAGCTACCACATGAAGCTTCGTGCGTATGCTGAGCCGAACACGACTGGTTGTTCTTGTTGTTGTTGTTGTTGTTTTGTGTTGACCGACCTGCCCCTGCATGCCCTGCTATTAGAAAAAAAAAAAAGAGAAGAAGAAAAAAAAAGTGGCCGCTCGAGGATCGCCCGACCCAGGCTCATTATCTCAGACCCCGGCAATAAAGCTACAGTGACCTCAAAGGGAAAAGAGCCTTGGTTATGTTTGCCAGAATATGACATTTGTTTTTTTTTGCGAAGAAATTAACTAAGGGAGTCTGCCTGCAAATAACAGCCCTGAAAATAACCAATGAGACAAAATAAACAGCAGTTCTTGGAAAAGGAGAGAGATTGGACAGCAGTCCTGCAGTGCTGTAGAGACTCACACCACATACACAGGGCAAAACAAGGCAAACACGCTTACGCCAATGAGTTATTTTATTTAGAACAAACTGATATGAGACTACAGGGTTAAAAGAAGACGAATAGGTGCCTTCCACTAGTTTTCACACAAAATTGTATGACTTCTAAGCTGTAGTTTACCTTTAAAAGTTATTGCTCAAGAGAAGGACTTAAGTGGAAAAAACAACATTTTCGAGAAGCTACAAACATAATTAAACCATTATTCAAGCTGCTGTTAATCGCAATCCCATTGATTCAGTAATTTTAATTTGGGAAATAAATAAGATGCAGTTAGAACTTTAGTCGCAAGTTTCATCTCTATCGACATGATTCAATAAATTGACATTTCCTGAAATTTTAACATTTGCAAACAGCACTGCAACTGTGGGTGATCCAAACTGTTGAGTTTTGGTTAATTATTTGATGTTATATAATGTAAAGGGATAGTTCACCCAAAAAAATGAAAATTACCTTAGAATTTACTCTCCCTCGTGTGGTTTTAAACTTTTATTAGTTTTTTTTTCTTCTGTTAAACATAAAAGAAGATATTTAGAAAAAATGCTGGTAGATGGTACCCATTGACTTCCATAGTAGGAAAAAATAATAATATGAAAGTCAATCCATACAGTCAACCTGCATTCTTCAAAATAACTCCAGTGTTCAACAGAAGAAAGAAACACATTTTGAACAAGTGAAGTGTGAGTAATGATGGCAGAGATTTCATTTTTGAGTAAAATATCTTTTTAACCCATTTAATCACATTTTTTCATGTAATTTAAGAAAATTCATTTTATTCCTTAGACCTCCCTAAAATACTGCCTTGACACATCCTTGGTTAATTTATGTCTTATACTTGGTAAAAACTGTGACAGGGTGGAAACAAGCATAGTCAAAACTGCATTGGAAATCAACTGATTTTAATTGTTAACAGTATTATTTCCGCCAGTTACAACTGTGAACATTAACAAATTTCCATCTCTTACATCTTTTTGATGTGCAAGAAGTACAGTTGAAGTCAGAGTTATTAGCCCCCCTTTGAATTTTGTTTCTCTTTTAAATACTTCCTAAATTATGTGTAACAGAGCAAGGAAATTTTTACAGTATAATATATTTTCTTCTGGAGTCTTATTTGTTTTATTTCGGCTAGAATAAAAGCAGTTTTAACTTTTTTTTAAACCATTTTAAGGTCAAAATTATTAGCCCATTTAAGCTATATTTTTTTAGACTGTCTACAGAACAAACCATCGTTATACAATAATTTGCTTAATAACCCCATCCTGCCTAGTTAACTTAACCTAGTTAAGCCTTTAAATGTCACTTTTAGCTGAATGCTAGTGTCTTGAAAAATATCTAGTAAAATATTATTTACTGTCATCATGGCAAAGATAAAAGAAATCAGTTATTAGAGATGAGTTATTAAAACTCTTATGTTAAGAAATGTGTTGAAAAAAATCTCTCCGTTAAACAAAAATTGGTGAGAAAAAAATAAACAGGGGGGCTAATAATACAGGGGGACTAATATTTCTGACTTCAACTGTATGTAAAATGATCTGTTTATGTAAGAATTAAACATTTTAATCTAATCAATTTTTTTCCATCTAAAAATTACAGTTCTTGTCCATAGTAATCTACAATGTGGTATTTTGACTAAGGCATAAAAGTGACTGTATGGTTAACTCCAAAGATAGAAGCTACAGTTGAAGAGGAGGATTTATCATGAAAAAGATGCTTTTTCTGCTAGGTTGCACATTATGGGAATGGCGCAAAATCTAAAGCTGACCTGAGTTATGAACAAAGTCTTCTGAGGTTACACAATCACAAACGGTCCAACCATGTGCAATGTTAGAATCAATGATCATTCTAAATCAGTTCAAATTTCATTCTACATCTTATTCTTTTTACCATCCATTAAATCCAACATAATTCAACAGTTATACTTTTCCCCAGACTAAAAATATATTGTATATTGTATATATTGTATTGTGTGTGTGTGTGTGTGTGTGTGTGTATATATATATATATATATATATATATATATATATATATATATATATATATATATATATATATATATATATATATATTATAAACATGTTGTACATAAACATTTTTTATGTAATGATAATATATCATTTTAAATAAAATTGTGTCTTTCTGTGAATTTAAAGGCATTTTAACGGAGCGGTATTGGTTGTTTTGTTGAGAGGACTGATGAAATGTTGTAATGTGGTGTTTATGTATTTTAAAATCGTTTCACTGTATGGCTGTTACATTGTCTAATCTTAATGAAACGTCCTGGTTAAATAATGGTCAAATAAATAAATAAAAATATAATTTTATACATTAATACATATAAAGATACAATTCAATTCAAAATAATGTCACACTGACTTCAAATGCAGTTTGCACAAAAACATTCTATGCTGTTTTCTGTCATTTTATAGCTTCAATCAAACAAGAGGCAGGTTACTTTTAAAAATATTATTTGTGTTCCAAATTAAAAAGGGAACATGTTTGGAACATCATAAAAAGATGGCAATTTTTTAAACTCAAATTTAAAGCGACAACCCAAATAGGATTAAACTAGAATATGTGAACTGGTCCAGATATTTATTTGTGAAACACTTATCTTCATCTCTGTGTCAAATGATCAGGAGAGAAAGCTCTCTATAACCGGCTGAGCATCTCTTCTGCTCTCAGCTTCTCTCCCCCTCCATTACTGCTGAATGACAGGCTGAAAAGTGCCTCAAGGAATGACTTCTCATTCAAACAATGGCCAGGACGTCTGTTTAATTTGCAGATGAAGGGCATTAAGATAATAAATTCATTTAGTAAATCTCAGCAACAAAAGCCTGGCCATCTCTGCTTGGCTGGTTTGAGAGAGAGCGAGTGCTTCATCTTAGGTGAGGCACATCCTCTTTCTTTTTTTGGACTTAATTATTAGTTTTTAACCTAGTTATTATGCAAATGATCTCTTTTAGAAGCGTCAATGTATTGTATTAATATTTTTCCTTTTTTATTTTTTATATTAAACTCAGACTGTTTATAAATGGGGTTTTCAAAGTGTCTAATTATGGATGGGATGAAACCATATTTTGCAGGACCAGTACGCTGGATGATTTCAACGTCCAGTGGCAGATTTTTAACACCTTTTCCACACTGTTAGCTTCAGTAACCACTTTGTCACCATGCCCCAGTCAGCTAACAAATTCAGACAGTGCAGCGTGCTGGAAAACATTTGCTGTTGTTGTTGTTTCTGCTTCAGTTGCCTCTCTCTTTTCATTAAAATACACCACAAGAGGGAAAAAAAGAAAATAATTATTTGTATTTTTCATGCTAAATGGCCTCAAACACATTTCTAATACTTCTCCACATTATAAAAGAATGTAAATGCAAATTCAAAGAACACAATATCAGAATATTTTAAGATGTAAACCCACAGAGAACCACTTAGAAAAGCATTCTTATTTAACATTCAATGTGTAATAAGTAATGCTTAAATAATTGTGTTAGATAAGCATATATATGCTCTCATATCAGTTGTAGATAATATAAAATATTTTTAAAAATGCTTTAAAACAACTGCAGTGAGAAAGATGGCATTATTTTTGCATCTGCACAACTCACTCCTTGCCATAAGCCCTTAACTGCAATTGTATTGTATACAATTTTTATTTTTACTTTTATTTTTTTATTATATTATGTGTAATTGTATTTATTGTAATTTCTTTTTAAAATTCTAGTTTTTGTATTAATATTATCTGTTATACACCTAGGGTCTGAGAGTAACGCAATTTCGATTCTCTGTATGTCCTGTATATGTGGCTGAACTGACAATAAAGCTGACTTTGACTTGACTGATTATTGTACCTTTTTTGGTAGCACTTTACAATAAGGTTGTACAGTGCTCAGCATATATAAGTACACCCCTCACAAATCTATCTTTTTAAATTCATATTTTAAATAGGAAGCTATACAATATTATATTTGTGCATATACATTAGATTAGTCAGTACTGAAGCCAAATCTGGATATTATCTAACAAAATTACTTACAATAACGGTCCAAAAACTAGTACAGACAAATGTATATGTTATAGAAAAATATTAAATACAAATTAAAAAAAAAAATAGTTTAAATTTTGTAGGTTGTAATTTTGTTTCCAATATTTTGCTTGAATTTAATTGTATTATCTTTTAATTTCTAAATATGTTTGGTGACTAAAATAATATTTTAATAAATATATCTGTTTAATAAATCTGTTTAGTCTAAATGCACCAAAATACATTGCCTATATTCACTGAGAAATATTCACCATTTTCAAAATGGGATGTACTCAATTATGCTGAGCACTGTATTAATGTTCGTTACTGTATTTACTAACTTGAACAAACGATTAACATTGGTTAATGAAAATAAAGGATCACACTTTATTTAGATGGTCCGTTTGTTGAATTTAAGTTACATTGCAACAAATTCTCATTAGATTATAAGTAGACTGTTAGGTTGGGGTTAGTGTAAATTGACGTGTACTTGCAAAGTTTCTTACAGTCAGCCAAATGTCTGTTGAAGGAGCAGTATCAGCAGATATTAAGCAGACAGTCTACTAATACTCAAATGGACCATCAAAATAAAGTGTTACCAAATAAAGTTGTTCATTGTCCGTACATGTATCAACTTTAACAAGCATGAATCTGTATTTTAATAATGCATTAGTAAATGTTGTAGTAAATGTAGTAACTATGATTAATAAATGCTGTACAAGAGTTGTTCTTTATTTGTCAGTTAATACATTTACTAACATTAACTGATGAAACCTTCTAGTAAAGTGTGACCAATTCCTTTTTAATACAAGCATTGTCATTTAAAGCATTGTTTTGCATAAAATAACAAAAAGGGTCATGTTTTTGTTCATTTTTGGACACAGCACAGATGTTTTATAGTTAAGAAAGCAGTGTAAATTGCAATAAACTTGATTTTCAATTACAACATATTAAAACATTTGTGATTCTGAAACTGTACATTTTCAATCAATCAATCAATCAATCAATCAATAAATAAATCAATAAATCAATAAATCAATAAATCAATAAATCAATCAATCGCAATGCAACTTTTCTGGTGTACTAATTTACTTCACTTGAATATAATAATTTATTAAAGTTTCCCAAAGAAGCATATTTTCAGATTACATGCAAACACACTTTATTGTAAATACCGAAAGTGTGTGTAAGTGCTTATAAGCCTGCAGTATAAATGTCTACTCAGCATTTTCATCATAGCAGATATGCTAAGAGTTTGTACAACTGGCCCTCAGAGACCTAAAGAGAGGCAGCAAACAGATTTATTCTCACAATGAATGACAACAGTAAAAGCCTTGCATTGCTGCAAACGCACTAATTCCAAATCACTTTCTCCTTGAAGCGAACCAATACCAGGACAACACAACAAAGATGTGACCGCTAACATGACAACTAATGACTTCTGACGTCCAAACCCTGGGAAAAAAATGACAGACGGAAAGAGAGAGAGAGAGAGAGAGAGAGAGAGAGAGAGAAAACGATAACGCATCTTTAAATATTGTGATTTGACTTTGAACAAAGTGACTTTTGAAGTGAAAGGAGCCGTTTCCCCCGTTTTCATTTTCCCCCCCTATATTTTAATGCTCCCCCGCTCTATCATGCAAATCCCCATTCAAATTATTCGAGTATTAGAGCCCTCAGCACTAATGTCACAGAGACAAAATGAGATGGGGGACTTAAGCACCTAACGAACAATGAAATTTCAAAGCCCTGGGACAGGACAATTAAGCAGCAGGCTTAGCCAATGATGAAAATTTATTGCTATCTAATACATATTTCTATTTTCTGAACACTAACCAATTTGAATGTGATTAAGAGGGGGAGGGGTCTGTTCATTAAAGAACAGCGGCTACAGAGGTCTATATTGGAGACTCTTTTGATGTTAAATTACAAATATGCACGCAAAATCTTATTTATTGTCTTTTTTCGGACCGCATTGTTTCTTTCGGTTCCTCTTAAATGGCTTTTTAACCCCGCTCGCGCCAATTCAATGGCAAAGCGTTAATGAGAGAATCTGAAGTGCCGCTTTTGGAGGTCTGGGATTGAGAATGTTACGTTATCGTTTTATTCTTTGCCTTTTTTCCCTTTCATCTAAATGAAATTGGCCCTCCATTGTTCAGCCGCTGGCCTTTTTGCTGTTATCAGAAACCCCGGGGTTTGACATGAGCAGAGGCCTTGAGAAGGGCAAGAGAATCCAGGCAGCGACCTTTGTGCTCCACTGAAGTCAGATATATCCCGATCGGGACCCTCAGCTCTTCATCAACCTCTAATTCGCTCCTCAGGAGTGTGTTTTGACATAAATATGATCAAATGTCACCTGAAGAGCAGAGAAAAATGGTCGGAAATGGCACCTGCACTATAGGGTATCTGACAATGGTGTCTTTCTGAGCAAAGTAATAACGTTAATTGTGCACTTCTGATAATAGACCTCAAGATCAGAGCTGAACGTATTACTAAGGAACGGTTCTGGTCGAATTTAGACAGATATATCTACGCTTAGAAGTCTTAAACCACCGATCTGAATGAGTAAGACTGGAATATGAGAAATTTGGTATGGAATTCAGGAATTCGGGGAATGAAGGAACAACGAGGTCTTTGTTATTTACCCGGACGCCAAAAAAAAAAGTCCTAATTTCCAGCACTATGGAGAGCGATGTGCACACACATCTCCCTCTCTCTGCGCAGAGGGTATGTGCCGATTAATTCCCTTTAATAAATGCAGTCTCAGGCACAGTTTAACAGGGATAAAGGACATTTTCATTAACTTTCTTTATATTTAATGTTCAATTAGTCCTGGGTATAACTGGACACTAATAAGATGGAAATATGGGCAGGAATTAATGTTCCTTCAGGAATAGACCCCTTGATTGGTTTTCACCCCGTGGTGCTGCTGAACCCTCTGTCCATGCCGTGCACGACTGCCCGTATTAAAAAGCACCAGTATATTTACTGATGTATTGACATGCATTCATGAGATGATATTATGTTTGTATAATATGATTTACCGATGTTGATTGAGCTTGATTAGATTTTAAAGTGGAGATGAATGTATGTGGGGTAATCATGCGTGTATTACAATAGAGTGTTTATGAAGCAATGTTTTTGTTTATTGTCTTGTCGTGCATGCAAAAGAACACGTGAAAACAGATAAACTATTTTATATGTGAACATATTGTAAAATGTAATTTATTTTTGTGATTCAAACTGAATTTTCTACATCATTAATCCAGTTTTCAGTGTCACGTGATCATTCACAAATCACTCTAAAATGCTGGTTTGCTGCTCTGTAACAGATCAATTATCATTGGCATTCTACCATTAATAAAGGTTCTTGTTAGTATCACAAAAATCTGCAGTATATTATTCTGCGGAAAAGCACATATTAAATATAAAGTTTAAAATAAGAGCACTTGTTTGAAATAAAATCTTTTGTAGCACTGTCAATTTAATCCATCTTTTAATGCATTAATATATGTAAAAACAAATGTATAAAAAGCGTACAGTACTTATTTTAATTATACTATTTCACTACAGATGGCACAGTGGCTCAGTGGTTAGCGCTGTCGCATCACAGCAAGAAGGTCGCTAGTTCGAGCTCCAGCAGAGCCAGTTGGCATTTCTGTGTGGAGTTTGCATGATCTCCCCGTGTTCACATGGGTTTCCTCTGGGTGCTCCGGTTTCCCCTACAGTCCAAAGACATGCGCTATAAGTGAATTGAATAAACTAATTTGTCCGTAGTGTAAGAGTGCGTGTTTGAATGCGACAGTGTGTATGGATGTGTCCCAGTACTGGGTTGCAGCTGGAAGGGTGTCTGCTGCGTAAAACATATACCGGAATAGTTGACTGTTCATTCTGCTGTGGCGATCCCTGATAAATAAGAAATTAAAGGAAGGAAAATGAATGAATGAATATTTCAACACAGATGACAATAATATAACCATCACTATGAATAAATCATAAAACATACTATAATTACTGAATTAATAATAAAAACATATTATCAATAAGCATTTTCTTTATATGCATGTGCATACTCTATACAACAGTATTTAGATCAAAACACTTTTAAATTGAAAAAAGGGTAAACAATAATTAAAATAATAAATAATTTAGAACTAAAGAAGAGTAAAAATATTTTAATATATAATTGCAAAACAGATATACAGTCAGTGACTGCGTTTACATGGACATCAGTAATCAAATTATTTGCCTTAATCTGAATAAGACAATGATATGATTAAGGTGAGTTGCTTTTTGAATGTTCCTTTCATGATCCCGTTTTACATGCTGTAGCACCTAATTTGATTAACGCCATTGCGTCACCAAGCTCTCCACATTTCCTCCGGAGTTTCATGTAATTTTGGGTGTTTGCAGTTTGTCACTTTCACTTTCATTCAGGAACATTTCATGCATGCTCCCCTGACAAACGAGATATTGAATGCAAGTATGAACTGCTGGAAGAGTGTAGTTTTAATTGAACTTGATTCTGCACACCATATGGGAAAAAAACCCTCTGCATTTTGTGATGCAGGTGTCTGTGGTCCTTTATTAACTCGTAGGTGCAGGAAATAGTGTCAAACAGCCCTGTGTGTATGAACTATCCTGGCCCCAAATGCAGTGAAAATCCTACATGACGGTATTAGATTAAGGTGTTTACATGTTAATAATGCGACTAAAATCGACATACTCCACATGTCTAAATTTGATTTCTGTTTAGTTTGATTATGACCTTAATCGGATTAAATTAATCAAAAATCACTGTTTACATGGTAGACTCCTAATAAGAGTATTGTCTTAATCGCATTAAAATCAGATTATTGGTGTCCATGTAAACATACTCAGTGTTGATCTCAGTAACACTTTTATAAAAATATAAGATAAGGATAATGTTAAGATAAGATAATAAAGCATCCATTTGCATGTTTTGTTATGGTGTTGTGTAAATACCAGGCAATGAAATCCAATAATGAAATGTTGAATTGATGTGCTCAGCTACTCATATGGGGTCACACATAATTATTGGCTTTCAGTAGTTCCGTGTAGTGCAACACAATTTCTTCTGTTATCTGTTGTTGAGCCTGCAATTTTTAATGGACTCGAGGCTTTAATGTTCCGCTTAACACAATTTTCTCAAAAAAAAAACTCTTTAAGATATCACATTTCACAGAGATTGAATATAGAACAGCAATGAGACATGTTTGTATGCTAAACAGAAAAAAATACAGTGTCAGAGTGCTCAGATTTGCTCGCCAGTGGATTCTCACCGCTTCATTGTTTTTGATGTGTGGTAATGGTTATTATGGACCACATTCGCAGCGGAAATCGAAACGACATGGAGCACATCATCTGTTTTATGAATAATTTTCAAGTGCAGCAAACACACACACATATGCATTCAGTGTTGTAAATAATAAAGTGAAATCTACATGTAAAATTTGACCACCTAAATAGGATGAGCCGTACCTCTGTTCATTGTAATATTTTTGTAGTTAAGTGTACACATTCAACCATTGCAGGACAACACAAAAACTACTACTAGAATGAGATAAACTGTTTGACTTGTATAATGGCCATGACCCCTGACTAGTGTTACTTTAATTCAAGTGTACTGTATAGCAGCTCTATGAGCACTAAAAAAAATTCTATTCTATTCTAATTCTACTGTATAGCAGATCTATGGGCACTGAAAAAAGATCAACCAGACATATACAGTATATGCCAGCAATGATTTTAAAGTACAAAGTGTGCAAACGCTAAAGACCAACAACTGACAAATAATATACTGGCAGCACAAGCACCACACAGGTATGACACCCACATAAAAACACAAGATATTCTGGATTAACTTAACAAATATTGAATTTTGTTCACTTAATTTTTTTTAAATCATAGGATGTTTTCAACATTAAAGGAGATCTAGTATGCCCCTTTTTAAAATATGTTAAATAAGTCTCTGATGTCCCTAAAGAAAAAAAATAATATCTTTTTTATATAACTCGTTGAACTGCCCCCTTTTAGGCTTTGATCCAAATTGTGCTGTTTTGGTGACTGTTGCTTTAAATTCAAATTAGATTTTTTTACGCTTTTTTTTAAAAGAGGGCGGAGCTACAAACATACGTGTGTCAGCATAGTGGCAGATTCAAAACTCTATTGGCTGACGGATGCGTCTCACTCAGTGCTGTTTATGCTAATGAAGGAGAGATTGTTACTAATGGGCGGGGCTTTACATCTTTGTTGACATGTAAGGAACAATGTGAGTGTGATTATAAAAAATATATATAATTAATATATTTTTACTATTAGAGAATGGCTATATTCACATACTGTTACCACAAACACTCTGTTCAAATTTTCTTTTTTATATAATTTCTAAATAATGCTAATAAATACCAGCACAGTTATACTTTCTTTACCACACTAATCAAGGAAATGCCATTATTTTTGCTTTTTTGAACAGCTATGTTTTATGTATTTAGTTTCACAGAACTAAAGTCAAATCTTTCTTTTGTATTTATATTTGTAAATTAAAACCTAATTTCCTTTTTAAAAATGTGAAAAATAAATAGATCAGTAATCTCGATGGATAAAATTGCTTGCAAAAAATCTGCAATAAGAATTGGCCAGAAGTGAATCCTAATGAACAAGAAAAAAAAATTCTAGAAAAAATGTAATTACAGTAGCCATTTTCAGAGAGGCTAGAATATGCTATGGGTGTCCCCAGTCCTGGCTCACAAACCTTTCCTGATTCTGATCTCTTTCTCTCCAACTTTGCTTCCTGTCTAGATACTATTTTTTCACGATGAAGGCAAAAAAAGCCAAATATAAATCTAAAAAAGGTACAATACATAGCGTATAATACTACAACATTAGCAAGTCTGCAAAGTGGGAACACGCTGATGTTGTATACCATCTGCACAAACAGGGCGAGTAAAGAGTATGCAAATACATATGATGACAGGCAGGTAGACGTAGAGTTCAGCCTAAAGTAAAGCTCAAACCAAAACATTTTAATTGGATGAACATTTTACGCCACATATTTTTTCCACAGATATACAGTACAAATACAAAGAAATACATATACAGTAGACCACTTAACTTAATGGTTACTATTGGGATGTGAAGAGACTGTGGCTATTTCTTTAAAGCTTAAAGTGAATTGTAAAACTTTTTTTTATATATATATATATAGTTTATTGATTAATGAATATTAGCATGAAAGAAGGGCCAGAGATCTCTGCACATTCTATCCTCATGCAAAAACCACAACCTCTTAGATGTTTCAGTCGTGCTGCCTGAGTTTAAGCAACGGCAGCCAAAGGAAAAAAAGGCTGCAGGGAACATTTGAGAAAAGACCCACCAGAGAGAAAGAGAGAGAAGAGGGAGGAAGGGGCACCAAAAACAACTGGAAAGAAACATGGGCCAAAGGAAGCACGACCCTTGAGTTTCTGGCTTGTGGAAAAGCATTGAGAGTGTGACTTTCTGAATCCCTCCCTGTCTGGGAGAGAGACGGGTGGGAGGTGGACGGGGAATCCCGAAAACTGCCACTGAGAGGACCTGTTCTCTGGGAGAGGAAACCAGAGAGAGAGAGAGAGAAAGAGAGAGAGAGAGAGAGCTGGTCAGGGTCCAAAGACAATGACCTCATCACTGTGCCATTACGAGTGGAGGGCATGGCCACTTCATACACACACAGAAATCCAAAACTGTTTACACTCAGTCGAGGTCATGATGGGGCAAGCGAAAACTTTTGATGCTTGAAGCAAGCGTTGAGTGCGGTTGACTGCTTCTTCTTTCAGAGTAAAAAATAAGTTTAAAGGAGATTAAGTTTAAAATAAGAAATCACATGGAATTAGTGAGATGGAATGTTGTGAGAAATAACTACTGTATGAGAAAAACTTTTTACAATTTTGAGATATGCAGTCACATTACAATTAGTCATGCAGTGCATTTATGCATTCTTTTTTCTTCGGTATACTCTACTTCCTTATTCATCGAGATCACCGCAGCAGAATAACCCACCAACTATTCCAGCATATGTTTTACGCAGCGGATGCCTTTCCAGCCGCAACCCAGTACTGGGAATCACCCACACATTCACACACACTCATAAACTATGGCCAGTTTAGTTCATCCAATTCACCTATAGCACATGACTGTTGGGGAAACCGGAGCACCCAGAGAAAACTCACGCAAATACATGGAGAACATGTAAACTCCATACAGAAATGTCAACTGGTCCAGCCGGGACTCGAACCAGCAACCTTGTTGCTGTGAGGTGACAGTGCTAACCACTGAGCCACCATCCCGCCCCACTTTACATTCAATGTAGAAAATAAAGCTTCAATTCCAAAACACAAAGAAACTTAGTGTAAATTCATAATTTGAAATGTAAATTCAAATTGTGACAATAAAAAAAGAGAAATCATGTTTCATAGCACTTTAGTTTAAGGACCAATTTTCACTATTAACTGGTGTATTACATGCTTATTATTAAGATATTCGCTGTTTATTAGTATAAGCACATATACAGTACTATATGACTTATTCTACATGCCTTTACCTAACACTAAAAACCAATTATTAAAACTAATTGGGTGTTTATTGAAACAAATGTCATAGTTATTTTTTTTAATAGTGAGAATTGTACCTTAAATAAAGTGACCGGTTTTTTAAAATGTGAAATACTAAAATATATACTCAAATTCCATAGAAACAGTTGCCATTCTAAGAAAAAATATCATTGTTTGTCATTTTCTGACATGTGAAGTCAAATTGTGACACAAACATGTATTTCCATGAAAATAAAGTTGCACATCCAAAATAAAAACATCACAATGAGAGACATATTGTCATTTCATGTTGAGAAAGTCGGAGTAACAAATGATGCTATTCCAAAAAAATTAGGCCACAACTGTGAGAATTAATGTGACATTATAAGAGACGTACTGCTTAATTGCTACAAAAAAAAAGTTACGAGACACATGGGGGCAGCACAGTGACTCAGTGGTTAGCACTGTCGCCTAACAGCACGAAGGTCGGTGGTTTGAGTCCACATTTCAGTGTGGAGTTTGCATGTTCTCCTCGTGTTGGTGAGGGTTTCCTACGAGTGCTCCGTTTTCCCCCACAATCCAAAGACATGTGGTTTAGGTTGTTTGGATGAACTAAATTGGCCGTAGTGTATGAATCTGAGTATGAACGAGTGTGTATGGGTGTTTCCCAGCAATGGGTTGGGACTGGAAGGGCATCCACAGTGTAAATTAAATGAGGTTCATTAAAGTAGGCGGTGCATTCCACTGTGGTGACCCCTCATAAATAAGGGACTAAGCCAAAGGAAAATAAATGATTGAATGAATATGAGACACATCATCATAAGAACTGAAAACTTATATATTCTGATTTAAAGTCACATTGCAGCATATAATAGCAGAATTACAAGAAAAAATAATTACATTTTGCAGTAATAGGTTCAATATCAGCAAGTGTCTTACAGTCGTGCCAGCGGGATCTACCAACAGTCCTAGCAAAAATATCAACGAGAACATTTTAGAGCAAGAACGGTACAAGAGGGCGACCTTGCTGCAAAAGGACACAGAAGTCATGACCTCCTAAAACTGCCTCAGGGAGCACAGTAAATCCAAGCTGTTGTCATGCGTCACTGTGCCAACAAAGCGCAAGTGTTCATCCGAGACACACAGGCATTCAGTAGCTAGCCTGTATTCCTGACCACGACCATAAATATCTCTAATTGAAGAGGCACGCATAAAAAAACGAGGATTTACCTCTTTAAAGACACCTCAGCCTTACTCTGGATGAGTGATGTCGCTATTTAGCGCGTAATTTCGCCCAGCGAGACGAGTGGCCATCTTTAATGTGATTATTAAGGGAAATGAGTGCGTCAGATCAGATAGGGCCGGCGTTTTAATTTGCCTCCCATTTGGTCTGTTAGTGAGGCGCAAGGCTCCCTCGGGGAGAGACGGTGATAAAGAACTTGAGCGTAAATAAGCAATCCCTCTCCTCGAGCAGGCCAGATAAATAACAAACGCATAACAATGCACATTAAGCAAGCAGCAGGACGAGAGAGCTAAAAACAGAGCCTGCACGTGGAAAATAAAAGCTATGCGTCAAAACAAATTGATTTAGGAATCACTTTACATTGTACTGTATGAAAATTATAATATAATATAATATAATATACTATAATATAATATAATATAATATAATATAATATAATATAATATAATATAATATAATATAATATAATATAATTGAAGAAATACTATACAACATAAGTTGATACCTGATAAACTGAGCATTATATAACTTGGAATTTTAAAACTAATAAAATATTTTATTTGATTAAATAATTAAAATAATATAAATGTACATGTGTATTATTATCACCATCATTTATCCTCTTATTATCCATTTATCCTACTATTATATGGCAGAAGTTCAACCTGCCACAGGAGCTGCTCGTACAGTTCTACTCAGCTGTCATCCAATCCATCCTCTGCACTTCAATCACCGTCTGGTTCAGCTCAGCTGCCAAAACTGACCTCCGTAGACTACAGCGAATAGTCTGGACTGCTGAACGAATCACTGGCACTACCCTTCCTACACTTCAAGAACTGTACTCTTCCAGAGTGAGTAAAAGGGCTCGCAAAATCACTCTGGGTGCCTCGCACCCAGCACACTACCTGTTCAAACTGTTATCGTCTGGTCGGCGCTACAGAGCACCAAGCACAAAAACAGCCAGACACAGGAAAAGTTTCTTTCCTCAAGCCATCTACCTCATGAACAGTTCAATATTCTCCTACTGTGCAATAAATGTGCGATACTTTCCCATATGCATTTGTACACAGCACCTTATAACCTGTATATTTATAACAAATCTGTACATACAACTCAACATTCAGATGCCTTGACTAACTGCATCTCTGTTTAATGTTTATCGTCTTTTTTCATATTCTTTTTGTGTTGTCACTTGTCACTTTATGTACACTGGAAGCTTCTGTAGCCAAAACAAATTCCTTGTGTGTGTGAAGCACACTTGGCAAAAAAACTGATTCTGATTCTGATTATTATCATCATTTATTCATTCATTTTCTTTTTGGCTTAGTCTCTTTATTAATCTGGGGTCGCCACAGCGGAATGAACCGCCAACTTATCCAACACGTTTTTACACAGCAGATGCCCTTCCCATCTCTGGGAAACATCCACACACACTCATTCACACACTTACACTACGGACTATTTAAGCCCACCCAATTCACCTGAACCGCATGTCTTTGGACTGTGGGGAAAACCGGAGCACCCGGAGGAAATCCACGCGAATGCAGGGAGAACATGCAAACTCCACACAGAAACGCCAACTGACTGTCAATCTCCTCCGTGCTATGTCTCCTGTACAGTACAGAATGCATTCAGCTTGCCAAATTGACATAAATCTTTGATCGCTAGCAGAAGTGACTGAAGTGCTGTCAGTGGCGGATTTAGACGGCATCTTGCTAGGGGCGGCATGGAGACACCCCCGACACACCCCCACCACCCTTCACTTTTTGTCCACGAACACCTATCCCCCGATCCCCCTCCGACTCTTCATCCACCCACGACCCCCTCACCCCCGCTCTTCACTTTCATCCGCGACACCCAATCACACAACCCCCACATCCATCACACCCCTCTTTCCTTCGTCTCCAAAGAACGAACACCGGCAACTTGCTAGGAGTGGCATGAAGACAACCCCCCCCCCCCACACACACACACACACACACTTTCGTTCGCGAAAGGGTGGCACGAACACCGTGAGGGCGGCATGACTTTACGTTGGTTTACCTAGAGCGCAAGTTAAGCTTGCACTGCTACTGAATTCTGTACTGTATGTTTGCAAGTTTTGTCCCTACAATGTCGACGAAACATCCTACAACCTTAACGGCACCCACGGTAGCACCCAAAAGGCAGAGGACGATGCTAACCATGGCACAAAAAGTTGGACTTCTGGACATGCTAAAGAAAGGTAGAAGTTCCGCGAGTGTTTAAACAAGAGAGAAATATGTAAAAATGTTAAAGCCTATCTGAGAAAATAGTGCAGTGAAGGGTTTACAGGAATAAAACATCTATAATAGGCCTATTTGTGAAAAATAAAGCTGACTACTTTGCAGATTTCACCTATTGCTGGCTATTTTTAGAATATAACTCCTGCGATTAACAAGGGACCACTGTAAACCTGTTGCCTTAAAAGGGACAAGTTAACTTTCCTCAGAAAAAAATAGGCAAATCAACTCTAACTTAGTACTTTTACTTAGCTTAACTTTCATAAATATGCAAATATTTCAATTACCTAAAAATTGTCAGGCAATAGGTTTACTCACTATAGGTAAAGTCAACTAACCACTAAAACCTATTGGTTGTATAGTCAACCAATCACTTTAAAAGCAATATGCCTACTCACTTTTTTAACTAAAATCAACTAATTGCTTATTTTATACTATGAAACAGCAAAAAACACAATCCAGAACTATTCTGTGCAGCTAGTTTTATCTTGACGGAGACTCAAACTTAGAGCTATCACAATAAAAGACATCTCATTTGCATTTATTAGGTCAGACAGCACACCAATAATAAAAAAAATAAATAAATAATAATTGAATTCGGCAAAGTTCCAAACCACAATTGAATAATTAACTTGCCAACTTTGTGGCTTAAGATTTGCCACTTGTATAACACAACATAAGCGCCAATATCTGTGATAATGGGGCTAATTTGTGTGAAATGCCCACTTACGTCTGACAAGCCTATAGTGATACGATCGGTTTTACAATTAACTAACAATAACAGATAACCTTGGAATCCTCCTCCACTCACGGCCACAGTAATCAGCCTCCAGTCGTGCCCTGTATTGTCTACGGATGACGACGTACTGCCGAGATTTCACTGCAATTAAAATGCACACAATGCCATTTAGAGCAGAACAAGATGTTTTTGTTTGACTGCTTCTGGGTGATTTTTTCCCCCGTCCAGACAGGAGGGGAGGAGGGTCGGTTCGCACAAAACTGGAATGGATTTCTTGATTAAAAATGGCCTTTTTCCCCCTTCTCCTGGCTCGCAGGCATGAGGAACACAGACGTGCAGAAAACATGCCGTGAATCCATATGCCTCAATATAAAGTGTTGCATCATTGTTAATTCCGTTCATTAGTCTCTTCCTAGATGGAGGATTTAATTTGTGGTTGTCTTTTAGAGCGCTGGCGAACCAAATTGAATTTGCAGACACCTCTCCACACGCCGACGTCTGTGTTGTCAACCTCTCCTCAATTCATTTTTTTGAGCCGCTCAATAAATCAACTGAGATTACAAACAGAGTTAAAGATAGGTAATTAAATAGAGACCCTTCAGTCACTCTCTCGTGCTTTTGCTCTCTCTCCCTGTCTCTCTCTCTCTAGTAAACACAAGGCGGTGAGTGTTTTATTCACTATTGGGAATTAAAGGTGCATCAATTGAAATCAATTCTGTTCTGCTATTTATGAAATGTGCTGTGATTTAAATTCTGTTCAGAATAAAATGACAGAGTACAGAGTTTCAGTTGGATAATATACAACATTAAATGAACATGTATTTTACTTAATGAATTAGTTTAATAATTGTATATATTTACAATATTTTTTTTATAATATATTGTAAAAAAAATCATTTTAAAACCTAATGTTGCTGTATTGTGAATGTATTTTGTATTGTAAACATATTATGTAACCTTATTACTGAATGACCTGTTTTTATTATAGTTGTAGATAATAAAATATAGCAAATACAGAAAAACTGATTAGATTAAATTAAATTAGATTATAATAATATCATAAAAGACCATTACATATAAAAATAATTTACTGTAATTACAGTAGTGAAATTTATGTAAATAAATAAAATTACTAAATTATCATTTATAAATTTATAAAAAATACAAAAATAATATTTTTAGTAAATAATAATAATAATAATAATAATAATAATAATAATATTATTATTATTATTATTATTAATAATAATAATAATAATAATAAATTGCAGTAATTTCAGTAAAGACTGACATAATATTGAATCAGACAAACATTAATAAATGATCTTCTCACTTACTGTCCCACATGGGCAAATGAAAATAAAATAAAAAATGAAAATACATTATACATACATATACACACACACACACACACACACCACACACACACACACACACACACACACACAACACACACACCACACACACACACACACACACACACACACACACACACACACACACAGTTGAAGTCAGAATTATTAGCCCCCAGTTTATTTTTTTCCCCAATTTTTCTTTAATAGACAGAAGAATGTTTCAACATATTTCTAAACATAATCATTTTAATAACTCATCTCTAATAACTGATTTATCTTTGTCATGATGACAGTAAATAATATTTTACTAGATATTTTTCAAGACACTTCTATACAGCTTAAAGTGACATTTAAAGGCTTAACTAGGTTAATTAGGTTAACTAGGCAGGTTAGGGTAATTAGACAAGTTATTGTATAATGATGGTTTGTTCATTAGACTACCGAAAAAATATATAGCTTAAAGAGGCTAATATTTTTGTCTTTTAAAATGTTTATTAAAAAATTAAAAACTGCTTTTATTCTAGTCAAAATAAAACAAATAAGACTTTCTCCAGAAGAAAAAATATTATCAGACATACTGTGAAAATTTCTTTGCTCTGTTAAACATAATTTGGGAAATATTTAAAAAAGAAAAACAAATTCAAAGGGGGGCTAATAATTCTGACTTCAACTGTATATATATATATATATATATATATATATATATATATATATATATATATATATATATATATATATATATATTATAGGTGGGCATAGATTAATTTTTTTTATCTAGATTAATCTAGATTAATTTCAAAATTAATCTAGATTAATCTAGATTAAAATGGCTCATTTGAATTCTGCCGAAGGCATTCAGATTATGTGTGTTACCCAAATAATAAGTCTTTGAGAATGGGTTTCTCAAGCCAGGTGGCGGATTAGACCAGGGAAACTGTTCTACTACGATAATTGGTGATGAAAATAAATGATGTTCAATAAGATGTACTTGTGTTTACTGTTTATTCAGTTAAGCATAAATGTTGAACAGTAGGCCTACATAAGCTCCAAACAGCGATTTCATACTTTCTTTTGATGTACGCACATACAGAAAATGCTGCTTTGCAAAGGCAAGTTCACAGAGCACTGACGGTGTCAAGCATTGAGTATGTTTACATGGGCAACAATACTTTAATCCAATTTAATATGATTAAAACAATACTCTAATTAAGAGTCTACCATGTAAACAGCAATTTTTGATTACCTTAATGCAACTAGTCATAACTGTAGTTATGTAGTTCAGTCATAACTGAACTACACAGAAATGGAATTAATACGTGGAGTATGCAGATATTAGTGGCAATACTGACAAACTAGCACCATCATGTAGGACTTTTCGCCATATTTTCCGACAAGATCCACACAGGCGGCTGTCAGTAAAGGACCGCACAGACGTACAGACGCACACACACACACACACACACACACACACACACACACACACACACACACACACACACACACACACACACACACACACACACACACACACACACACACACACACACACACACACACACACACATTGCGAAATGCGGAAGTTTCTTTTTCTTCGCATTTGGCGTTCGTTATTAAATTCCATAACACTCTCACCAGTCCTTACTCATTTATTTGCGTCTAATACCCCAGTTTGTCACGAAGGCATGAATTAAATGTTCATGAGTTAAAGTGAAACTGGCGAACTGCAGTTAAAGTCAGGCATCCTGCTGATTTGATTCAGAAGGGCACTTCATTCTCAGACGGCTCACCGGTCAGGTATACATCTGCGCTAAACTTTCAAAGTGAAAGTTCCCATAGCTTGCGTAGAATAGACCCAGCTCTCAACCCAATTTTGAGAATAGATTAACGCCGATATTTTTTTTATCGCGCGATAAGAGTCTCGCGTTAACGCAACACGTTAACGCCGATAACGGCCCACCACTAATATATATATATATATATATATATATATATATATATATATATATATATATATATATATATATATATATATATATATATTGTTTTTATATATAAAATGCTGTAGAAAAATAAGATAATAATAGTATAAGCAAAAGAAATGTTTTGCTAATAAATAAAGTTTTAAAATAAGCGTTTTTTTCTAGACAATCAGTTTAAGAAAAAAATGTCAGGCGTGGGCCTTCAAAATATTTTTGAAGGAGGTGGGCCCTGAAGTAAAAAAGGTTGAGAACTCCTGGTCTAGGGCAAATGGTATATTAAGGGATCCAACCCACCCCGGCCATTGTCTGATCATGCCATCAGGCAGGTGGTACCGAAGGCTGAGAAGCAGATCAGTGCAGTTTCATAACAGTTTTATCCTGACTTTTGAACAGGACCACATTTTAAATATTACCGGTAGTCAGTATGTAATACTAAATGCATAAACAGTTAAATTAGCAGAGATTGTCAATATTATAACTGTGCATTAAGTATTTAAGTATTTATTTAGTATATACTATACTTTCTGTGATTTTAAATAGGTTTATATTTCATATATAACTATGTTTTTATATATTTATGAAATTACAAGAGCTTATTTATTATGCTTTTATAGTGTTTTCTGATGTTTTTTATGTTCTTGCTCGGTTGGATGTAATGTAATTTCGTTCTGCATTACAATCTACTGTGATGTTTTGAAATGACAAAATAAAGGAAACTGAACTGAACATGGATACAGTCATCTTCCTTGCATATGAATTACAGCACCAACTTTTATAATCCAGCATAAATAAATAAATAAATAAATAAATAAATAAATAAATAAATAAATGTCTTCCAATATAGTGCATAATAATAATAATAATAATAATAATAATAATAATAATAATAATAATAATAATAATAATAATAATAATAATAATAATAATAATACAATATTTGTAATTAGTTGAAATCAGAATCATCCCTTTGAATTTTTTTTTCTTTTTTAAATATTTCCCAAATGATGTTTAACAGAGCAAGGAAATTTTCACAGTATGTCTGATAATATTTTTTCTTCTGCAGAAAGTCTTATTTGTTTTATTTCGGCTAGAATAAAAGCAGTTTTTAACTTAAAAAAAAAAAACATTTTAAGGTCAAAATTATTAGCCCCTTTAAGCTATATTTTTTTTTCGATAGTCTAATGAACAAACCATCATTATACAATAACTTGCCTAATTACCCTAACCTGACTAATTATCCTAATTAACCTAGTTAAGCCTTTAAATGTCACTTTAAGCTGTATAGAAGTGTCTTGAAAATTTTTTAGTAAAATAATATTTACTGTCATCATGGCAAAGACAAAAGAAATCAGTTATTAGAGATGAGTTATTAAAACTATTATATTTATAAATGTGATGAAAAAATCTTCTCTCCATTAAACAGAAATTTGGGAAAAAATAAATAGGGGGGCTAATAATTCAGGGGGGGGCTAATAATTCTGACTTCAACTGTATATGCTCATAATTTTTTTCTCTTAACTCCCTGCTTACTTTGGATAAGTGTCTCCCAAATGAATACATGTGATATTTCCATAAACCAACGTTTTAAAACTACAAGTGTGTTATATCACATGCTGTATCGAGTCCAACCTTAGCTGTCATTCTGCCATATCACAGAGCCCCACCTCATTCCCGTCGTAATTAAACCAATAGTCGGTTTCAATTAGCGCTCCCTTTTTTTCCCCTCCACATGCCTTTATAGAAAAATTAATTAGTCAATTAGCCAATTAACATCTGAACAGGGCTTTGTGTTAACAAGCCTTTTACAAGCAGTGGTAACCCTTCAGTAATGACACCGAAGCCTGCTGGCATCCAGGGACTCTTATGCAGCTTTCCATCTGGCCCACATTACCAGAACACTAGCATTAGCGAAGAAAGCCGAAACAAAAACAAATACAAAATAATCGCTGTTTGCTTTCCATGCGCGGCATATTTATGCACATCTTCCAGCCAATGGCCCCTGTCGTACAGCTGTAATAATTTGGCCGCCGCTTTCCTGCCACCAGTATAAATAAAGCTGATAGATTCAAGTAATGGCTCCCGGTTCAAATAAACAGACAGAGACCCTTACGATTTGTCTTCCCCTCGGCTCTAAATCATATTTGTGTACGTGATACAGTGCTGCCGTGCGTGCATGTGCCTGTTGTCAACATGTCTGGATTAAACCAAAAATCTGATGTTAATTTACTCCTCCCCAAGTCAATCATGATGTGCATGTCTTCAACAGAACTTCCGATTTTTGCATGATCCTGGTTGGAGTGGAATATGGGACTGAAACCTCACACTCACAAACATTAAATCTCTAAATTGTTGTATAATTATGTTTTTACTACAACTCACTACTCAAATATACAGATTTAAATGGTAAGCCTTGATGAGACTGATATTTATCAGACATTTAATTTAGCTGAACACTGTTCGATATACAATATAATACA
The DNA here is from genome assembly GCA_903798195.1 of Danio kyathit. Lineage (NCBI taxonomy): Eukaryota > Metazoa > Chordata > Actinopteri > Cypriniformes > Danionidae > Danio > Danio kyathit. The sequence continues at coordinate 25,274,741 of LR812529.1, read as the reverse complement.
ATTCTTATTTTCAGCTAATTGTTTCTCTTTTTGTTTATTTTTCTTCATTTATTTTTAATGAGGTTTGTATACTCAGTGTATACTCAATCTTGTAAAGTGCCAACTTAGCCATTTTGTTGCTTGGTTTTGAATTTGTTTTGGACTACACTAGCAACATTTGTTTCCCCCCAAAAAGCATGCTGTGCTTTATTATTTGGCAACATTTAACAACTATTCAAGAATGACTCGGCAACTAAGTACCAAAAACAGCAACAAAGTACCATGGCTGACCGACGCAAGTGGGTGATAATGTTGAAATTAACAGCAGCAAAGTTCATGAATCATTACGTCAGAATGAGAGTATAGTTCCTAGCCATATTGGCCTGGAAAATAGAAACTTTACATTTTTTTGTTCGTTATTGTTAGTACACAACGTAACTAGGGTTGCACAGTACTGGAATTGGGTACCAATCGATATTGAAATTTTAAAAACGTTCATTTCCCGCTGACATTTGAGTGCTACTGAGCACTTTCTTAAACATCACTGATTTGCCATTGTGTTCATGTGCTCAACAGAAATGACTCTGATTGGCCGTGAAGGTCATCAGTTCACCAAACTCACCACTATTTACTGAGTGTAACCAGAGATACAGGGACACTGGAGTGTTTTAAAGCTGCGATTCATCAGCGAATCGCTCATATGTCAGCTTATAGACAAACCAGCTGATTGAGGTGACTTTGACATGCTCCAGTGTCCCTGTATCTGTGGTTACACTTATGGCCTGTTTCCATTGACTGGTACAGTACGGTACGGTACAGGTCGGTACGGGTCACTTTTATCAGGCTTGTGTTTCCACTGCCTAAAGGGAACCAAAGGTACATTCCCTCGAGGAAATGTCAAAGTAAAGCTGTACGGGTCGTTCACATATCATACAAGAAACACTTCTCACAAAACATATGCTTTATACACATAAATACATGTACTTGTGTATAAATGTTCATTACTAACCTTTCTATGAACAGGATTTGATTTTAACTGCAGATCAATGACAGTGTATGACAGTGACTTGTGCATGCACGAGCAATGCTTCTCTGCAAACCAATAGCATTCAGCTACGCGTCTTGCTCTGCCTTTTGGTAAATAGCCTACAGTAACGTCTGCGATTATATAAAATAATTAAATAAATGCAACATGCATGAACTTCAATAATTACGCACACGTTATTATCATCAGCTTGAGAAGTTTGTTATTTCAAATATAGACACGCGGCGAGCTTCCTGGAGAAAGACCTTTTGTCGGGCTTAGGTACCCTTTGCAAAGGGTGCCCAAAAAGTGGTACAGTACGGTTCGCTTTTAGGTACCTTTTGACAGTGGAAACGGCCATAAAACCATACCGAACCGTACCGTACCACTCAGTGGTTTGGTGAACTGATGACCTTCACGGCCACTCACAGTCTAAATAGGAAAATTATTAAAACTCTTCTGTATTTTTGTGCGAGATGCTAATGGTCTAATCAAATTCAATGATTTATGCTAAGCTAAGCTAAACATGCTCCTGCCAGAGCTGGAGATTGATTGAATGGATTAAAAAATGGTAAAACTCAACTGTTTAACTCTACATGACTTGTAAAATGAGCCTATTTACAATAAAAGTGGAGCGTTTCTTTAAGTAAACATTACATGCTTCATCCCTTAGCAATACACAAACGTTGTGGAGGATAGAAGGTAGCGAAGGTTTAAATCTCGTTTGAGAGAGTCCCAAAAAGGTCTTTAACTGTGAGGATTGAGAATAATTCACAACATCTCTACTGATAGCAGCAGACGCAGCAGCTTGCACTCTATTTGGATGAGGAAAAAAAGCCAAAGGCTCCTTGAGAATGTTTATTTTCTCGTCCCGTCCCACTAAACAATCCCTAAAAAGGCAGAGCAGCTGTTTATAGGTTGTTTGCAGACCAAACATTGCTTTCTGTCTCACATTTTTTCCATGGTAACTTACACCAAACCCAAATAAGCAAAGGCAAGTGCTTTTAACGAACAAGTGTCACTATTATTCAGACTGACAAACTCAGATTTACAACAAACACTTGGGACTGTTCTCAAAATTCTAACCATTTTACTTCATACTTTCAAGCCAAGGCACTAGCAAAAACACCAACATTGTTTGTCATGCAACTGTCAATTTTAAGATTTTGTGGTTTTGGCTTATTTTGTTTATTTTCAGCTTAAATGTAAAGAAAACATCCAATATATACTGTCAAATGTTTCTTTTGTTGCACTTTAACAATCCGTGTTTGTAGATTTCAATTACATATTTTGTAAAGTCAGTTTTATCAAGATATTTTTTCTCCTGAACTGAGACATGAATCCCAACTTCTGCAGCTGTTATTATAAAATAAAACTTTGCAGTTTTATTCATATCTATACTACCTGACAAAAGTCTTGTCGCCTATCCAAGTTTTAGGAACAACAAATAATAACGACTTCTAAACCTCTAAAATACACTTATTTTACCAAAATAAAATATGATCATGCTTTGATTTTTATTTATTTACTTAGCACAGTATTAACAGAAATAATGTACAGAATAGAATATAAAGTAATGGCACAGTGGAAAAAGAATTGCTGTGTATGACTCCCATGAGCTTGGACAACTGCATCCATACATCTCTGCAATTACTCAAATAACAAAGAAATCGTTCTTGCAGGACTCCCGGAGTTCATCAAGATTCTTTAGATTCATCTTCAATGCCTCCTCCTTCATCTTACATGCTCATTAATGTTCATGTCTAGTGACTGGGCTGGCCAATCCTGGAGCACCTTGACCAACTTTGCTTTCAGGAACTTTGATGTGGAGGCTGTAGTATGAGAAGGAGCGCTATCCTGCTGAAGCATTTGCCCTCTCCTGTGGTTTGTAATGTAACGGGCAGCACTAATGTCTTGATACCTTAGGCTGTTGATGTTGCCATCTACTCTGCAGATCTCTCACACGTCCCCATACCGAATTTAACCCCAAACCATGATTTTTCCTTCACCAAACTTGGTTCCAATAGGTCTTCTGCTGTATTTGTAATAATTGGGATGCAGTTCAACAGATGATTCATAAGAGAAATCTACCTTCTGCCACTTTTCCGAATGATCTACTATCTCATGATCTACTTTTGGCAGGCTGTTTACAATATTTTCTAAATTATGGAGTGATAAAAGCTGCTTTGAAATTTTTTTTTTTAAAGAATTTTGAACCAGACTTCATCCAACATTCAGTTTTCTGTGCTAGAAATGCATGCTACTGAGCACCTATTTAATTAAACAATGCCTAATTTGTAATTTTAAACATAATAGAAAATGTGTAATACTAATACGTTTGAAATCGTTGATGCAATCAATCAACTGGGGAAGTGTGGTGATAACTATTAATTAATATTTTTTGTGTCATGTAAATTAAATGAAAAAGGAAGCTTGATAAGTAAGCAAGCAGGCAACAGGATACAGGCAGAAATTGTGGGCTTCTTGAAATCATATCACCTCGCATAGCTCTAAATGAAAGCTTTGTGCCTCTGAATTGCTTAAGCTCAATATTTCGAGGCTCTGTCAAGAAAAACACATATCTGCTTTCTCTCCCCGGTGGCTCATTCTGTGTAAACAACGTCTGTGTTTTCACCTTACATGGGCATGCAGTGCACAGCATGTTGGTGCGTTATGTATGGGGTAAATAGATTTGCACAATTACCCTCATTATTAACCTGTTCTGACAGACGCGGGTGTCCGTAGCGGGGCTGCGCTGAACAACTTTCAGTTCCACTCTGTTAAATGTTAGTGCTTCACCTTTAAGATTAAAGGCCGGGTGTAAACAACACTCTGAGAAAGGCTTTAACGGTTCAGATGTGACAGCACTAGAACTATATACAGACTGTTTTATGTAACTAGCATCTTCAGGAAGCAGAACGAGTGCAGGGAGGATTTGGTCTAAAGGGGATTTATTGCTAAGTTCCTTTTTCATAATTAAAGGGACCTAATAGGGTTTTCAGGATAACAACTTTGATATGATCTAATATTTCTGAGGAGAAATAAAAATATAAACAAAATTAGAATCAATATAAGTGTTACAGTATATTTGGCTTTACTGCATTATTGCTTATTTTAAAATCTTTTTTTATTAATAGTTTAATTGGTTGTTTTTATGTTTCACATTTTCTAAGAGTTGTTATAGTACACGTTTAGTACAAGTATACAAGTATATATATATATATATATATATATATATATATATATATATATATATATATATATATATATATATATATATATATATATATATGTTTATACAGTTGAGGTCAGAATTATTAGCCCCCATGAATTATTAGCCTGGCTTGCAGCTGGAAGGGCTTCCGCTGTGTAAAACATATGCTGGATAAGTTGCCGGTTCATTCCGCTGTGGCAATCCCTGATTAATAAAGGGACTAAGCCCAAAAGAAAATGAATGAATGAATGAATTATTAGCCCCCTGTTTATTTTTTTTTCCCAATTTCTGTTTAACGGAGAGAAGATTTTTTCAACACATTTCTAATCATAATAGTTTTAATAACTCATCTCTAATAACTGATTTATTTTATCTTTGCCATGATGACAGTACATAATATTTGACTAGATATTTTTCAAGACATTTCTATACAGCTTAAAGTGACATTTAAAGGCTTAACTAGGTTAATTAGGTTAACTATGCAGGTTAAGGTAATTAGGCAAGATGTTGTATAATGATGGTTTGTTCTGTAGACTATCGAAAAAAATATATAGCTTAAAGGGGCTAATAATTTTGACCTTAAAATGGTTTTTAAAAAATGAAAAACCGAAATAAAACAAATAAGACTTTCTCCAGAAGAAAAAAAATATTATCAGACATACTGTGAAAATTTCCTTGCTCTGTTAAACACCATTTGGGAAATATTTAGAAATTCAAAGGGGGGCTAACAATTCTGACTTCAACTGTATATATATGACATCCCAAAGTTAAACAAAATTAATAAATAGAATTACACCAGTTATATACCATGTTATTTTACCCTGGTCAATAAATAATAAGGATATAAACAGTGTTGGGGAAAGTTACTTTTGAAAGTAATGCATTACAATATTGAGTTAATGCCTAAAAATGTAACTAGTTGCATTGCTTAGTTACTTTTTATGCTAAATAATGTATTACGTTACCTTTGAGTTACCTTTGCATTACTTTTTATTACCTGGATGAGGATCTATCTCTTTCAGAACTTCAGATCTTTTTTTCCTTTTTTTTTTTTGATAGAGAAGCTCTGCAATTAACAATGCATTTTATAACCTACACCTCTATTTACCTTAATAAACCTACATGACCTAAATACCTAAAAAAAATAAATAAAAAAATTATATATATATATATATATATATATATATATATATATATATATATATATATATGGATAATGTTATCTGAGAACTTCCTGACCCCAGAGCTATACATGCCCTATTGAAAGTTTAAAGCAATTTGTTTGCTACTTTTGAACTATTTGTCTTAGGCAAAATCATTGAGACAACCCCCTTTTCCTTTTCCCTTTCTTCGATGCATTCAAAATAATACAAACATTCTCTCATTGACTGCGTGATTCATTGTGACTACTTTCATTTTAATTCAGTAATTTTTTTTTTAAAAGCTAATTAATTAAACTAAAAAGTAACTAAAATATTATTACTAAATTTTTTTTAAGTAATATGTTACTTTACTTGTTACTTAGAAAAGTAATATTATTACGTAACTCCCAACTGAATATAAAACTAAAATTTAAATGCATTATTTTTAAATCCATAGTGTCCATAATCCAGAAAATTCAAATGTGAAAGAAAAAAAAATTTAGAAATTAAAATTATAATAGATTTACTGTAATTTAACTTATGGTTTAACTAGGGATAACCCAACTTGCGTGTATACAGCATAAAAGAAAACTCACTTTTTACATCTCTTAGCATATTTTTCAAAACTTTAAATTCAATGTAAGCAGTTCAGTTAAACCATTAAATTAAAATGTATATCTTCTACATAAAAATTGATAATCAAAGTCAAAGTAGCACTTATGTCCAGCGTACAATCTGCAGTGATATTATGCCGCAGTATTAAACACTTCCACTTTTTTTAACAGCACAGGGAAATCTTCCAAGTCTTTTTTTTAATTAATTTCCATCATTCTCTCTCCCTGACACTAAAGGCACTATGGACACAGATTAGGGTGGATGTCCATGAAAAATTAACAGGTTTATCTTTTAACTCGGACACCCCCGGCCTAGTGATATATACTACTTTTTTCCACTTTCATTTTTGCGTTCCGACTCTTTACTTTTTCGGAGCGAAGAGAGGAAGTCTAGTAAAATGGAGCTGTGATTAAGTTGATATATTCCAGATAATAATAACAGAGAGGCTATTACACATTGGCGTTAGGAGAGAGAGTTTCCCGTTCTTCGGGGCCTGGCCGCAGTGAAGGAAGGAGTGTGTGTAATGTCAGATCTGACGGACTGAGGAACAAACTGCAGAAAAATGTGGAAGAGAAACTGGCAGCTCTGTGGACGACACTGGCCCATCAAGGTTTAGAGTTTTGTGATGTCTTGCATATTTGTCTCAAAGTAAAAAAAGAAGTAAAAATACTTTACAACAGTGCGTAAGTACAGTGATACTCAAAATATTTCAAAATGCCATATGCTATTAGCATCTTTTTTTCTCCTGGAGGAACACATTGGAAAGAATCCTTAAGCAGCAGTTCATAATGACCAGATCCAAATATGAGCACCATAAAAAGTAATTATTTGTAATACTAGGGTGCTTTTACACTTGGTTTGAATGCCTGGCTTGTCTCAAGTTTGTACTTGAAAGTAAGTAGTTTTGTTTTGTTTTCAAAGCAACAAAACATGCGTCTATCTGTAACACTCAGGTAAATTATAGGTTTAAAACAATGAGAAAAGAGTATGTTTCTGTCCAAGGAAGGCAGAAGTGTGATAAAAGTGAGTCATGCTTACCAGTAAAGTGATTGAGAAAACATAAACGTACACTCCGTTCAACTGCTTCAGTTACTACTAGGAAATATCGTGCTGGGGTGCGTTTCCCAAAACCATCGTTAGCCAAGGTCGCAAGTTCCGTCGTTACAAAGATAGTTTGTTGATTTGCTGTTTCCTAAATCCATCGCTCTAACGAACATTCGCAAACTGCGTCGCAAACTCGATCCCTTGAAACGACACCTGTGGAGCTAGAACATTCGAACATTCAAAGTTGGAATTATTAAAAATAAAAAAGCATTAAGGTCATCTCCCTTAGTTGTAATTTGCTCCTAAGTATTTTTACAGTTCAGTTTTAGCGATCTTCATGTTTACAATTGCGCTCCCTTCACAGTGCACTTTGAAAACTTTTATGTCATTTTGAACACAGCCTCATGACAAAAGCTTTAGGTGACTATTTTTTAAAAGCGGAATTTATGTTATGTCGTAAGCTTGTGAAAACAAAAAAACATAGCATACGTTAATGCTTTTCATTTATAGTAGGTTATTTATTAAGTGACTGTACTGTATATGACATGGGCCTGCTGGTTAAAGCATATCTGCAGTGGTTTGCACGTGCTCAAATTGTAAAAGCAGACTTTTCAAAAAATAAATAAACAATATCCTACTTATCATCCTCATCAATATTATTATTAAAATAGGACTTTTTTTCATTTTCTAATAAATAATAAATATTAAATTAAATTTCTTAATAAATAGCCTCATTATTTATTTATTTATTTATTTATTTATTTATTTATTTATTTATTTATATGATTTATATATGAGATTAGAATATGTGTTAGCTTTTGTAAGTGATTTTATGCTTTAGAATAGAATATGTAATATTCTCAATAATATTTGTAAAGCAAACACAGGTTCTATATGTGCCATTTACATATATTTCAATTAATATGGAAAATGGGTGCATGTTTTTACCAAAACTAATATTGGATTTTTTTTATGCATGTACAGGTAAAACAATATAATTTGCACAAAGAAATTATGGGGTTCTTCTCTAAAGTTGTTACTCCACCCCGTTTTATGGGCATTTTACGTTATAACTAACGTGGTTCAAATGATGGATCTGCGACAGAGAAACTAAGGGTTTTGGGAAACACTCATCACTACATTGTTCTTTTCACAAACGATGCATTGTACTATGATAGTTCAGCCACGAGGTATGTCGTTGTTTAGGAAACGCACCCCAGATTAGCAAATACTGCCACAGCCATATGACCCTGCAGCCCAAGACCTGAAGCTAAGCATCCAAGTAAATGCTGCACACTGATGGTGGTGTGGAGAGATCATGGGAGTTGTTGTCTTATTACATCCTACAGTACTCTTGCAGAAATCATACTCACGAATGAGCTAAAGCAGGGGTCTCTAAACTTGTTCAAGGGCCGGTGTCCTGCAGAGTTTAGCTTCAACTTGCCTCAGCACACCTGCTTGGAAATTTCAAGTAGACATAGTAAGACCTTGATTAGCTTGTTCAGGTGTGTTTAATTAGGGTTGGAGCTAAAATCTGCCACAGCCCTCCAGGACCAAATGTGGTGACCCAGAGGTAAAGTATTCAAGACTTAGGCTGCATCCCAAATCGTCTACTACTCGAGTAGGTTTGAATTTAAATTTGAATTTATTACACGACTGTTAGAAAAGTACGTACTATATAGTATGAATGTGAGTGGTATGAATGAAGCTCAAACTTACCATATCAGCCATTTCTCATGATCATCATGGCCATCATTGTGCTATTATGTTGACCTACTCCCTTTACTCCCATACATAAATTATCTTGTGTGGCATCTTTCGATATCGTAGCATCCATCTGATGCATACTTCAGAATCTTGCTGGAAGTAGTAGGTCATCTGGGTACTTCTCGCCTACTGTTTTTCGAATACTATGAATTCGGACACACCACTAGGCTTTAGGCATGGGCTGGTATAGGATTCTGACGGTATGATAACCTTGGATAAAATGATTACAATTTCACGGTATCACAGTATTGTGATTACTACTCTAAAATAAGTTTTTTTTAAATGTCTGGGTAAAAAACTAAAACTTTTTTTCACTTTTGAACACAATATATGCTATTTTGTAAAAGATTTAAAATATTTTGGAGCAGTAAACATGTCAGGCTAAATAATACAAACAAATTACTGACTTCTGCTGTCTTCATTAGTTTCAAAAACACAGATTTCTTTACAATTTAAAAAGGCATTTTAGGATATCTTTTATGCTGGAGATACTGTTGTCCAAAAAAAAAACAAAAAAAAAAAAAACTTACACATACCTTAGGAACGGTATTGCAGAAACTTGTGACGGTTTTGAAACCTTGACTTTTCCAAACCATGGTATACCTTGAAAACGATTATCATTGGATGTAATTCAGGAAATAAGGACGTTGGAACATATGACTGGCGTGCTACATTTGAAGGTGGACTTGTATGCCAAAAGATGGCAAAAATGGATACTTTACTTTGACAAATCATAAGTGCACTGGCTCTCAGACTGTACTAGCCAAAGTTTAAGGCATATTCGTGCATATTTTTATGTACCCAATTAGCTTCCTTTTTTGTATACACCATGTTTCAATTTATTAATTTTTCTACAATATTCTCAACACAGGCTCGGTTTCTATTTTATTTTCATTTATTTTCATTTATATTTTATTTATTTGTTGTTTTGTTTGTTCTAGTTAATTTGCTTGTTATTGAGATGGCTTGTCATATCTGACTCGAATTTGCCTTTTCTTTTATTTGGAAAATTGCATTTGACTGTAATTAGTTGTGATGTACTAAAAAAGCAATAAAAATTAAAGTGGAAAAAAAAAAGCACAAGATCAGCTGAGCTTTTATTATGCCACAGTCAATCGCTTCTGGTTCTTCCGGTCATGAGCACGTGAGAAAGCAGCAGCTCTGCTTTATCGTACTAAATACATTTAAGGTTCTGATGTATTGTTGATTTGTGCAGTCCAATAAATTGCACAACATATTAAAGCATCTTTGATTTTTCCTTGTTTTATACAAATCGAAAACAGAAATCGAGGGTAAATGACATCATTTGCATGGCGATAAAGACACAGTCCATGTCACTAGTTAAATTGCTTATTTCTCTGGATTTGAACATTCTTCAAAGTGAAGTTTCATAAACAAATTTCGAGAGGAACACGTGATATTATTGACCGCGGCTGTTACCTCATCCACAATCATTAGCTAGCCAATCAGATCCATCCAAGCTCACTATAAGAAGCCTAGGGAATATCACTCCCTTATCTTCATTTCGAAGAAACTACCGTAAGGACCGCTCCAGTTTCCCAGAGCGAACCTACAGCAAACCTGCTAAACTTCAGCCGACCAAAACAACACCACCAGCTACAACAACAACAACAACAACAACAACTACTACAACAACAACTAAACTACAGCTACTACTTCAACACCAGCAATAACTCAACTTCAGCAACAACAACAACATCTACAACCGCAAAATGGACCGAGACCAAAGCTCCGCCAACCCAGATACTCCAGCCCCAGCACAGCAACACCCAACTCAGCCGGGAAGCCGGCCAGAGGCCGAGGCTCCAATAAGAGGCCGGAGGCCTATCCGCTCTACAAGAATCCAACGCCGCATGCAATCCCCATCTCCCGTCACCCCAAACCGCCACCCACCTTCTCCTGCTTCCTCATATGCCTCCGCCAGATCTTCATCCCTCACGTCCAACAAGATGACAATATCAGAACTCCGCCAGACTCTCATCAACGCCGGAATCACCATCCCCAGCCGCTGCAATAAATCCGAACTGGTTAAACTATACGAATCCATCTCTCCATCAACTCCGCCCCCCTCAGGACAGCAGAAGCACTCGCTCCCGGCACGCCCCCTATCCCCAACCCTCTACAGCCCAGCAAGCACTCAGCCACCACGGACCTTCTAAGAAAACTAACAAGAAAAACAATACAAAGCAACCTCAAGAAACCGGACACACAGCACCTCCACCAACTTTCCAAAACACGAGCTATATACCAGACATTGACGCCACTCCCGGACTTCCTACCGCCCTCCCTTGGCCTCCAGCTCCGCATTCCAGCAGAAACTCCAGTCCAGTTATTCCAGCCATCCCTACCACTCTCACCCCTTTTCCCTCTAACCTCCCTCATTCTTCTACCCAGCTTATTCCTCCTTATTCTCTCTACACTAGTTCTAACGCTCTTCCTCCCCCTCCCCATCTTCCCTCTTCTAATATTCCCCCCTTCTCCCATCACCAAGCACCCACCCCAATTACTAATCCCCAATACCCCTCTCTCCCTACTAACATTTCTTCCGCACGGCCCCCCTTCACGCTTGCCACAGCCACGCCCCTCCCCATTCCGCACAACGCTCCAGTCCTGGAACCACCCCCGATCTCCAACTCCATCAAGAACCTCATACTATCAGGTGCAGACATCGACCTCGCTACACTCCTTTCACCCATAGCACCTCCCTCGGCAGAACGCCAGGTAGATTGCGGCGAGTTCACCATTTCACTCAAATCACCCGTCAGCTCTCAATCCCGCACTCTGTCACTAGCAGAATTTCACGTAGCATTCGCCCGATTCACAGAAACATTATGCTCAGCCTTTCCCCATAGGAGGCGCGAGCTGAACGACTACATGGCCATCATCTCAGAGCTCGCGCTGTCCTATGGGGGAACACATTTCTACACCTACCACAAATTATTCTCCGCAAAATGTGCCATTCGCGTTTCACAATGGAATCAGTGTCCCTATTGGGGGGCTATGGACACTGATTTGCATAACAGAGTTTTCTTAGGATGCCGCAATCTTTCCTGCGCGGTCTGCCGTTCCAATCTGCACACTACCACCTCCTGTCCCTTCATAATCCCTTCCTCCGATAAAGAACTACAAAACCCAAGATCCACCAGCTACGTACCCCGCCCCTCTTCCTCCACTATCCCTGCTCTACTTCCTCCCTCTTCTCAAAACCCTCCCTCCTCTCAGTCTTGCAATAACTTCAACACCGCTAGATGCTTCCGTCACCCCTGCAAATACCTCCATACATGCAATTACTGCGGCGGCGCGCATGCACGCGTCGTCTGCCAAGTGTTAAAAGCAAATAAAAAACAAAGAAATTACTTGTCGACTCCTGTTAATATCTCTAATCTTTATTCTGAATTATGCATGCACCCCGATCCTAACTTTTGTGATTTTCTCATTTCAGGTCTGTCTAACGGATTCCACCCCGGTGTCTCGACCCTGCCTTCATACAACCTCGCCTGTCCTAACCTACAATCCGCCACCACCGAACCAGACGTGGTAGAAAAACTAATCGAGAAAGAGATCGACAATAAATTCATGATCGGTCCCTTTCTCGCCCCCCCCGTTTAGTGTTTATCGAATCAGCCCCATCGGAGTGGCAACCAGGAAATTTTCTGGGAAAAAACGTCTAATAATCGATCTTTCATCCCCTCATAATTCCGCCTTTTCCAGCATTAACAGCATCATTTCGCCCGACGAATTCTCTTTAAATTACCACGATATAGACCAAGCAATTTCTCTAATTAAACTAGTCGGACGTAACGCTTGGCTCGCTAAAGTCGACATCACATCAGCCTTTAAAATCATGCCTTTACATCCCGAATTCTGGCACCTTTTTGGCATTAATTGGAAATCCAATTTCTACTTCGCTGTCCGCTTAACTTTCGGATGCAGAAGTAGCCCAAAAATATTCGACATGCTTTCAGAAGCATTATGCTGGATTCTCGCCAATAACTACGGAGTTTCGCATATCGTGCATCTCCTAGATGATTTTCTCATCATCTCTCCCCCAAATACCCCGCCTGCCAAACACCTAGCGATTACGCAATCCGTCTTCGCTAAACTCGGCATACCCCTCGCAGAGGATAAAACCTCCGGCCCCAGCACCTCCATAGAATTCTTAGGCATCAACTTGGATTCACAAAAATTCCAAGCATCATTACCCAAAGAGAAAATCGACCGAATCATTTCTCTATCCTCTACTTATTTGGAAAAACAAGAATGCTCCAAACGCGAACTGCTTTCTATTCTAGGACATCTAAATTTCGCGATGCGCATTATCCCGCAGGGCCGCCCCTTCGTTACTCACCTCCTCCAACTCGCAGCATCGGTGCACGCATTAGACGAAAACATATCTTTATCCGATCCTTGCCGTAAAGAACTCAGCCTTTGGATTTCCTTCCTTAAGTGCTGGAACGGCTGCTCTTTCTTTTATAGCGATTTAATCTCATCCCCCGAGGATATCCACCTATACACAGACGCCGCCCCCTCCGTAGGCTTCGGAGGATATTACCAGGGACGCTGGTTCGCTTCCGACTGGCCCCCCCAAATGCTAGAAACCCCATCCCATCAATATTCGTCCGCGCTGTTCGAATTATACCCCATAGTAGCCGCTTCGTTATTATGGGGAGACGATTGGGCAGCCTCTAGCATTCTTATCCACTGCGACAACGAAGCCGTCGTTCACTGCATTAATAAAGGGCGCGCTCATTCTCCCGCTTTAATGCCGTTACTCCGCCGCCTTATTTGGACTTCAGCCAAAAAACAATTCATTATTACAGCTGTACATGTTCCCGGTTTTCACAATCAAATCGCTGACTCTCTCTCTCGCTTTCTGTTTCAGAAATTCAGAGAATTGGCACCAGAAGCAGAGGCGCACCCGACTCCCATCCCTCCTTATTCAGAGATGATATTCCAATAAATCATCCCATGCACCACTTGCACCAAACATCCATATCACTCATACTACAAGCGGTGGCTCCGAGGACTCTACAAACATATTTCACTGCATGGAAAGCATTCAAACATTTCCATTCCCTGTACAACACAACATTTCCCAATTTCTCCCTGCTTACAATCACTTCATTCATCACATATTTACATTCGCATAAACACATACAAGCCAACTCTATCAAAAGCTATTTAAGTGGAATTCAATTTTTCCACAAGCTAATGTTCGGCTCCACTTCTGATTCAATTACTAACCCACAATCCAGCCTTTTAATTAAAGGCATCCAGAAAGCACATCCCCACCTCCCAGACCCCAGGCTGCCCATCACACACACCATATTATCCAAATGCATTTCAACACTCAGGAAAGGCTACTTTTCCACCCACACAGACCACACATTAGACGCAATGTTCACACTAGCCTTTTTCGGATTTCTCAGATGCTCTGAAATTACAGTAACATCTACATTCGATGCCAACATACACCCCACCATATCAAATCTAACTTTGATTGACGAGGAGACAATTTCTTTTCTCATCAAGCAAAGTAAAACAGATCAATCCAGAAAAGGCCACTTCATTTACATATTCAACATCCCCTCCTCCACAAACCCTTTCCAAACACTCCTAGCATACATGCACTATAGAAAAACTCTAAGCCCAAGCCCCCTCTCCCCCCTTTTTATAGATGACGCTAACCGCCCAGTAACACGTTTTTGGTTCCAAAAACACCTTAAAGCAGTCCTTCAACACTCAGGCTTCCCACCAGAATCATACTCTAGCCACTCCTTCAGAATCGGAGCCGCCACCACAGCAGCACACAAAGGGCTATCTCAACAGCACATACAAACACTGGGAAGATGGTCTTCCGACGCCTTCAAATCCTACATTCGCCTCAGCCACAGCCACCTCAAAGAAGCCCAGAAGACCCTCACAAGCAGTCACGCTAACTCCAGCGGCCAAAGACAGAGGCATAATCCAGCCCCAAACTCTCTCGGACAAGGACACGATCCAGCCTCATCAGCATCCCAAGGGCGCGGGCACGACCCAGCCATCTAACCCTCTTTCTTCCTTCCTAGCTCTGAGTTTCACTCAGCCTTCTCCCCCATTCACTCACCTAACTCCCGCCGGAGTTCGGCCCACCCATGCCCCCCCCCGTCACCCCCCCCCCCCCCCCCCGTCCCCCCCCGGCCGCTGCCACAGGAGTTTTTCACTACTCCCCTCCTTTACCACCCGACTCCTGTTGGACCCCTCCCACGGCTTCAACTCCCTCCGCCGAAGCCACTACTGCCCCTCCCCCGGCCATAGCTTATTACATTATATATCATTTTTAATGATATATAATAAATCTTATTTATTTCCTCTGTTTTGTTTCATTTATATAAATTCATATCTATATGCACCCACGTATATAAATATGGATTTATATATAGTGCCGCCACCTTCACGCTCTGGTTCCCGCAGGAACACCCCCTGAGCACCAATTTCGCCCGTCACCCTCCAGCAGGAATCTCCACCGCCCCCTCACCTTCCCCGACTCCTACTGGAGCTGGCCACCTTAGCTCTACCCACACGAGCTGCGACTCGAGCACGAGTCCGTCACCGCCCCTCCCCGGCCCTAGCTTATATACCCATATTTATTTTATTTTATATTCATTTCGCTCATTTTTTAGTTTTATATATATATATATCTATATGCACCCACGCATATAAATACATATTTATATATAGTGCCGTCATTCCCAAGCTCAGCTCCCGCAGGAGCATTCCCGAGCACCTGACCCCCGCAGGGGTCACCGCCCAACAGCCACTCACCCTCCAGCTGGGGTTTCCACCCGCCCTTCCTCTTTCCCAATTCCAGTTGGAGACGGCTCATACAGCTCTATCTCCCGCAGGAGAGCCCACGAGCTTCGACTCCCGCAGGAGTCCGCATCGCCCCCCCAGGCCCTAGATTACCCCATTATATATATATGTATCTATATACTCATATAAATACATATTTATATATAGTGCTGCCACCCTCAAGCTCAGCTCCCGCAGGAGCAATCCCGAGCACCTGACCCCCGCAGGGGTCATCGCCCAACCGCCACTCACCCTTCGGCTGGAGTCTCCACCCGCCACTCCTCTTCCCCGACTCCAGCAGGAGACGGCACATACAGCTCCATCTCCCGCAGGAGTGCCCACGAGCTTCGACTCCCGCAGGAGTCAATAAATGCCCCTCCCTAGGCCCTAGATTACCCCATTATATATATATATATTTATATTCATCATATACATATATATTTATATATAGTGCTGCCATCTCCCAGCTCTATCTCCTCCAGGAGAGTTCCTCGAGCAACCGACTCCCCCGGAGTCCATACCCCCCCCCACTCAAGCCCCCTCCACCCCCCTATCCAGCCGGAGTCCTCACTCCCCCCCATTTATCTAACTCCGGCAGGATTCCCGCCCTCGGCTCTGACCCCCGCAGGGGTCTCCCCGAGCCTCTCCTCCCGCAGGAGATTTTAGCACCCACGCCAACCCTGTTCAGGCTCCCGCAGGAGCCGTACCACCCTTTGCTCCCGCAGGAGCCTTCTTTACCCCTCCTTCTCATACCACTATATCCAGCAGCCGGATATAGCATTTAGCCTTTTGGGGGAGTTTCTTCGAATACACGGCTGCTGTCCCGAGTCTCATGCATTTTGGGGAGCTCTCGAGAACCACCCGATCTCGTACTCCCCTGATACGCTCTATCGACCAGGCGGGAGCCCTGGGCTCAACTATCTCCGAGCTCAGGGTTCTCTCCCGGGACAGCATGCCAAACCAGCTAACAATTTGTCAAACAATATCTAAGTGCGAACTCTTGAAGTGAAGTTTCATAAACAAATTTCGAGAGGAACACGTGATATTATTGACCGCGGCTGTTACCTCATCCACAATCATTAGCTAGCCAATCAGATCCATCCAAGCTCACTATAAGAAGCCTAGGGAATATCACTCCCTTATCTTCATTTCGAAGAAACCCCCCCATCCACCCCTTCGCCTCCCCTTTTTCTTCCTTTATCACGGGGAGCTCTCGAGAACCACCCGATCTCGTACTCCCCTGATACGCTCTATCGACCAGGCGGGAGCCCTGGGCTCAACTATCTCCGAGCTCAGGGTTCTCTCCCGGGACAGCATGCCAAACCAGCTAACAATTTGTCAAACAATATCTAAGTGCGAACTCTTGAAACACTGTTCTTGTGTTTTTTGGATATTCTAAATGGAAAAAAATGTACATATTGTGCCTTTAATTATCAGCATGTTAAAGGACCATTTTTTTAATCAAGATGTCTGCGTGCCATATTTCAATCTGAATGCAAATATTCAACATCAACAATACTAAAGCAACTTTTTTTTAAAGTTTTGGTGAAAATATTTGCTATATTTGTTTTTGTTTTGTGTGTTTTGCAAATAGCAGCATATGAGTTTTGAAAAAACTAATAATAATAATCTTGGCTGAAACACTGTGTGAAAGACCAAATGTTGCACCACATTTCTATTTTAAACATTTAATAAACCACATAAGCTGGCCTTCAAATAACAACAAAATGCCTCTCCAGTTAGTGCTAAATTTGTAATTGAATATTTCTCAAGTGCACTTCTGTATTCAAGATTTATTTGCTACTCGCACGCAGGCCAGATCATATATTTTTCAAGAGGATACATGTAAGCAAAGTGTGCAAGAGGTCAGCCATGCAGTGGGGGCACAGAGGAGGTCAGAAGTGAGGATCTGTGTGCTCCATCAGATCATAGAGAGGCCTCCGGGGTGGATGACTCAGCTGGTGGAGCAGGAAGCTTAATAACCTGCTGCGCCAGGGTCAGTCACATCGCCTGAGGGAAGAGGCCACCTGCTGGCAGGGTACAAAATGGCCCTGACCCAGGCAGCCACACGAGTTCAAGTCAAGTGTCTCTGTGTGAGGTTCAATGGGGGAAATATATGCGAATCAAAACCTGGAAAAGCTTTGAGGCCTTGCTTTTTACTCCATTCAGTTGGTTTTAGGAACATAGATTCATACAGAAATGATAGAGGGAGCTGTTTCCTAACATCAGCAATGGTAATATACACTTTAAATCAACATTCTAGCATTAAAAGAAGATTATGAATGGTTCAATTTGTTTATCCATGATATGAATAAGAACCAAACAAAAGTAGCAAGCTAATAAATAAAAATATTTTGATACATTATGTATGGTTTATTTATAAACTAATTTCGAGAGGTTCACGTGCTTATGATCAACACGGCTGGCACCTTATCAGCTCCGTAATCTGCCCTATTAGATGATTACGGACACACTATAAATAACCAGAGATTTCACTCCAGTTATCTTCGTCTCGAAGTTCCCCCCTCCTTCCACCCCTACTTCCACCCTTTCCTATAGGGCGACATGGCGGCCCAGTGAATAGCACTGTTGCCTCACAGCAAGAATGCCACCAGTTCAACCTCTCATTGAGCTGGTTGGCGTTTCTGTGCGGAGTTTTCATGTTCTCCCCGTGTTCGTGTGGGTTTCCCCCGGGTTCCTCGGTTTCCTCCCATCGCCCAAAAACATACACCATAGCCAATCGACTAAACCAAATTATTGCCTAAGACAACTTTAGTTTACATTTTTCACACGGCGATAAGCGAGGGAGTTCTCGAGACCTTCCTGAGCTCGAACTTCCCTCTCGCCCTTCTAACGGGAGGGAGCCCCGGGCTCGAGGATATACGAGCTCAGGGCTCTCTCCCGGGACAGCATGCCAATTACGCTTTATTGATCATCAGCTAAGTGTGAACTCTTGAAAAGGCAGGTGTACACACTAACAAGACTGCAGCCTCAAGTTTCAGGTGCTAATGTGATTGCACAGAGTTCACTTGCACAGAGCTTACTTGTTGGCCTCCATTACATTCATTTTCTTAAACCATACTACTATCTGGGTCACGGCACCAACTGATTACCTCAGATGCACCTGTGCTTTGTTTCAAACAGAGGAATTTGTGTGCAGGCATTCCAGGAGGTATAAGACACTGCAAGGTGCTTGTGAATGTGCGCAACATACTGACACTGAAGAGAAGAAACTGTTGAATAAAGTCATTATTTTTGTTTCATATGCGCACAATAGTATCCTTGTAGCTCAATAGTCTGATTGAACCACTGAAGACATATAGTTTGTGGTTGGTGTTTTTCTGGACTTTGAATGAGTCTGGAATCTCGCTGTCTATAGAGGGAGCTGTCAGATTTAGATTTTACCTAAAATTCGTGTTCTGAAGACAAACAAAGGTCTCAGGGAACAATGTGAAGGTGAGTAAATAATAACAAATTAAATTTGTAGGTGAAATAACACTTTAATTTAACACTTAATTTCAAGTCACCTTTATGTTGTTTTTGGAGCCTTTATGCTGTTTTCCCACATATCGGATTTTCAAAATCAGTTAAACATCTTCTTTTTCTTCCTATACAGGAAATTAACCCTTGTGCACTGTTTAAATGTACTATCAATTTGTTATGTTAGGGATGAAAACATCGACTGAATTAAACTGCTGTAAAAATGCGTCATATATATATATATATATATATATATATATATATATATATATATATATATATATATAGTATATTAGTAGTGGGCCTTTATAGGCGTTAACGTGCTGCATTAACGCGAGGCTCTTATCGTGCGATAAAAAAAAGTATCGCAGTTAATCTATTCTCAAAGTTGGGTTAGAAGCTGGGCAGTTTCACTTTAACTCACAAACCCTTGTGACAAACTGGGGTATTAGACGCAAATTAGGAGTAAGGACTGGTGAGAGTGTTATGAAATTTAATAACGCATGCCAAATGGAAAGAAATGGAAAGATTTCACAATGTGTGTGTTTGTGTGTGTGTGCGCGGTCCTTTACTGACAGCCGCGTGTGGATCTTGTCTGAAAATATGGCGAAAGGTCCTAAAGACCGCAGTGTTTACTTCAATAATGCCACTAATATACAGTATGCATACTCCACGTCTTAATTCCATTTCTGTTTAGTTCAGTTATGACTTTAGTCGGTTTAAGGTCATCAAAAATCGCTGTTTCGAGCGTATGTAGGCCTACAGTTCAAAATTCATGTTTAACTGAATAAACAGTTAGTAAACACATTGAACATAATTTATTTTCATCCCCAATTGTCATAGTAGAACAGTTTCTTAAGCAGTGTGTGATGCATTTTGAAAACCGCAGATGAGCCCCTGGTCTAATGCGCCACCTGGCTTGAGAAACCCGTTCTCAAAGACTTATTATTTGGGTAGCACACATATTCTGAAAGCCTTCGGCAGAATTCAAATGAAATTTATTTTTTGCATAAATCTGTTAATCAACCTCAGTCCTGATCGAAACCACTGAATTGTTTAGAAAATTACAGGATTTTAACTCTTTAATTGCCAAGTTCACAAATGATGTCACTGATTTGGTAAAAAAAAAAAAAAAACACAAAATGACGTATGTTAAAAGTAAACATGGAACATGGAAACAGTTTTTTTTTTACCTTTTATCACAGTCTTGAACATGTGAACGATTAGTAACAGCATTGTTAGATTTTCATCTTTTCTCCCTGATTTACTGTTGGTGGCTGTTTTTGCCCCATTGGCATCGTTTATAACAACATTTGATGGTGAATAAATACACAGTCTTTGTTTTTATTTACTCCATGTAGTTCTGAGAGCTGAGATGCATATTTTGATTTTCTCAAGGTAAGTACGCAAAGGTCACTCTCACACTCTCACAGACACACATACACACACTTTAATTTGTTGTCATACTCAATATAAAATCCAAAAACTAAGCTTTTTTTCTATCTAAAGGGTTAATGGTGCCAACTGATGATCAACAGTAAAAACGACAAATTTTACCTTTTCACAACAGGGCAAACCACCAACAATAAAAATGCATGATTATATGGTGTCATGGTTTTGTAATCAAAAAAAATGTGGTTATAATGGAAGTCAACGGGGCAAAAACAACCACCAACAGTAAATTAAGGAGAAAAAAAGAAAAATTAATAAAAAACAATGCATCAAAGGCAATGCTGTTTCACATGTCCAAGACTTTGATAAAAGTAAAAAAAAAATAATAATAATAAATAAATAAATAAATAATATATATATATATATATATATATATTGAATTATATTGAAATATACGCCATTTTGTGTGTTTTTTTTTCACCAAACCAGTGACATTATTTATGAATTTGCCCCCAAATCCCATATTTTTCTAAGCAATTTAGTAGTTTTGATCAGGACTGAGGTTGATTAACAGATTTATGCAAAAAAAATTGAAAAAAATATTTATCTGATGCATTTTAACAGCAGTTTAATTTAGTGGATGTTTTCATCCCTAACATAACAAAAGGGTAGTCAATTTGCCCAGAGTGTACCATTGAGTTAAAAAAAAAAATCAAAGCATTTTCTCAAAATATGTGTCAAAATAAGAGTTGTCACCAAAAATCATTCCTCTAGCTGAAACAGAAAAAGTTATCGCCAAATTAAGACACAAAGGCCCAATCCCAGTTCTACCCCCTTAGCCCTTCCACTTCCCCCTACCCCTCATTTTGCGCATTTACGTGAAGGGGTAGGGGTAGGATTCTCTTTTGCTTGATGGCGTAGGGCTAAGAGGAAGGGCTAGATAGCCCTCGAAACAGAGATTTTTCAGGGCCACACTCGAAACCAAGGGGTAAGAAAATTTCAGCTACAATGGCAGCATGGCTGCACACAGGAGTCAGGGGATGCACAAATTAGTTTTTTGTCATTATTCCGAATTTTTACAACAAACAAGCACATGTTTTAATACATTCATAATGGTGTTCATGTTTTACCGCCATGCTTTTAAAAAACAGCTAAAATAAAAACCGCTAAATTTCACTATCTATAATCCCTAATAATAACTCCTGTGTAGCAGTCCCACAACATTCTGACACCCAATAACATTCGAATACCCTGTCAGAAAAGTCTAGTGGCTGGTAATTACCTTTTTACAGTGTCTGCTATAATGTTAATGTTGTTTTTGTGTGTTTACATTGATAAATATGGCCACAGTGTAAATGCACAGTACAGTTATGAGATAATTGCCACATTATATCGTTACGATAACTTGATATTGTTGCCTTCAGTGATTTCCTGAAGATAAATACCAAAAAAGCATATATATGAAGTAAAAGATCGCGATGACATATGATGACGTGTGCAGGTGCTGTAGTGCTGTCCCATTTCTTAGGGGTAAATTTTGAAGCCCTTCCTCTTCACGCTCTGTTTCAAGGGCCATGGGAAAGGGGTAGGGGTACAAAAATAGAGTTGGGATTGAGCCAAAATCAGTGGATGAAACAGTACAACAGTACATAAGGGTTAATAAATGATGACAGCAACTTTTAGGTTATTAGGTCACTAATTTCAGATTTTAATGTCTAATTTCATTTTGTGAAAACTTGAGGGAAAAACATCTGCAAACTAGTCATTTTACAGATGGAAACCTTGCAAAGCTCACCATCGAGGCCACATTTTAAACCACTGACGCAGTGGCTGCTGGGACTTTTTTCCTGAATAGCTGACATTCTATCTATCAGACCGAACAGAGACTTTTCTTCCATTGTTTTGTCTCCCTCTCTATCTGTGTTTCCTCTTTCTCGTTCTCATTTGATGGTTTCAACAGATTCTGACATCAGAGAAAGACTGACAGTTGACATTCTCCGTCTTTTTACAATCCATCCCATACCTTTCTCTCTTCCTTCAGATCAGGAGGCGCGACTGTCAGGGGAGCATGAAGGAGGAGGGATGGGAGTGACGTGGCATACAGGCTCTTGTTGTACGCCGTCCTATCTATGATTTCAGGGCAAAAGCAAACGCACAGGTAGAACTACTGACAGATGCGAGGCGGCTCTGTGCTATTGTATTGACAATGACGGCCACTATCGTCGATGCGCATCAGTGTTGTCGTCTTTGTAAGGTTTTGCTGTTTGTTTCCTGGTCGTCGGTGCTTATTTCCTCTTTATCAAGGTCAGAGTCAACATGAGACTCGATCACCTGCTGTGCCTGTCTTTGAGGATGGAGGTCTTTCTCTTTTTTTTTTTTTCGCAGCAAATCAATTCCTTTTTCTTGGCCGGTGTTCTTTTTTTTTATGATGTGTGCATGCAAAAATGTTCCGTGGCTGGAAATGCAGCAGTTGTAATCGAATTTGTCCATGTGGAAAAACAATACATACAAGGAAAATACTTAATGCCTGGTATTTTGTATACATGTCAGATCACATGAGTGTTAAGCTAAATTGGGGCCATTTGTGCATTGTGTGGAAGAGGGATTCATACAGACATTAATCTCACTCTCGCAGCACACATCTACTGTATGTGATTATGCTGTGTAGAAAAACAAAGAAACACTGATGTATAGCAAATGCTTCTGTATGTAAATTATGAACCCTTTAAATTAAATAACAGAATTGAAAAATTGTTTATTCACATAAGTGAAGCATTTCAAAAGAAAACTTAAAAAGGTCTAAGAGGGGAAAAAAAACTATCATACATACAGTATTTTACTGTTGTAACAATTTAAGACAAAATTATTCATAATTATTATTATTTTTATACTTTGAGAGATTTTTTTTCAATGCTATTTTGCAATATTATTTTAATACTAGTATTTAGATTAAAGTGTAATTTAAAGGCTTAACTAGAAAAGTTAGGTTAATTAGACAAGTCCCTTGACAACAGTGGTTTGTTCTGTAGCCAAATAAAAAATAATAATTTTTAATTCATGTTAATAATATTAGCCCCAATTGTTTTTTAAGTAAAGAATAAATATTTTTCAAAGTGTAAAATAAAATGTAAAAATGTAAACATTTAAAAAGAAAAGGTAAAATGTATGTTTTTATTATTTTATTCCCAATTTAAAGAAAGAAACTCAAAGATTCAAAGAAGAAACACTTTCTCCAGAAACAAATAGATATAATATGAAATGCTGTGAATAAGATCATTTGGGAAATATTTGAAAAAAGATTTATAATTTAACAAGAGAGCTAATAGTGTTTTCTTCAACTGTAAATAATGTTACTGCTAATTTTTAGTAGTAGTAGTAGTAGTAGTAGTAGTAGTAGTAGTAGTAGTAGTAGTAGTAGTATTTAAATAAAAACTATTACTGTTAGATTTAATATTACTATTAAATTTGATCACTTCAAACTAACAGAATTCAAAATAGCTACATTTCTTTTAGTTTGCCGTCAGTTTGGCAGGTCAGTCACCTTTTGTTTTGCAATAAAATACAGTACCTGCACATTTTCCATACTGCTATTTTTGTTTGCATACTGTACCACTTAGAATTTTGCTCATTATGTACATTTATTAAATTTTTAAAAATATTTCGATTCTAGATTTACACAAATTGTATTTAAAATATGTGGCTAAGAAATAGCTATTAACTTTTCTTTTTTTTTTGGTGGGGCTTGTGAAAATATTTGTAGTAGTAGTAGCAATAGCAGTAGTGTTTAAATAAAAACTATTATTACTGTTAGATTTAATGTTACTATTAAATCTGAATACTACAAACTAACATAATTTTAAAAAGCTAAAATTCTTTTAAATGGATAATTTACCCAAAAGCTGAATTATTTATAGAAATGTTATACAGTTGAAGTCAGAATTGCACCCCCCCCCCCCTATATATATAGCTATATATTTTTTTGATAGTCTACAGAACAAACCATCTTTATACAATAACTTGCCTAATTACCCTAACCTGCCTAGTTAACCTAATTAACCTAGTTAAGCCTTTAAATGTCACTTTAAGCTGTATAGAAGTGTCTTGAAAAATATCTAGTCAAATATTATTTACTGTCATCACGGCAAAAATAAAATTAATTAGTTATTAGAAATTAGCTTTTAAAATTATGATGTTTAGAAATGTGTTGAAAAAATCTTCTCTGCATTAAACAGAAATTGGGGGAAAAAAATAAACAGGGGGGCTGATAATTCAGGGGGGCTAATAATTCTGACTTCAACTGTATATTTAAAAATGTACACAGTTTTAAACAAATTGTTCCTTAAAAATATAAAATAACACATCTTTAAAAAGCTATTAAAATGTAGCATAAAAAAAATAAGTCTAACATATTTTGAATGTAAACTCAAATTTACTTTTGTCTCTTACGTGTATCACAAATATTCACATTAATGCTACTGAACAGTAGAGGACATGCTGCTGAGAACAAATTTATTTCCCTATCTTTTAGATTTTCATAGAGCTGACTTTACTAAAACCATGACATTTCAAGATGAATAATATCATATTCGAGTCAGCTACGACTTAAATGCAACAATTGTCTGGATGGCCCAGCGCAATAGAAATGCTAAAGTTCTAATTAGTTTCTTTCCTGATAAGTGCTGCAAATCATTGCAATAAGAGTAGAAGTAATAATAGCAATAATGAAAGCCTGCGTACCGAAATATCAGATAATGCCGTCGGGTCTTAATGCCAGCAGGGTCCTTTCCTCTATAGCTGTGATTACAGATGTGCTGGAAATAGTTAAAGAGGTGCCATACATTGTGAAGTAATATGTGTTATTGAGTTGTGTTTGTGAACAGAGCTGTAACTCTGAAATTAAACTGCCCATAAGGTCTTCACAAGCTCTCACAGGATACAATTGAGTCGTAAGCCAGCTGTCGTATACTTGATAAACTCAATAGCTTCTGGAGAGAATCCACTCACAGAGGGTACAATAACTGCTAAACAGCTAACTCTAACACATCTCATATCCCCAGCGCTCTGATAAATGATGAAACTGCTGACGAAATCATTCTGCCAGTTGGACACCAGTTAAATGAGGATCTCCGCTTTTCTGTTGTTTTTCATTTTAGGTGTTTCAGTAGCATAAAACCAGCACCAGGGAAGAGACAAATGTAAGATAATTAAAAGTTTGTAATGGAAATGTTATATAATGCTATAAAGTCTGTTTGCTGGCAACACAACAAAAGCATTTCAAAAGAAAAGATTTCAATGCAGGTTTGCGCCAAAATAAAAAAGTGCCAAGATTTAAAGTATGAAAGCAAAGGGGAAAATGTATAAAGACTGCCCGATGGCCCGGAGCCAGCATGAGAGACACTCAGGACAGGCCACTGGCCCGATCTGTTTAATATCAGAAGTTTAATTTGTCTGTGACTATTTGTCAATTGCGTGCAAATAAAAAAAATATTGATATCAAAAATCAATCAATAAAATCAATACAAAAGTATGTGCTTTCAAGCCTTTAAATGCTTCCTTCTCTGTCATGTCGTATACACCATATTACTTTTCGATTCCTCTTATCTAAGGATGTTGTGAGCATGTTATTATTTTTTGCAACCTGGTAACAAACAGTACAGCGAAAAGACGGCAACATGACGGCAACATCAAATTACGAGGCTAAAAAAGGTCTGTTTGGAAGCAGACATTTACATGAGTAAAACACTGCGAAAGAAATGAAGTGATGTTTTGCAGTTTGCCGTCCGTTTGGCAGGTCAGACACCTTTTGTTTTGCAATAAAACACCTGCACATTTCCCATACTGTTATTTTTGTTTGCATAACACTTTGAATTTTGCTCATTATACATTTATTAACATTTTAAAAATATTTAACATATTTTGACAAATTATTAAAATATGTGGCTAAGAAATAGCTATTAAATTTTCTTTTTTTTTTTTTGGTGGGGCCAATTTGAACCACTGGCCCGATCGGGCCACTAGAAAAAATCTTTAGTGTTCAACAACAACAACTACAACTACTACTACCACTACTACTACTACTACTACTACTACTACTACTACTACTATAAATAATAATAATAATTGTTATTATTATTATTATTATTATTATTATTATTAGTATTATTATTGTTGTTGTTGTTGTTGTTATAATTATATTAAGGTTTAATACAAAAACTAAATATTATTATTATTATTATTATTATTATTAACTAATAACCTTTCATTTGTTCCGCCGGCATTTTATTTAATTAATGCACTTTTAATAATCAATAAAAAATTGTTATAATCAGTAATTTTTCTGAAGTCACAGGACATTGTCAGTTGTAGCTAAATATTACCTGTAGCCCCTGTGTGTATATAAATAGTAAGCCACAAATGGCCACACTCTCAGAAATAAATGTACAAAACCTGACACTGGGGTGGTACCTTTCCAAAAGGTATACTTTTGTACCTCACAGGGCCACATACAGTTGAAGAATGATTAGCCCCCCTGAATTATTAGCCCCCTGTTTATTTTTCCCCCAATTTCTGTTGATCTGAGAGAAGATTTTTTCAACACATTTCTAAACTTAACAGTTTTAATAACTCATCTCTAATAACTGATTTATTTTATCTTTGCCATGATGACAGTAAATACTATTTTACTAGATATTTTTCAAGACACTTCTATACAGCTTAAAGTGACATTTAAAGGCTTAACTAGGTTAATTAGGTTAACTAGGCAGGTTAGAGTAATTAGGCAAGTTAATGTATAACGATGGTTTGTTCTGTAGACCGTCGAAGAAAAAAAAATAGCTTAAAGGGGCTAATACTTTTGTCCTCAAAATCGTTCATAAAAAAATTAAACACTGCTTTTTAATCCAATTTAACCCATCAAAGGGAGGCTAATAATTCTGACTTCAACTGTATGTCCCTTAAAGTTACATATTAATACCAAAAAAGTACAAACGTGTACCTCATAGTACTTTCAAGATACAATAGTGTACCCTAAAGGTACAAAATTCTACTTTTAAGGTACCAATGTGCACATTTAAGGAACAAAATTGTACCCTTTGAAAATGTATCACCCCAGTGACAGGTTTTGTACCTTTATTTCTGAGAGTGCATGTGTGTAATTTCAGCATAAAATAACAGATCATTGTGTTAAAAAACTTTAACAACAATAAACCATAATCTATTGATAATAATAATATATTGTATATTTTCATTAATATTATATTTTAACATTTTAATAATGATTTGAATCGGTTATTAGCCTCAGTAATCCTATTCCAATTCACTATGACTTAAACATAACCCTATTTGTTCATCTGTAAATATGTGACGGGTACCTTTGTCCTTAAAAGGAATGCACAAATGACCAGAGGAATATAAAACGGCATCAATCTTGACAGCTGGAAACTGACTTTCAATTTCTCTTTGATTTCTCCAATATCTCGCTGTCCTCAAATTAAATGACACCGTGAGAGTATCTCTATTTCTCTTTCTCTCGCACACACCTTTATCACAGCGTGACGTCTCGTGGACTTTTGCGGACAGAGACATTGTTGGCATTATAGGGGTTACATGAGGCCAAAAGCAGCTCCTTTCTTTCCAGTTAACTTCTTCGATTGATCTATTACACTGTGGCCATAAAGCAGACAGATAAGAAGCTCCCTAGCTTTTTGGTAGATTGCACGGTGCTCTTGTTCTGAGGTTAGTAATAACTTTCGAGTGTGGGACACGGCAAATGGACATTGGCACGACAGAAAAAGAAAAAGAGATTTATCTATCTAATGGATAAAGTCTCGGACAGAGCAGCGTCATACCGGAGCGAGAGCTGAGTGGCAGAAGGAGGGGGTCGAGGGGCTTTATTCCTGGGGAAATGAGAGATCTGGAGTCCGTCGACACCTAGATGGATGAGAGCGTAGTTAGGAATTGATGACCTTCTTGCTATCTGTCACACATATTTGTGGAGAAAAGACAGGACTGGTTTGGATCCATGCTGTGCAGGTGTATTCTTATGTTTTTACTCCAGGGGCAAACGCAGAGGAGGGAGATATTGCATCTCTCATGCCAAAAAACATATATGCCCTTAACAGGCATTGTAACATAGGATATCATTACAATAAAATAATAACTCAAAATGTACATAGAGTGGTGTCAGGAATACATTTTAACTTTTGTTAAATGGATATAAAAGCTTCAACCTCTTGTCACCCATAAAAGAAAAAAATTTGAAGAACACATTGGTCATGGTTTTCCTTCCATCATAGCAGTGTGATTAAATACAAAAGGAACTGTTTAAAAATATTTAGCTATTACTTGCAAAAATTGTTGGTTCATTCAAAGTGAAGTTTATTTATAAACTAATTTCGAGAGGATCACATGCTCATGATTGCTTGCGGCTGGTCCCACATTATCTATTTTACAATTCATAAATCAGTCAATTCCTAAGCCACTATAAATACCCTAAGTTTCATAAGTAACAGCCATCTTCGTTCTGAAGAATCCCCCCTTCCACCCCTACTCCTCCTCCTTTCCTAGATGGGTGGCACGGTGGCCCAGTGGTTAGCACTGTTGCCTCCCAGCAAGAACATCACTAGTTCTAGTCCTTACCAAGCCAACCGACGTTTCTGTTCAGAGTTTACATGTTCTCCACATACTCATGTGGGTTTCTCCCGGATTCCCCGGTTTCCTCCCACCATCCAAAAACATGCAACTTAAGTTAATTGACTAATCCAAATCAGCACCATAGACATGCTCCTAGTAAATAGTTATCTCTAACGAGCAATCACTATCTGTTCATTAGCTACCACAGCATGGGAGTTCTCGAGATCTACCTGAGCTCAAACTGCCCTTTCGCCTTGCAAACGGGAGGGAGCCCTGGGCTCGAGTATCTTATGAGCTCAGGGCTCTCTCCTGGGACAGCATGCCAAACAAGCTTTATAATCAATCATCAGCTAAGTGTGAACTCTTGAATGTACTTTTAGTGCGATTATTGGTCAAATGATTCAGTGGGTTAATACATTAAAACATGACATTTGTACAGGGTAAAAACAGTCACATATCAGTAAAAGACTGATATACATGTAGCACAAAAAATTGCTGATTATTCATTATTACAACAAAGTACTGTTGTCAAACATACAGTTTATATATATATATATATATATATATATATATATATATATATTTATATATATATATATATATATATATATATATATATATATATATATATATATATATATATATATATATATAAATAATGTTAGTGACAATGGTATGGTCAGTGTGCAAACATGTAGCTCATCTGCTCTTCCGGCATCCTGAGTTGGAATCCCAGATCTTGGACCTTTCCAGATCCCACTAAACACCCCAAACCGCACCCCTTTTCTCTTGCCGCAAAAACTTGCATATTGAGCGTTTAATACTTTATATATGTATCATTTTAAAAATTAATTTTGATCTCATTTCATATAAAGTCATATTTAAAAAAGTAAACTAAAACTGTCACTAGGTTGCAGCAGGTCAGATCTTCGTTACTGAATCATTTAATTAATAGATTCATTCAAACTGTTGATTCTTTGAAAAAGAAAGTGAGTTAGAAAGAGAGTGTTATTATGAATGGTAGGGGTGGCAAACTGAATAGTTTTTACAGTGCATCACGATAAACACAATGACAATTTGGTATCAGTTTAGTAACAGAGACCATAACCAGTTATTAAGTAGGTTTTCTGATGTAATTTGTCAGGGTAGCATTTTTAACATTTGATGTTTGATGCATGTAAGTATAGCGCACTTTAGTAGCATGTAAAATTAATGGTTTAGTTTAAATCTAACTGCTTGTTTTTAATGACAAATCGTATATGTGTGAATTAACACTAAATTCAAGTAATTTGTAAAAAAAAAAAAAAAAAAGCAGATTCAGTGCATCAATGCATTGTGATGCATCATGATATTGAATTGAACCAAATAAATGACATAATAATTTTAATAAAATCAAATTATAAGACCTGTGGTTTACACCCCTAATAAATTGGCTTTTGAATTATTGACTTATTCGATTTGTTTGAAAATGCAGATTTATTCATCAATGAATACCACTGGTGACAGAAGTTGAGGACAGCATTGCATATATAAATTAATCAGAAATGAATTTCATTAATTTGGTTGGTATTACAACAAAGAATACAAACTGGCAAAAATTGATCTCTGGTGTTTTGTCTAGTGTTTAATCATTGTAAGTGATTATTTGGTAGTAAAGGATGAGAAGCCTGTCGGCAAACACAATTTTTGTTTGATGATTTACATGTTACAATAAAGTAGGGCTGGGCGATAAAATAAATATCGATATTTAATGACCGAACACCATTATCAATATCAAGATTCGGTATGTAGTTTCGGTATGAAGCAGTATAGTTTTATTAAAATGTGGCTGCTGAGTGCACACCTTGGAAGAAATGCCAATAAGCTTAGGGTGTCCGTTTGTTATTTCCAATGGAGGCGACGTAATGTAACGCGTGTGCATTTTCCAGGTACACCTAGTTGAAAAACAAAAAAAATTAACCGAATGCCTCAAGGGCACCGCAATTCATGCAAGTAAAACTAACAAATTTGCTTCACACTTTGGATGGAATATACACATTTCAGTAATAACGCCAGGCTAATTACCTCAGACAAACACAGTGCACTCAAACACTGCAGCGGTTTTTACTTTTCTCCATAAACTTGCATCAAAGCTTTTCATCAGTCACCTAGTTACAAGAGATGCAACAGAAATAACAACACATGCAAAAATGAGTGCCATATAGCAGCAGTGAAGAGATTGTAAATAATAAAGCATGTAATGATGTCACCAGAGTAGCTTTATTGTCCTGCTTTATGGTTCTGCATCCCAGCCACTATAGCTGCCCATCTGAAAGATTTTTTAGCATAGGGGGTAATGTAGTCACTCAACTTCACAATTTGTAATGTTGCAAAATGTATTTGAATAATGATGGTTAGTTCCTTTACTTGAAAGCTTAGATTTTAATATCATAATTTGTTTTGATTACAGAGTTTGAGGTGTACTGTGTCATTATTATTGACACCTTACAGTTTAAGTTTAAGAGTCTCGTTAACACTTATTTTTATTTTATTATAAAGAGATGAGATATTTTGTTTAAATATTTTTGTTTTTGACTAATAAAACGATTTGCCTGAGTAATGTTGGTAAATTAAAATAAGGTAGTTAAATAGAAAATCCTAATATTCCTAAATGTATTGTAAAAAATATCCAATAATTATAGATATCGAATGATATGAAACATGATATCAGGATAATTTTTTTTGCAACATCGCCCAGGCCTACTATAAAGGCTTTCAAATTTTTCCACAAAAAAGTGATAAACTAAACATTAGTCTGAGTGGGCTATTACCACCCATACATGTAAACAAAAAATAGATTCCAAAATCCATTTGTTTTTCAATATGCACCTGTGTTCCAAATATGATACAGTAAAGTTAAAAAGCAAAAAACCTCCTTTCATGTTCCACAGAACACAAACAGTCCTACAGGTTTGTAACACCAAGAGGACAGTAAATGATGACAGAATGTTCACATTTGGGTGAACTATCCCTTTAAGCCCCAGCTCTCTCTTTCTCTCTCTCTCTTTCTCTTTCTGTCAAGCATCTTACTGCCATCAAAGTCAAACACTCCAAAAGGCCTAAATTACGCATGCTGTGCAGGCCCTCTCGCCGACCTGTGATATGTTTAAGCCAATCCCGTAATAAAAGATGCGTCCATACATATTCATGATAGGAATCTAGTAATTAGTGAACCCCCCCTGCCCACAACACATACACACACACGCACACATTAAACACACACGTACACCACTCAACCTCATGCATATTTATTGCAGTGGCCCGGCAAACAAAGACACTGGCAGTCCAGGGCATTCTCCATTAACACAGGCAGCAGCGTGTGATGGTGGTGATAGCAGGCCTGCCACTCATAGAGGCTGCGTTCAGGGCCCACGCGTCCCCCCGTGCCGGAGGGAGGAGGGGAACCAGAGAGGATCTCCTCACTGGTGGCTGGCTTTCCTCTTTGAGTCCCTTAATTTCCACTTTGCTGAAATGCAACCCGGCATCATTATTGCATCAGGATTGAAAGGCGGCTATTGAAAGCCTCTCTGCAATGTCAGGAGCTTGATGCCGGCGGGACGCTCCCAAAGGGACGAGCCCTGGAATAGTGCACACATGAACGCGAGCACATGCGGAGCAAAACAAACACATACTGTTTCATGCGCACACAGAGAAAGAGAGAGCAAAATGTATGCATGCAGATGTTATGTTTAATAGTGACACCGGTGGCCATTAAGTGAACTGCATGTAACGTAAGAACTGAATGTGATTCAATGCACCTATATACGGTAAAGTTCTATTTGTTATATGATTAAAAAAATATGTTTGAAATCATTTTACATTTTACAGCAAAATACTTGAAACGAACATCCAGATGCTGTCCAATGATATTATCTTCAACAAAAGCATTTGTTTCATGTGTCTGTGTGTATAAGCAATTCGATTTCACACATCAAAAACTATATTTTTTCTTTGAAAATTTTGGATTGTGTCCAGGAAAAATACTGTACAAAAGATGTTTTAAATGCATGAGGCTCCATATATCGTAGCACAAATTAAATAAAAACAAACAACAACAAAAACTATGTAGTCCTGCCATTTTTTTTAAAGCTGCCAAAATGCTATACGTTAGCATAATATCTTTGAAACACAGTCCCTCCCCTGTCGTCCAAAGTCACGCCTCCTGAAATCGCGAAGGCGCACCACATAGATGACAGTAGACAAGCCACCAGATCATGTCATTTGCCACTTTACAAAACTACAATTCTGAACGAAAAACTTGTGATAATATTTCATGCATGCAAGGATGCTGGTCTCACGCACTTTGTCCTAAAGCGACTACTGTATGCTTAGTGTTTGGCCGGCAGGGTGCAAGAATTACACTATATTACATTAATAATTACATTATTACTAAGCTATTACATGCTATTTCAGACCGAATATTCAAAGTAGCATGGTAAACAATATAGGGAGCGCATCACAGGTTGTCACTCTTCAAAAATGAACCAATGTGATGTGAAAAACAACATCACCTCAGTAAAGCAGACTAAGCGGAATAGCGTTATTTACTTATGTTTTGTTGTAAACTAAATAAAAATATACATTATCGATGCTGTAAAAGATACATGAATCTTTCGCCAGAAGATTTCAGTGGCTGAACTACATTTCTGTGCATATAAGTCAATCCATTCGTAAACAACACAATCTACATCAACTTTGCACGACTAAGTGAAGTTTCATAAACTAATTTCAAGAGTAGCACATGATATGATTGAGCACGACTGGCTGCTCATCTGTAATCAGTAATAATCCAATCTGATTGATCCAAGCTTACAATAAATGGATCGATTGTTCCTTACTGCTCTATCTTCACTTTGGAAGAATCCCCACTTCCACCCCATCTCCTGCTTTTCCTCCCTTTTCTAAGGGGAGCTCTCGAGACCAACCTGATCTCGGATCCCCTTATATGCTCATTGACTGGGCGGGAGCCTTGGGCTCAATTATCTCCAAGCTCAGGGTTCTCTTCTGGGACAGCATGCCAAACCTGCTTAACGCCAAGCATATCTAAGTTGGAACTTTTGAAATGGGTTTTAAAACATAACATTACCTTTCTAAAAGAAATATTTCAGCCATGGTGTCATCCTTCCTCCAGCGTGCAAAAGTAACTCCAATATTGATTCAGGATTTTAAAGTTTTGATTCAGCATTTGTTTTTACCGCTGTCACTCTTTCTATCTTGTGCATGTGAACGCATCAGCGGATCTGCATGAACAGGGGTGCGCAGATGTACAAATCTACATTTGCTGACAGACAGTTTCAGTTAATCAGAATTATGGGAATTATCGGCCCGACAAATTTTTATTGGATGAACATTTTTTAGTCTTATGCCTTACCCAGAATATAAAAATGCATATAAATACATTTAGATCATTTGTTTTAAGCATTACTATAGGAATGTGAAGAGACTTTCAACCAGCACAACAAAAAAAAAAATCTGAAGACAAATCACCTACTGCACCTTTAACTTAATCAAAAAAATAACACCATATGAATAGTGTATTTCAGCTCATGCATTAGAGAATATACTGTATTTATACAAACATAAATCTAATGCATTAATTTGGATTAGTACATATGAAATTTAAACGTGAAATTTGATTCATAGAAACTAAAGCAGTACAGTCTGTGTTTATTTTGCCAGCACACATTGTTATTCTTTAGGTGAACTAATAATCCATGCAAATCAATACACTGAAAAAAAAATATTTGAATTGGTCATTTTCAATAAACTTCTTACCATTTTCTTTCACATTCAGGGTGGCGTTTGTTCTCAGTTTAAGTCAGTTTGATTGTTTTAGTCACAATATTCTTAACCACGCCCATCTTACCATTAGTTTGCTATGAGGGAATGATGTGTATAAAGAAAGCCCTGCCTCCTACTCAATATTCAGTTTCAGTTTGAAAGTACATTAACATAGTTTAATAAAGGTCTCAGCAACTTACAGTTCACACAGACTTAACAGTGCAGTGCTTTTATTTAGCTTCATTACATTTAAAAAATAATTGATTTAGGAATGTTTGTTTTCCTCTCTATTACAGGCTTAACATGACAGAATCATCAATGACACTTGCTCAGTTTCAAACGCTCTCAAGATTATGGGGAATTTCAGCTTGTTCTTAAGAGGAAATATGTAATAATCCGGACATGAGAGCTATTAGACACTCAATCTGCTTGAAGCCCATTCATGCGTTCAGGCCCGTGGCTGGAGGTGACATCATTATCAGGGGACTCATAGATCTTCTGCTGCAGTTTGTCTCAATACATCTCACATATTACAATACCGGCGAACAGACGGATGCACACTCACAAAGAAAAGAACAAGGATCAATAAGAAGCTAAAATGTGTCAAGCTTTTAAAAATGTTTCCTTTTGTATTCAAATTAATTTTAAATAACTAAGTATATTTATATTTATTTGTTTTTGTTTATTTAAAAAATCATTATTATATTTAATACATTTTTTTGAATTTTACATTAATGAATTATTCATGTATTATAATCATAAATATCATTCCATTCCACTCATATCATATAACATTTTAACATAACATTTTTACAATCTGAACTACTCTTGCCACGTCATAAAAAAGGTCAAATTAGCTGATGTTTTACAGACTGACTGTAAAGGTCCTCTATGATTTCATATCCTGATTTTCTTCTGCATGATTTGACTTTATATCTCCCCTTTATATCTTCTGCAGCCAAAATTCCAATGAAAATTACATACAAACTTGCAAATACTGTCATTACAAAGGGATAAGTCTGTAATTTTAGTATCACTAAGATAATACTGTAGTTTTCATTAATAGCTTTAAATATTTGTCATTTTTATAATATACACCTATGTATTATACTTATATATGAAATTTATGTAGATATAATGTTATAAAGTAGATCTAAATATAAAGTTGTTTTTATTATATATATATATATATATATATATATATATATATATATATATATTTTTTTTTTTTTTTTTTTGGTTTTAATTTGAGGTATTTACATTAAATAAACAAATTTTATTATAATATTATACTATTTATTTATTTATTTTATATATACTTGTATTTTATTTATTTATATTTATTATTTATATATTTTTTACCCTTTTTTTTTGCAAAAGACAAAAACTGTAGTTCTTGTTTTAGTTCTTGTTTGGGTTTTAATTAAATATTGAAATTAATCAAATTTAAACGAATTTTTAAATAAGTTAAAAGTTACAGACAAACTATGTGCTAAATGTAAAAATGCTAGCCAGTTTTGTACAATAAATAAATATTATTAAATGCTTACAATGACGATGTGCACAGGATTAAAATTTATTGATGACATTTATACACTGTAAAACCCAAAAAGTTAGGGTAACTCAAACCATTTGACAAAACTGACTGCAACAAATCATTTAAGTACAAAAACGAATTCTAATGAGTACTGTGAACTTAATCCACTTGAGTAAAAGCAATTTGAGCACAGTAAAACCCGATAAATGAAGACAACTCAAACCAACTGAGTACTGTAAAATCTAATAAGTTAAGGCAACTCAAACCGTTTGAGGAAACCGATTGCTACAAACCATTTGAGATAAAAAAAACTAATCACTACGTACTTAATCCATTTAAGTTGAAGTAATGAAGTATTTAATTAACTCATTACCTTCTACACTGAGTTCAAAACTCTTTTCAAATGAGTAGAATTAACATTCAGTAAATTTTGAGTTAACTACACTCATTTCATTTGATAAAGTTGACTGTTTTTTTCATTTGATAAAGTTGACTGTTTTACAGTGTAACATCAGGCTCACTTTTACATCACAATGCTGGATATTACACATCATCTGCATGTGATCATTAGAGTGTATCTTTTTCAGTTGGGTCATGACTGCCTCTGCAGGTGCAGATGTGATGTATGTATGCAGGGGCCCCAAGGGACCCTTTATTATAACTGCCTTTGATTGAACGACACTGTGATCTGAATGGCCCATTTGTGAGCAAGCGGATGCTATTCACCAAAATTTGGGCTTCTCGTTTGTGATTGTGATAACACACAAAATGGTTGTAAAATTCTCCTTGACTTTTGCCTTAACACTGAACACCAGAAGTTGTACTGAGATCTTACACTTTCCAGCATTTCCAATCTTTCAGTTTGACGTGGGACAGAAAGATGAAAAGCATTTGCGTGAGTGAATTACAGCCAGTGCTGTTAGACGGATTGATCCCTTGAGCACCTCTGTGTTTTTATTGTCCTCCAGGGTCCAACACCTGTTCATTCCTTTATGGACACTGTATCTAAAAGGTGATACGGTCAAATTCAGCGTTCAGCACAAAAAGGCAGTATACACTATACACGTTACTGCAAGTTTATGGTCAATGGAAAGAAGGCGGGAAAATGGTGCTGGCAATGAAAGTAGCACTGTGAAAGATGAAAGACCTGGATACATTCATTCAGACAGTGTAGTAAATGTTCAATATGTCTACATTAGTTTCCATAGTAATGCTCAGAGACTCCGCAAAGTGAGTCACCATGAAAAAAAGAAAAAGAAAAATATGAGTTCTTTTTGTAGTTCTCTTACTATGTAGTAAATGTCATATTTTATTAGGGAATGTTGTAGTTTACTGATGTTTTTATTTTATTTTTTAATTAAACCTTTATATAAAGTAAATTCTGCAACATGATAATTTCAAGTCAAATATATATTTAAAAAATCACGTGCTTGACCCTCAAAAAGCATTGCAACTCCGTATGCTGATCTGCACTCAACATTAAACAGAAAAAGTAGAATATTATGTATTAATTAAAGAAAATCATGTGAAAGGACACAACATATACATGTCTCAGATACATTTTATTACAAATTTTTTAAAAAGTGGTGATATATGATTCTAAAAGTGGATTCCGACCAAACCGTTCATGTTGCAGTGCCACTGTAAAACATCAGATCTGTATTGGATTTAATAACCTCATGAAAGTGGCACAATTCAAAATTGAAAAGATCAGATTCCTCACCCAGAGGAAACCCACAAGAACACAGGGAGAACATGCAAACTCCACACAGAAATGCCAACTGCGACTCAAACCACAACCTTCTTGCTGTGAGTAAACAGTGCTAACCACCGAGCCACCGTGCTGCAAACTGAAAAAGTCATGCAAGTAAATGTTGGGTTCATACGTTAATAAGATAGTTATGTGCAATGTGTGACATTATAAATCCAAAATTGTAAAAATTGAAATCTGATTCAGAATGGAATGCACCTCCAAAGCTTTTTTACAAATTAAAACTTAGATTTTAAAACTAGTTACATTGGTTCAAATTAAATAAAATGAATAAACTGGATTTAAAGTTTTAATTTTAATTTATGTTTATAAACAAGATACAGTTTGACGCAAGAGACTGAAAGTAAAAAAAAAAAGAGACTAAAAGTGAAAAAAAGAGCATGCAGTAATGTTGAATCACAAGTGTGAATAATAATGTTTGTGTCACTATTGCTTTGTCTGTGCCATCATCTGATGCACACAGAGTATTCAACCAAAATGATCCATGTTTTATTTTCTCAGAGAATATCAGTAGAAGTGTCTTTCTGTTAATTTAATATGCAAAACTGTTACTCAATCATAGCAGGGACATTTACTTCAACTTCTTGAACACAGCATGCAAGCTCTCTTGTTTTAAAGAACAAAATAGGACAGAAACAAGACCCCGGAGAATATTAAAAACACAAACAAAATGTAGTTCATGACCCCTTTGATCAGTTTCACTTATGGATATTAAATCAGGATATGTTTATAATTTAAAATAAAATGAACTATAAAAGGAGAAAATAACCCAAATTAAGATTAACGAATGTAATAAAAGCATTATCATTTGTTAGTTCATCATGCGTAATGTATGAACTCATGTTAACGAACTGCAGCTCATTTTAAATAGTGCTGCTCATCTTTTAGAGACAATACATCGCATTTCATTACCATCTTAAAACAGTAGCAATAATTAACTAATTTTACCCGAGTCTGCCTAACGCAACGCAAACGAAACCCTCCTAAATTAAAAACCGGATTACTGCACAGAAGTGTCAGACTCGGCAATGATCCTCTAATTGTGTGGAGAAGAATGTATCAAATTAATATTTTTTTTTTTCCTGCAATAAGACAAAGGGCGCTGAGGAAGAGAGAGAGGCAAGGCATTTCCAGATGAATCATGAATGACGTCTTGACTGAATCAAAGAGCAATGTGGCTCTTCGGAGCAGCATGTCACCCAGACCCTGATGTCACAGGCTTCTGATGCTTGACTAGTTGCCATTTTCGAGATGTTTGCGTGAAGGGATGAAGAAGAGAGGCCCCGAGGCGCTCTGTCTCCCCTGTCCTGAAGTCAGACCTGAAACCTGTCTGCTCCGAGCATGCCGAGACCGGACAGAGCGCGCTTTGAGCTTTAGCGGGATTTAAGACTTCTGAAAGGTGCGGAAAAGAAAGTGTCAGTCCTTTGAACAGCTTTGATGTTCTTTCCACTCAAAACTCTACGATATACAGCTCAAACGGGATGAGTACTTTCTCTCAAACTGGAAAAAAATATATGGTCACACAACCTGGGCTCGGGTCCAATTTTAATGGGGCGGTCCCTGATTAACTGGTGCAGTGGTCAAACCCACTTTAACTAAGTATATTACACGTCTCCATTTAAATGTGTAATTTAACTTACTTCAAATGGATCATTGTGCTCTTTTCATAAAGGTGAACATGGAAGAGATTAAACTTTAAGTCATTATGTCTCCATAAAAGAGGATTCTTCGCCGCACGGAATGAGGTAATATTTTTATCCCAATGACTTCTGCGAGGAAACGCTGGACCCGACGATTGGTTTTCATTCACCTGGTGAGCAGCGAAAAAGGTCCATTGCATAAAGACAATAGAAGCACGCTGTGGAAGTCAAAGGCTTCGTACCAGGGAGAATGAGGAAAACCATAAAAAAAATAGGTCACTGGGACCAATTTCATGTTTCTGTGTGGTAAAGACAAATGGATTTTCTCCTCTATGTTTTTTTTTTTTTGGAATGAGAGAAATGATGAATAAAATTAATTGAACCGTCTGGGTTGCTTTTCTCTTCTGTCTCCCTTTTTTTCTGCTCGACGTTTTCTTTTGTTAAATTTTCCAGTTTTGGTTTCTGCAGTATAAGCATTATAGGCCCTAATGGGGATAAGCTAACATGTTTGGTTATACTCAAGAAAAACTAGTTTGAGCGTCTGGTTTGGATGAAGCCTCATTGTTTCCCAGCAGATGAGATTTGCTCCTGTGTTATTATTGGCGGAGCATCAAATCCAGTCACACATTGGTAGATCTCACAAACATACATATCTGGTCTCATGATAACTGTGGCCTTTGTTTGCTACTCCTCATTTTCTTTTAAGCCGCAGCGCACTGTCTCAACGCTCTCCAGACGTATGTTTACCGTTGTGCTATGTTGGATTGTTTGTTGAAATACAGCTGTTTCAGATACAGATGAGCTTTTGGAAATGAAAGGCAAGCGTAGATGCAGTGTTGCGAGCTGAAATGAGGTTTGCTCATCATTCAGGTCAAATGTCATCAAAAAGGGCATCTTTTGTTTAAGGTTACAGATGCAACAAGTCAAGCTAAAAATGCAACTTTATTTTGGCACATTCCACACAAATTTGATGTATTATTTTAAAGCATTGTTAGAAGCACAAAACATTTATTTTTGAACTGTCCAAAATTCTGAATTTAATTGTCTCCCTTGCAATATAGAAGCAGTAGTGCATAGTATTTAGGAATTCTTCCTTTATTACTGTACTTAAATATATAAATATTTTAAATATCTATACTTTAAAAGCTTCACAAAATAATAATACTCAGATATACTTCACTACATTCCAAAGAATATTTTAAAACTTTTTACTACACCACATTTCATGAAGACACTTCATGAAACGATAGTGTTGTTCAATTTATGAATAAGCTTATTCGTTTTTTAATTAATCAGTTAAATCGGTTTACAAAATACACTTCAATTTTCCATAAATCTCATTCAGTTGCATTTTCAAGTCAGTATTCACAATTTAGTGAAGTATCTTACTGATTCAAACAATCCAGTCAGAGTGAGTCTGCAGTTAACAATTCACTGATTCAAATAATCCTGTCAGAGCAAGTTTCCTGTTAATAAAGCATTGATTCAAACAATCTGGTCTGAGAGAGTCTTAAGCTAACAATGTGTTGACTCAAATTATACGGTCATGGTGAGTCTCCAGTTAAAGTCTTATTGATTTAAACAATCCAGTCATCACGGTAAGTCTCCAGTTAATGATTCTTTGAATCAAACAATTCAGTTATCATGGTGAATCATCAGTTAACGATTCATTGATTCAAACAATCCAGTCATCATGATGAGTCTCCAGGTAATGATTTATGACTCAAATGATTCTGTCATAGTGAATCTCCAGTTTACGACTCATTGATTTATACGATTTACACTGAATTCCATTCCTACAGAGTGACAGCTTGGAAGAGATTAGGGCATAGATATGAGCCCTTCTGGATAAAACACACTGTGACATCAATCAATTTCTCTGCACAAAGGATCATAGTGGACCGACCTTTCAAAATCAGTAATTCCTAAGGGCCCTTCGAAGTAAGCAGTTTTGCACACTTGAAGTGCCCTTTGGAAGGCAATGTACTGTATCCCATTTGGAACGCACCGCCAGTCATCATGGTGGGTCTCAATGAGTCATTGATTCAGATGACCCAGTCACCATAGTGAGTCTCCAGTTAAAGATTCATTGATTCAAATGATGAATGTATCTGAATTGATCTGGCCACAACAAACAGAATGATGAACTAAAATGACAGACATACTGTATACACTAAAATGTTGTAACCAAATGTTGGATCAAATAGGGACAAACCCAAAGTTGGGTTAATATTTTAAATTAGGTTTAAATCACAATTTTAACCCATTGGTTGGGTTTGACCACATTTGAACCAATGTTGGGTTACAACAACCCAGCATTTTTATGAGTGTAGTTAGACATAAGAGCAGTGCTTTATTTGAGCCGGATCTTGCCGGATCCTATTACAAGAAATGTCAGATATTCATGTTTTGCGTTCCGGTATTTATTTTATCCGGAATTAACTTTTGCATGGTGAATACCTGCACGTGTGTGAGAGAGACAGAGAAAAAAAATGTGAAGAGTCCGAATGAAAACAGCGAGCAAAGCTATGTGGATTGTTTGTACGCGCACACTCATAAAAGGTAGTCACTTTCGACCAAACAGCTTTCTAACGTTTACAATCACTCTCTTGGTTGGTGATTACTATTTCGCGCGCAGTGAGCAGTAAAAATAAATAATTGCATAGTGACCTACCTAAATAATATTTGTATTTTCAAAATGCCAGAGGCAGTCAAGCATATATATATTTTTTTTAAACCACGAGTAAATCTGATAATGAGCCTGATCAAGAGAAGATGAAACTGCATCCCTGGATCAGGATAGCAGGAGACAGAAGCAAAACGATCTCAAGTAAGCCAGAAAACATTACAGAAGAGGTAACCGTGGGTTCTTCTTGAAGATTAGACAGAGTGAGTCATTTTCGCTTGGCACATAATAGTATAATAGTGAAGTGAACAATGTCAGTGGTGTTAGTAAACTGAATAGTGATGTTTCATACGATTTATGTTTGTAGCTACATGTTAGTTTGTTCTTTATCCATGGTTGACCCATAATGTTGTATTACACAAAATAATTAAAGACCATTCAGAAAAATTGATGCTTTTTTCGATATAACCGCTTAGTAATGTCATGTTCCGGGAAAACTGAAATTGTGTGGCGGACGTCGATCACGATAACTTTTTTTCCTAGTTTTGTTCCGGAAATGATTTATTTACAAATTAAGCACTGCATAAGAGGATAGACATCAGATGTTAACGTTCCCAAAATTGCATGCCTAGATGAAGACACGCATGTAAATGACATCAACACTTTTAGAAAATTGTGTTCTTGTCATTTACAAAGAGACAATGGTGTTATTTTCTAAAATGTGCACTTTGAAACCTATTTTCAAAAGTTGAAACTGACTAAAGTTAACATGAGATAAATGATTTAGCGTGCTACGCTGCTTGAGAAGCCAAATCGCATGAAATTTTTATTAAGCCATGTTCTCCAATCTGAATCAGGTCTCGCTGAGTGCTTAGAATAAGGCACAGAAGCCTGTTTATTGTGTTTGCCTCTGCTCGGCAGGTTGCTGCTTTGAAGCAAACAATCTAAGCCGACATTACAGCAAGGTTATTGAAACCTGGTATCATGAGAGTTGTAAATACATTAAAATATAGAGCACGTCTTTCAAAAACAGCCCTTTATAGCCTCCAGACTTCTCTACAAAAACAAGAACAAAGTCTCCGATTTTCCTTTCATAATCTGC
Organism: Danio kyathit; assembly: GCA_903798195.1. Taxonomy (NCBI): domain Eukaryota; kingdom Metazoa; phylum Chordata; class Actinopteri; order Cypriniformes; family Danionidae; genus Danio; species Danio kyathit. The sequence continues at coordinate 25,231,105 of LR812529.1, read as the reverse complement.
AGAGAAATCCTACACGAAGGAAACATTTTAGCATCACAACATCATGCCTTTGAGGAACGTCTGTATGCAGTTTTGAGTACAATTAATGAATATACCACGTATCGATATACCAGAAATCTCTCAGGATGACAGCTAAACGCAAGTCAATAGGAACCTTTTTCTTTTAATTGTCACCTGAGACCAGTTTTACACAAAAAAGGCACAGGTTTGGACAGAAGGTATGGGTCAGTATAAAAAAGAAACGTCTGACACTTCCACCAATCATTCATCTGAACAGTGCTCCACTTTCACATATTCTTCTCGAGTTATCATAAATTTGAGCAATACGTTCCCCATTTTTCTGTTAATGTCAGTCAGGGAACTATTAAAGCTTTGACGGTTCCAAAAGAAAATGAAAGGCTGCCTACGACGACATGTTTGACCTTATATTGTGTGAGAGAGTTCTGCCACGAGTCTCATTATACCCGTGATTACAGTCAATCCCCTTAACTCTGCCTATAGAGGCTACAGTAATTACTCTCACACAGCGTGCAACTCAGAGAAATTACGTTCATAAATACATTTCTCCACCTTTGCTTTTAGCTCCTGTCTACCTTAATTCACTGACAAGTACTTTCAAAAAAGAGAGGTGGATGTGAAGTCTCGAGTCCTTCTTCTTTTAACCTTGTTCAGAGCGATTCGGCAGGCAGAAAGAAAAGGACAAGCTGAAACGCTGACATGTGACATTTGGTAAACAAGATGTTTTTGTTTTTGACTTGATTCAGCGGATGAGTTAATTCAGCTCGAGATGAAATCCAGGGCCGAGGCGAGTTAAAAGGTGCCACCTTTTTTAGTTACTCCTTGTCTGAAAGAAATGAGAAAATGTACCTCATAATGAATCATGATGTGCTGAGGAAAAACTAATATTTTCAGTGGCAAATTGCAGTTATTATTTTTTAAATCAGCATGAATGAGGAACGAATTACTGATGCGCAATTATTAATGTTTTATTAATAATAAAATGCAAAAATATTGAAATGTACAACCTTAATTCTATTGCTATATAAACTGTATTAATGTGTAATTTATAGTGAGATAAGTTCATGTATTTTTATTTATTTAATCTTTTATTTTTCCAAGAAAACCTCTTGAGATTTGTAACCTCTTTTTCAAGTGTGTCCTGTCCTGTAAAAAATGCTGATTATTACACTACCTGACAAAAGTCTTGTCAAGCCCAGTTGTAAGAGCAACAAATAACAACTTGACTTTTAGTTGACCATTTGGAAAATTAGCAGAAGGTAGATTTATCCGATTAATTACCTGTTGAACTGCATCCTAATCATCACAAGTACTGTAGAAGACCTATTGGAACCCCCTTGGACCCAAGATTCTCACTGAAATCAGTCAAGTTTGGTGAAGGAAAAATCATGGTTTGGGATTACATTCAGTATGTGCATGTGTGAATGATCTGCAGCCTGAGGTATGAAGACATTTGTGCTGCCCATTACATTACAAACCACAGGAGAGGGCAAATTCTTCAGCAGGATAGCGCTCCTTCTCATACTTCAGCCTCCACATCAAATTTTCCTGGCCAATCCTGGAGCACCTTAACCTCCTTTGCTTATAGCAAAGGAGGTTAAGGTGCTCCAGGATTGGCCAGCCCAGTCACCAGATATGAACATTATTGAGCATTATTAATGGAGGAAGCATTGAAGATGAATCCAAAGAATCTTGATGAACTCTGGGAGTCCTGCAAGAACACTTTCTTTGCCATTCCAGATGACTTTATGAATAAGTTATTTGAGTCATTGCAGATGTACAGTATGGATGCAGTTGTTCAAGATAATGGGAGTCATACACAATATTAATTATTTTTCCACTGCACCACGACTCTATATTCTATACTGTACATTAAATAACAAAGTCAAGGCATGATCATATTTTATTTTGGCAAAATAAGCGTAATCTATTATATCATATAAGCTGCTTCTAATAGCAAATGATAAACTAAAAAGTTTATAAACTTTTATAAACTTTATAACTAAAGTTATGATTTGATTTTCCTAAAACTTGGATAGGTGACAAGACTTTTGTCAGGTAGTGAACAGACATAAAAATATCAAATGTAAATACAGTGGATTACAAGAATTTAAAGAATTTTATATGATGAAGAGAAAACATATTTTGAAAAAAACTGGTAACTCGTAGCCATTGACTTCCATATTATTTTGTTTTCGTATGGGTACCAGTGTCCAAGATATTTCAAAATATCTTCTTTTGCGTTCAATGGAAAAAAAAACTCATAAAGGGTTGGAACCACATGAGAGAGATTAAATGATGAGTAATTTCTTTTTCTGTGAAATATCCCCTTAAATATATTCCAAAGCACAGTACACAAAACCTAAATGAGGTATTTGATGCTATTGCACCAAGTGGTACATTTCTAATTATAACCATCCAAAGAAGTAACCTGTTCAATCATGGCAAGAGAAGTGATTTCTAAATATCTTTACAATGTCACTAACTCATACAAGTTACCCAAATGAGCTGGCCGTCCATTAAAGACAAATGCACACTAAGAAAGAATAATGCTGATAATCTCATTGGGCAATTGGTTCACACTGTTCTGCTGGCATGATATAGCTGCAACTGAAATTAATTTAAATTTGAAACAATGAACAATACAATATTTCTGAAGGAAAAAAAACATATCATTTATACTGGCAAATTAGCCCTCCTGTGAAAACTCTTTTTCAAATATTTTCCAAGTAATGTTTAACAGAGCAGGGGAATTTTCACAGTATTTCCTATTATATAATTGTTTTTTTATTCTGGAGAAAAATTAGTTTTTTCTTTTATTTTCACTGGAATAAAATCAGTAAAATAACTAGTAAAAAAAATAAATAAATAAATATATATATATATATATATATATATATATATATATATATATATATATATATATATATATATATATATATATATATATATACTGTCATCATGACAAAGACAGAATAGATTAGTTATAAAAAATGTTATTAAGGCTATAAATTAAATGTACAAAAAAACGTTCTAACTTTAAATTTTCAACCATCTAAATATTTTTAAAAATGTATATCATTTTAATTTGGAACAAAATTGATTGAAATATTTAGGAGTTAATATCCCTAAAGCTTTGATCCTATTTCTTTCATTTAAATTATAAACCACTGGCAGATTTACTTCAAAACCATACCTAGGATTACATTACAGAATAGAATCAATTAAAATGAACATACTTCCATGATTTCTATATTTTTTCCAAACAAACACTACCTATAAAAACTAAGTAAACAGCACTTTATAGAATGGGACAGGTTGATATCACGTTTTATATGGCAGGGGGAAAAAAATCAAGAATTAATTTAAAACACTGCATTTACAGAATGAAAATGGAGGTTTTACATTGCCATGTTTAAAGAAGTATCACCGTGTGGCCCACATACAACACGTACTATGCTTATGTAATCCTAATTTTAAAGCCAGATGAAAAGAAATAAAGAAAATGCTACTCAAAATAGAACCCCAATTCAAGCCATAACGACAATTTGTTGAAAACCTATGGAAAAGAAATTATTATGTTTTAAAAATGAGAGCTAATAATTTTTCCTTTAATATATATGTATATATGGCCACACACAAACACGCTCATTTGTAAATGTATTTGAGGCATTATGCAGCAAACAGTCAGCAAGGGGTTAAAAATAGTGTGGGGTTGTACCTGTAATGAGCTTCCTTTAATGACTGCACTCTGCTTAAAGTTGATAATTGAATGAAGACACAGTCTCCTTTTGCCCTGAGCCAAAGCACTGAGAAAATAATTTGTAAATACATTTCCGAAGCTGAATGCATTTTTTTGTCCTTTTTAATGCCTTCTTTTACTAATTTCACATGCCGTGTGTTCATGCAAAGCACTTAAAAAAAGAAGATAATTATGTGACTTCCTGTTAAATAGAAAAAAAAATGAATAATTAAAATGAACATGCATGAGTGAAAACAGCAACTTTGCACAAATCTCTAAACCAGCATAGTTGGCTGATAATGAAAATAAGCGAGAAACAGTACCCGACCTTCACATTTTCTTCTAGGGGCAACCCGAGGCAAGACAAGGCGGGGGGCAGAAAAATAAAGATGTGTAAATCTGAGCATATTTCAGGCATGTAAATAAAAACGAAGCAATGAAAAGACAAGGTAACACAGGCTCTGTTGAGACAGCTAGACAAAGAAGTTTTATGCAAATATAATTAAGCTGTAGCCAGAGATATGATAATTAGCTGTTTATTGCAAGCCGATGTGCAATGTCTCGCTACAAAGACTAAATGTAAACAGCGCTCTCAAGTCTGCGTTGAAAAGACGGAGATTAAAAAAGGGAACATGGAACGACAGTCCATGAGATGCAAGTGGCTCAATTTATCAAGGCCCTATTGTTGGGAGACTAATTAATTTGTTTGTGTGATTGCTTTGCTGGGCAGCTCACGCAGCGAAAAACAAGACTGATAACCTCGGTCACCTCAGAAAAAGCCTTCAAATCCCAGTGCGGGGAAAGTTTTCATTAAACTGACATCCTCCTCCTTCCTCCGTTCCTTTTTTGTTATGGGTTATCGTTCGAGCAGCCTTCCAGAAGATCCCATTGTGCGAGGGGTCTTATCAGACGTTGACAAAAGCATCACGCTGGCCACAGAAAAAGTCCTGGCCTGAGATCTGAATCACTGAATTGGTGAGGCCCAAAACCTAAGACTCATGGACAATTGTACTTGAAAAAATAAATAAAAGACAAATCAACCATTTAAATGATGTTTGGAGCAAGATGATGACAGCATTACTGTCACTTGTATGTGAAGCGGCTCATAATATTGTACACACTCAAAGACATGCATTTTCAATCTGATCAAAAGTGGTCAGCTAAAAACCCATTATGGTTTCTACCTGGCATTAACATGCATTCAGATGCGATTCATGGCCACTTGTGTTCAGATTTTTTTGACAACCTTCCACAATGCACAAGTACTATTGAATGAATGAAGCCATCTTGTGTGGCTTATTATGAGCAAGCAGGAATGCAAGCAAGTGAACACATATGACTATTTCTTCCATGAAATATGATAGAAGATACTTTAGGGATATTATATACACTCTTTTACATGGACTTACACTGAATGAAGACCTTTTAAGCTTCAAGAAGAGCCTTTTACAAACCATTACACTTAATATAAAGACGAAAATCTAAAAATAAAAATACATCAGATGTAGTAATAAAAGTGGTTTCAAAATTCACATTAAAATGCCAAGCATTTTAGCATTTTTAACTACATCAACACAGGAAACAGTTATATGAACTTTAAAAACCGTAACATTATCGGTTTACTGAGGTTTGATGAAATTGGAAAAAAAAAATCTTACTGACCTCAAATTTTACAACTTCAGTGTAAATATTTAATTATCTTTAAATGTACACTCATTTCAAGCACCTCTAAAGGTTCATTGAAACCCTTATTAGAGGAAATAAAGGTCACCTGCAATGCTAAAAAGTCATCCACAAAACGACATGTTAGAAACACTTTAGAATAAGGTCAACATCAGTTAAAGAATTACTTATCTAGACCCTACAATGAACATCTTTTTTTACACTAGCAGGAATAAACTGTTGTCCATTCTTGAAGTCAGAATTATAAAACCCCCTTTGAATTTTTCTTTCTTTTTTAAATAATTTCCAAATGATGTTTAACAGAGCAAAGAAATTTTTTAGAAAGATATTTAAAGATATTCACAGTATGTCTGATAATATTTTTTCTTCTGGAGAAAGTCTTATTTGTTTTATTTCGGCTAGAATAAAAGCAGTTTTTAATTTTTTTGAAACCATTTTAAGGTCAAAATTAAGCTATATATTTTTCGTTAGTCTACAGAACAAACCATCGTTATACAATAACTTGCCTAATTACCCTAACCTGCCCAGTTAACCTAATTAATCTAGTTAAGCCTTTAAATGTCAATTTAAGCTGTATAGAAGTGTCTTGAAAAATATCTAGTCAAATATTATTTACTGTCATCAGGGAACAGTAAATAAAACAGTTATTAGAAATGAGTTATTAAAACTATTATGTTTAAAAATGTGTTGAAAAAATCTTGTCTCCGTTAAACAGAAATTTTGAGGGAAATAAACAGGGGGCTAATAATTCAGGGGGGCTAATAATTCTGACCTCACCTGTAAATTATAATAATCCAACATATTCTTTGAAAATCAAGAAAACCTGTATTATGCATTTTAAAAAAAGTTTTCCTTTAATTAGAATATCTAAATTTACATCACGTTTTGTTTTAAAGCATTAAAAAGACCACCCAGGAGTCACCGGGTATTAATTTTGTGTAGCCTATATATGTTTTGACTCTCAAAATGCTGCTGGCCGTTATTTTGTATTTTATGAATGACCAATAACCACAATTTCAGCTAAAAATAATTTTTAGGTATCTATTAAATAATAATAATAATAATAATAATAATAATAATAATAATAATAATAATAATATGTTTTATAAGTATATTACTAATCTGACACTTATCTGTTGTCTCTTTTAGAAATCTGATATACTGTATGGCAAAATAAAGGGACTAAGCCAAAAAGAAAATGAATGAATGAATGAATGAATGTATGTATGGCAAAATATGCTAATTATGCATTAGTCAAATATATTTTAAATAGTCAAATATATATATGACCACATATGTATATGACATAAGACACATATGTATATGATGTTGTGGTTTTAATAGCACCAAAGAAAGACCAAGGATAATCACAAAATACTCTACACTATGCTACCGTTTATTTAAAACCATTTTTCCAATAAAGTTGTCAGTTGTCATGACAAATTAAAAAAATACAGTATTTTAAATTTAGTTAAATTAATTCTACATAACATCTTACAGATATATAAAACCTTTAAAACCTTAACATTTAGATTGTTATATTTTCACATTAATGTTTATGACATTCACAGTGCACTGACAATGCTTTCCATACACAATTTTAGATTTTACTTCACAGCACAAGTTTTAAAACTCTTGTTTTAAAATGAAACTCAAAAATATATTTACATTTTTATATTATTATTTATATATATTTAATACAAGCAGTTAGATATATGAACTGTACCTTTAATTTTACCTGCTCAAAAAAAACACCCTTTGAATGTATCAAGCAAAACTCAAGGACATGCACAGAACAATATGAGGCTTTATAGCAAATAAAAAAATACAAATATTATCCTGCTTGCTTCTCAACAGAAAGGGCTGCGACTGGCTCTAATGGTCAGAGTGGCTTTGGTGTTATTCACCGATGAATGACGTGGATACAGATAAATCTATGGGCATAATAATGCACGGCTATCACAGCTGATCACGGTGGAGAAAAACTCACTCTGCAGACACGCTCGTGTGCATGGATTCTTCCACAAGTACTGCTGTAACAGCCGAGAGAGGAAATGATACCTCACGTAAGCAGGTCAAAGGTCCAGACAGAAAGAAAAAGTGAGAGAGAGAGTTTACAGCTTTCATTTTCTTCATTGCAGTGAAATAGGGGTTCGTGGGTTCTGCCATAACAGTTGTCTGCTTTTTAAATAGTTGGGGCATCTTAATTAGGCTACTTGCCTCCCTTGCCATAGTAATGATCGAAATAATTGCAGCTTTCACGATTTGAAAATCGCACCTTTTCATATCACGATTTCGGTTTAAAAACGATTAATCGTGCAGGCCTAATATGACACATCACATTTTATATATGTGAAATCCAACATTTTTACTTGTATGTCATACGTGCAATTTTCATATATTGCCATACAGTTGATCAGATTTCTAAAAGGGAAAAGTGCAACAGATTAGTATAATAGTAATCTAGTATAATAATGTATGATATAGGTCCAATCCTAATTCTACTGTATTTTTCTACCCCTACCTCTTCCCCTTGGCCCTTAAAACGTGTGAAGGGAAGGGCTGCAAAATTTACCCTTAAGAAATGGGACATCACTACAGCACCTGCACACGTCATCATATGCCATCGTGATCTCTTGCTTGATATGAGATCAGTCGATGGTGACTGCTATAGTTATTCCAGTTGTGTAAGTTTTTGGTAATCAGGAATTTACTAAAGGCATATATTATGTTATCATAATGATATAATGTGGCAATAAGATCGTAACTATACTGCGCATTTACACAGTGGCCATATTCATCTATGTAAACACACAAAAATCAACATTAACATTATAGCAGACACTGTAAAAAGGTCATTCCCAGCCACTAGACTTTTCTGACAGGGTATTCCAGTGTTAGAATGTTGTGGGACTGCTGTACAGTTCCTCTGTATTTACAGACAAGATGGCGGTGCGTACACATCGCGAGGCTCAGCGTCTCCCCAGTTTCTGCAGTTTTGTAGTATTATTCCTGCTCATTTCGGGTCTGTTAGTGCAGAACAGTAGTGCCATTACATCATATACCCGACAGGAGATCTTGGATATTGGTTTGTGCATTCCGGACAGTTTTATGAGCAATCTTCGACTCATCCCCGAGATCGCCAGAACACCCGAGGCTAAGCGCTCTGCCCGGCCGGGTGGAAGTGCTCGAAGGCAGCGTCGAGACCGTAAACAAAGACGGGGAAAGCGCGGCAGGCTAAGAGCTAAGCTAAAGCTAACACCACACCGGCTCTCTTTACCCAGCATCTTTCTCGCCAATGTACGGTCGCTGGTGATCAAAATGGATGAGATTCGACTGCGCATCAACCACGGCAAAAGATTATGAAACTGTAATGTCATGATTTTCACAGAAACATGGCTAAACAGCGGGATACCAGACAACGCTGTATCTTTAACTGAGCATCACACATTCCGAGCAGACAGAACAGCGGATGACTCTGGTAAGACCAGAGGCGGAGGATTATGCATTTATATTAACAAAGCTTGGTGCACAAACTCTGTCATCGTTGGGAGCCATTGCTCTGTTAACCCGGAATTTCTAATGGTTAAATCTAGACCCTTTTATCTGCCAAGAGAGTTCATCTCCACCATTATAACAGCCGCTTATATTCCTCCCGATGCTGATGCCAAGCTTGCTATGAATGAACTTCATGCAGCCATCAGCAAAACAACAGACTGCTCACCCAGAGACTGCTTTTATTGTTGCGGGGGATTTTAATCACTCAAACTTAAAGACAGTGCTTCTTAAATTCCAACAAAACATTTTCTGTCACACACGGGGAAACAAAATTCTGCACCATGTATACACAAACATGGCTGAAGCCTACGCTGTGACCCCCCTCCCCCACTTGAGTCAATCAGATCACCTTTCTTTGTTCCTCACCCCCAAGTACTCACCCCTCATCAACCGTGTGAAGCCATCAGTAAGGACCATCAAAGTGTGGCCAGCGGGGGTAGACTTCACACTCCAGGACAGGTGTCAACACGCAGACTGGAGTATGTTTGCTTCCCAGGCCACCTGTGGCTCTCACACAGACATTGACAGTTACACTTCCTCTGTTCTGGAATACATCAACACCACCATAAACAGTGTTACAACCCAGAAGCAGATCACCACATACCCAAATCAAAAGCCATGGATGAACAAGGAGGTGCGCCTCCTGCTGAAGGCATGCAACACTGCCTTCAGATCAGGGGATGCACAGGCCTACAGCACTTCCAGGGCTAATCTGAAGAGGGGCATCAAAAAGGCCAAGCACCGTTACAAACTAAAGCTAGAGAATCACTTTTCCAACTCTGATCCTCGGCGCATGTGGCAGGGCATCCAGGCCATCAGCAACTACAAACCCAGCTATTCCACAGCCACAGCCACAAATGTCTCCTTCCTGAACGAGCTAAATGACTTTTATGCCCACTTTGAAAGAGACAATAAAGAACCCTACATCAGGATCACTTCCTCAACCGACCACTCACCTATCACACTCACCTCCTCAAAAGTCTACACCGCTCTGAGTCGGATAAATGTGCGTAAGGCTGCTGGACCAGATGGTATTCCTGGGCGCGTCCTCAAAGCACGTGCAGAACAGCTCGCTGGGGTATTCACAGACATTTTTAACCTGTCCCTTAACCTAGCAGCTGTGCCAACATGCTTTAAAACCACCTCTATTGTGCCAGTGCCGAAACATTCCAATCCAACATGTCTGAATGACTACCGCCCTGTAGCACTCACACCCATCATAATGAAGTGCTTTGAGCAGTTGGTCCTGGCACATCTGAAAGACTCTCTGCCATCCACACTGGACCCACATCAGTTTGCCTACCGTGGCAACAGGAGCACAGAAGATGCAGTCTCCATAGCACTGCACTCTGTACTCACACACCTGGACAACAAAAACACTTATGCACGAATGCCGTTTGTTGACTTCAGCTCAGCATTCAACACTGTCATACCCTCCAAGTTAATGATCAAACTTAGAGACCTGGATATCGACACGTCTCTCTGCAACTGGGTTATGGACTTTCTGACTAACAGACCTCAGAATGTTAGATCAGATCAGGTCACATCTGCTCCACCACCATCAAACTCAACACGGGTGTACCACAGGGCTGTGTGCTGAGCCCCTTCCTCTACTCCCTTTTTACCGACTGTAGGCCTGTGAACAGATCCAACACCATCATCAAATTTGCAGATGACACCACAGTGATTGGTCTAATCAGCAACAATGATGAGACTGCCTACAGGGAGGAGATACAGCATCTGGCCGTATGGTGCACCAACAATAATCTGCTCCTCAACACCGACAAGACCAAGGAGCTCATTGTGGACTTCAGGAAGGGACGAACAGGCTCACATGATCCTATCCACATCAATGGGATGGCCGTTGAGCCTGTCTCATCCTTTATGTTCCTGGGGACACACATCTCAAAGGACCTTTCCTGGACCACCAGCACCTCCAGCCTGGTCAAGAAGGCTCACCAGCGCCTATTTTTCTTAAGGCAACTTAAGAAGAACCAGCTGTCATCAGCCGTCTTGGTGAACTTCTACCGCTGCACAATAGAAAGCATCCTGACCAACTGCGTCACAGTCTGGTATGGAAGCTGCTCTGTTGCGGAGTGTAAGGCACTGCAGCGGGTGGTGAAAACTGCCCAACGCATCACAGAGACCACTCTGCCAGCCATAGAGGACATCCATAGGAAACACTGTCTGCGCAGAGCACGCAGTATTCTTAAATATTCCTCTCACCCTGCTCACAGACTGTTTTCTCTCCTGCCTTCCGGCAGGCGCTTCAGGCTCCCCCGGACAAAAACCAGTAGACTAAGGAACAGCTTCTTCCCCAGAGCTGTCTCCCTTTTGAACTCTGCCCCTCACTGACTCTTTTTCCCCCCTAATACACCCCCACCCTCCTCATAATCACTGCACTATTTAACATTTGCACATTTAAAAATTGCACATATTCATTGCACTACATTGCACTGATTCATTTAATTGAACTGTACATACCCACTGCACATGTACATTTGTAATTATGTTTATCTATCTGCACACTTCTGATTATTAATAGCAACCTATACATATATCCATCTATTGTAAATCTCTGTTCATAGCTAATACAACCTGTATATAATGTTCATAGTACATCTATTTGTAATATCATCATAGTTTTCTATAACTGCACTTCATAACTTATACCTGTATCCTGCACTTGCTGCTATTGCTCTCCTGGTTAGACCTAAACTGCATTTTATTGCCCTGTACTTGTACATGTGTAATGACAATAAAGTTGAATCTAATCTAAAAATCTAATCTAATCTACAGGAGTTATTACTATGGATTATATATAGCGAAATTTATCGGTTTTTATTTTAGCATTTTTTTTCTAAGCATGACGGTAAAACATGAACGTGGTTATGAATATATTAAAACATGTGCTTGTTTGTTGTAAAAATTCGTAATAATGACAAAAAAATACTAATTTGTGGATCTCTTTACTTCCGGGTGCAGCTCTACTGCCGTTCTGGCTGGTGTATTCTGGGAAACTTTCTTACTCCTTGGATTCGAGTGTGGTCCTGAAAAATCTCTGTTCGAAGGGCTATCTACCCCTGCCCCTTAGCCCTACTCCTTCAAGCTAAAAAGAATTGGGACACCCCTAAGGGGTGAGCTAAGGGGTAGAATTGGTATTGGGCCATATTACTGTGCAGTTGTTCATTCTTGACTGATGTCTTATTTGAAATGACAATGCTCAAGTGTCTGACTCTGGTTTGACAGCTAATATCATGGCTAATGTAACACATTCCCTGCTTTGTTTGTACGCAACAGGTATGTAGTCGCCACATGTCTTCTTGGTAGCATTTCAGGAAAAAAAAAGCAAGGACTAAATTAGTGTTGTCCCGCCATGAAGGTAATTACAGCCATTCGCTCGTTAGCATTTTGATGATATTGATTGAAAATGTAAGGAGGTGAGGGATCTTTTCACAGACGACAACAAAGATATAAATCATAATTTGAGTTATTAATATCCGCCGCGCTATTAGTTTGGTGATTTATGGACCTTTACAAAGAGGCTGATTAGCAGGGCGAGGTTGGGTAATCTTCTGAGAGGGTCCTTATTAACACATTATTTTTCCATGAGAATATCAATGAATGCTGTCTTGTCATTATTGACAGAGGCGGGTGTAGTGATGCGGCTCTGCGCCCGCTTTGTGTTCGCTCGCACTGGCACGAAACACAGACGCCACGGCATATTCAATCTCATGTTCCCTCCAGAGCTTTCTGACACTCGTGCTCAGGGATACGCTCTTTGTTTCTACTGTTACTCTTCTCTTTATTCTCTTTTATTAATCTGGATTAATGAAGTTAAACAGTCAGTCCCAGGCCAACATTCCTTACAAATTCTTGAATAAATAGTTTAGCTGAAAAATGGAAGGTCTGTCTAACTGTGTCTCTGTTTATCGACTTGTACAAGATATTTAATTGTATGCACCGCAGTTCAAAAGTTTGGGATGGGTTATATTTTTATTCATTTATTCACTCATTTTCCTTCGGCTTAATCCCTTTATTCATCAGGGGTCGCCACAGTGGAATGAACCGCCAACTTATCCAGCATATGTTTTACGCAGCGGATGGCCTTCGGTACTGGGAAACATCCATAAACACTCATTCACACACATATACTATACTGCATGTCTTTGGACTTTCGGGGAAACCTGGAGCACCAGGAGAAATTCACGTGAACATAGGGAGAACATGCAAACTCCACACAGAAACGCCAACTGACCCAGCTGGGGCTCAAACCAGTGACCTTGCTGTGAGTGCAAACCACTAAGCCACCGTGTCGCCCCATTTTTATTCATGTTTTCGAAAATACCTTTGCTCATTTCTACTGAGCGAGATTGAAATGTATGAACAAAATACTGAAGCAACAGTACTATTGTTAAAAATGTATTAAACTATGAATTAGACATGTTTTTTATGATGGCAATTTATTTTGATGCAGAAAAAAATCCTTTATAAAAACAATCATAATTTATGAATAATGAATGACAACAAAGTTAGAAAATTCTGACAAACTTTAACTTTAAACATTCTCTTCTAAAGATTACGATTTTCTCACAATTTTGTAGATGTAAAATAAAGGTTATTATGAGTAGGCTATTATTATTGTTATTTCTCAAGCATATGGTAAAACAGCAATAATAATATTAGGCTATGCGTATGTCTGATGTTGGTTAAAATGCTCAATTTTGTATAGACTTGGAACGATGGAACCTGGTTGTTAATTCACAGTGATTACATCAGAATACAACTATTCATAATTTTGAAGTAAACATTTTTTAATACATATGCTTGTAATCTGTCATTAACAAAATTATTAGGCCATTTTTCACTGGTGAAATGAGACATTTGTCATTTATAGATTCCCTCTTGAATTATATTTAACATTATATAGGTTAGAGTAGTTATACTGACCCCATAATCATTTATTTTCATTCACAACACTTAGTGTTCGCTATGAAAGGAAAAACATATCAAATGCTTGTTGTAATCATAACTCTAAAATGCGATATGATCATTTTAAATGATGTGCGCGGTTTTAGTTTCACTTTCACTGCCGAGTGCTATTCATGTCATGGCTGCCGTCACTTTGAGAAAAAAAAACATACATGCAAATCATACGATCGTTCTATGCAACAAACTGAACGTTATTTACAACTTTATAACCTGTTATTCACATACTATGCAGGTTCTGTACACTAAAGTAGACATAACTGGCAGACACATGCGCGTCCTCCTAGTAGTAAAAAAAAAAAAAAAAAAAAAAAAAAAACGTGTGTTAGCTTATGTGTGAATTTGCGGCTGTGAATACATCATTACATGAAGACAGAAATTACATTTTTGGGTCAATTATAAGTTATAAATACAGTATGTGATTCTTTCAACACCATTTGGGAATGACCATGTTGCTGAGCAACGTATATAAAACAATGTGAAGACTTGTGGGTCCGCCTTTAGGCTTCTCTCCTAACCTTGAATATAAAATTGGCTGAATCGTAGAAAAGCTCTATTAAGATCATATGTAGGGTCGAATCAAGATCGTAATCTTTTTTCGATTAATCGTGCAGCCCTACTGTGAAGGTTTATTTATTTCTATTTTCTAATAAATAGTTAGCTGGAATATTACTCCAAAAAATGTTTACCTACTTATTAAAATTGGCTGTAACAGCACCATTCTTGAAATTTTGTTGAGTTAATTGTTTTATGTTCAATTCACTTAAATTTAATAAGTTAACTTAATTCCTTCATGTTGTCCAAACACAAATTGATTGTGTGGAACCCAGCATTTTCTACAGTGCACAATTATTGTATTTTTTTTGGGTGACAGCTAAATTGTTTTATGTTCAATCAACTTAAAATTAATAAGTTAACTTAATTCCTTCATGTTGTCCAAACACAAATTGATTGTGTGGAACCCAGCATTTTCTACAGTGCACAATTATTGTATTTTTTTGGGTGACAGCTAAATTGTTTTATGTTCAATCAACTTAAAATTGTAAACACTATTAAGTTAACTTATTCGATTTGCATCAGGACGACATGAACGGATTTTGCGTAAGCACAAAAAACGTATAGGGTTCCACACAATTCATTCATGCTGTCCCAACACAAATCGATTTAGTTAGCTTAACACTTTTAACAAATTTATGTGGATTGAACACAAAAAAATTAAGTTGTACCAATGAAATCTCAAGAATTGTGTTGGTTCAGCTCATTTTAAACAAGTAGTCTGAACAAGCTAAATATTTTTTTTTTTTTTTTGAGTGAGTGAGTGTATTATATAGAAAAGCTTATAGTATTTGCTGGTTATTTTTATTTATTTAAATATTATTATTTTATTTATTTTAATATATTTTTTAATCATCTACCTTTGCAATTTGACAAACTCTAATCTATTGTTATATAACTGTTTGGGGAACCAAATCTTGCTTTTGTGTTCCACTATAAAAACAGCATCGGGTTGAAGTGAGTAAATAATGCCTGAATTCATCCATTTCACCATCAGCAGTATTGGAGGAGAGGAGAGGCTGTGTTTGCTGTCCCCAGGGGTGGTGCTCCCTGCAGGGGTGAAGTCTGGGCATCTGGAGGCGAGACAACTCACCGGGCCACTCCTCCCGTCCCGATCCTCCCCTTTCCTGTACCCCTGACGAGCCCAGACGCTCCTCAAACAACAACTGTCCACCCGCCACAGCCTAATCCTTTGCAGGTGACCCAGGCAAAGGCCCGTGCAGCACTTTCCAGGCAGAACCGGGGCCATGAGGGGGTCGGACAGCATAGTAACGCCCCACTGCTTCCTCAAACACCAAACACAGACTTAACTCCTTCACAACCTGCCAAAGACACTGTGTTGAGAGTCTTAAAAAGCTCTTATTCTGTTTTTTTGTAGCAATGCACCAAGAGACACTCTGATAAAAACAAAATAAAACCCCAAAAGACCTGTACTGATACCTGTATTGATTGCTATACAACACTGAGCATTGTTACACAATTATATTACAAACATTTGTTAAATTAAATGCTCAGTATGTCATTTTGCCAATAGACAAGCACATATTCATAACAAACAAAGTAGTTTTATGACTCTGTTTGAAACTGATCTGTAATACATTTCCATCCTATGGCAAAACACTTATTGTAATATAGTTTCATGAAAACTCCTGTTTGCTGTTACAATCACTGAAGCTGCAAAATTTGGGGCCCTAACATACACCCGGCGCAATAAGGCGCAAGACGTTTTTTTTGTGCGATTTGTTGCTATTTTCAGACCAGCACAACCCTAATTCTCACATTTTGCACCACGTTGTTTAAATAGCAAATCCATTTGCGCTACTTTGTGGACTCATGGGTGTGTCGGTCTAAATAGGAGGTGTGTTAAGGCGCACTGTTGGAGCGTTGCTATATTGAGAAACTAAAATAGACCAGGCCATTGACCAAGTAAAAGCTGGTCTAAAGTCCAGTGCAGAGCGCATTAGTTATGTGCCTATGCAGGTTCAAACGCTTAATACACACAGCATGTGCAGCAATACACAAATATATTTACATATGAAAAAAAAAAAAAAAAAGACAAAAATGTTACAAAAATTATTATTTTGTACATAAATATAAAAACCACTGGCTGCATGCCTTCATCTCGGGGGGCTTTATTCAGTTTATTCATGACAATTAGCATTTTTATTATAATGTTATTATTATTATTATTATTATTATTATTTATATGCATATTTATATTTGTTTGAATAAAAAAAAGTTTAGATTTGTCCACCTGTCTGGTTTTGGAGACGTTTGCATCACCATACTGGGCATAAAAAAAGAACATGTGTTTGGATATAACTATGTGTTTTTTTTTTTACCACACTTCATTATTATTGTTTATTTATTCATTTGCTGGAAATTAGAACTGAATTTAGAAATAAATTATGGCAATAGCAATATGTTAAATATGTAGGCACTGGATGTCTTCAGTGGAGTGAGTTTCCCCTGTTTCCTTATCCACGAAAGTAAAGGAGTAAAGAGTAAAAGTAAAGAGAAAGTAAAGAGGGTGAATGGAGGAAGCTCATTCTTTATCCTCGTGCTGCAGATGGTCTGTTTAACTGTTCTCGCTAGTAAAGCATTCTGTTTTTCCACTTACAAAGTCTGTCATGTAAATAGCAAATGTGCCATGGCGCAACGCAACTGACTCTTAAAGAGAATGTGAGATGAGACTCTGATTGGTTTAATGCACGTTATGCTTAAAACACACCCATAACTCATTACGAGAATAAGCCTTTTAGACCATGTGCCTAAAAGCCATATGTGCCACAAAGCATATTTTTCCGTCCATAAAATAGCAAAATTGGATTCGGACACGTCCTTAATGCTTTTGCACCATGCGCTTTAGACTTTGTGCCTAGATTGTTAAAATAAAGCCCTAAATCTCAAATTTTCAGCATATCATATCTGCACTTCTTTGTTGTTGGTGTTGTTTTCCAAGTGTGCAGTCATTCGAGCGTTTTCAGCAGACACTAATCTAAATGCATTTGACTGACCATTGTATTCATAATCTGTCTGTGATGGGTTATTATTCCCAGTGCTAAAAGAGAATAATCTAATGTAATTCATTTTTTTGCGACAATGATGATAGATGTACTTTGCGAGGCTGCCCTCATAACTTGAACTTGAATGGTATTTTTGTTGATTTTGATAATATTTTTGCCACAGGGCTTTATTAATTGGTAAAGTAAAATAAGTGAAATAAGTAAAACCTCCATTAAGAAATGTACTGCTCAAGACATGCTTGGGTTTATCAACTAGTTCTTCCAATGTTTGATCATTGGACCCTGTCTTAAATTGATTTGGAATAAAATAAGTGCAATTTATAAGTGCCCTGCACTCACTAGGGATTGAGGAAGACTATGTAATTGAAATTTGAATATGGAAAAAGAAGATGTGAATGTATATTATAAGAAAATGAAACATTTTAATGAAATGCAAAGTTATTGTAAAAAGCTTTAAAATAGCTTTGCATATAAACAAAGGCAATTCAGATTAAAGTCTGTTTCCATAATCACAATTTCTTTTTTGTAGTTCTGCAACACTATAGGTTTTTTTTTGTAAACCACATTACATGAACATCACTTAACAATATCTCTTTATCATCACTGTTAGTTCCATGTGAATGAACGATAGTAACTGCTGATAACCTTGAACTAGGGGGAATTCTAACAGTTGGTTGTTTTCGTGTAGATAGAGATGATTAAGAGCTTCGGGAGAATGCAAGCATTGAATGCAGCTCAGACTAGGATTGAAGAAAGAGTTTTAAAAGAAAGTTTGAAATGAGTTTGTTTCTGTCAATCATAGAGCATGTCTATTTAAGCCCTTTCTCAATTTGATTTCACAATACATATTGTTTCAAAGCAGCTTTGCAATAATCATCCCGTGAAACCCTCAGTGAGCAAACCAAAAGGTAACTCTGGGAAGTGGGGAAAATTCCATTAGATGTCAAAAGAAGAAAAACCTTGACAGAAACTGAAAGGCAAATGTACAATAAATGCACATATGCAAAATATTATCTTGCTACACGGTATGTGAAAAGATAGTAGTGTTCATTTTCATACATTTTTAAATGTGATAAAATAGCAATATTTGAAAGTGTTTTGGTAGTAATATTATGTGAACTACCTTGTAATTTTTTGAAAAAAGTCAGTTATGCATAAGAAGAGGGCATTTATTAATATACACAGTAAAAATGTCATGTGAAATATTACTATGCTTATATGTAAATATATTCTACATTTTTTAATTTTATACTCACATACACACTTGTTTTTTGTGAATTGTGGGGATATTCCATAGGTTCCCATTGTTTTTATACTGTACAAAGTATATTTTCTTTCTACGCATCTACCCCAATCCTATCCCTAAACCCACCCCTCAAAAAAAAATGTGGGGAAATGTGCATTGTCCTCATAAGTCGCCTTCTCCTAATTGTAAAACCAGCATCATACACATGTTATTATACACATTTGTGTCCAAGACACACATGTATAAAAAGATGATGAAGATATATAAAGGCTGGTTTATACTTCTGCGTCGAATGATCACTGTGACCCATGGCGCATGCCTTGCGCATAGCCATGCATTTATACTTCTGCATGCTGTTTGTGTTGCTCTGCAATAACACTTCCAAAGCGCTAGCTGGCAGTAGGTCATGTTATGTTTGAGTTTCTTCGCAAGTGTTTTATTTTTTTCTGAATGCTACCTCAATGTACAAGTGTCTAAACTCGCTCATTTAGTGGCGGTAGCCGGCAGATGTGCAACAACTTTAATCATAAGGTAAACACAAAACCAAAGTTTCCATCTGGAGCTCTATCACAGGACTCAACACTTGTAAACACTCACTCGGTCGGGCTCGCGGCTCTCAGCACCGCCCACACTTATCACAGCTACCAAGCCGACCAATCACAGAGCTTGTGCTACGTGTCGTTGTGACGTGTAGTTACATTTTTTGAGAGGTGCACGTCAGCGTCGGCGTTAGCCATGGTGAGGGCTATGCGACAACACACAGGCTGCACCGGACCATACGCGTACGCTTGAGGCAGAAGTACAAAATCAGCCTTAACTGTCATCATATTTAAATGCAAATTTCACATAACATCGCAATGTGACTTTTACATTTAAATATGGTGACAGTAGCACTTACTTTGTACAACAATTACCTTATATAGTTTTACCCTCTGGCAGAAACATCAGGCAGTCTTCCATAAATATGAGAAGTTAATGAGTCAAAGCAAAAAATAATAAAAAAATAACCCTCAGTGTCTCTTTTCAGCCTTTTACTTCTTATTTTAGCTCATAACAGAGCTATTTCTAGAAAAGCACTGAAGGTCCTTCTTTAACATCGTTCTGGTGTCCCCAGACTTTCAGAAGTAATCATCAGATATGGGACTACATCAAATCTTAATCAAACACCATAATGACTTAATACAAGCTTAATACAAAGAGATCAAATCAAGTCTCTCATGAACACATAATCAGTTTAAAAGCAAGAATGCTGATTTAGGATTAATTTTAGTCCTCTGTGTACCCGTAAGTAAAGTTAAATGAAAAAAAGAATTAGCGTTTTTTCCTCTGTGATCCTACGAACAAACCCAAGTCTCAATTAGTATTTTTAAGCACCTTCTGGCAACATACTGTACAACAATATTAACACCAAAAATGATAACTACATCGGTACCAACGTTTCTAGAAATAGAAGATAACATTTAGTTTGTTATAAGCATGCACTGCAGTTTTGTTGTCCGCCACAATGCTTGTGCATAATAGATCCTGATTGGGTCCTCGATGTGTTGCATTTCCCTAGTTTGGAAAAAATAAGACTTAATTAAAATGGTTCTGGGACCAAGTTCACTGCCATGTGGCATCTTTTCATAAATTACTTCCGAAGCCAAGGTAATTGTAAGTGGACAAAATGAAGCTGATGCTGTCAGGTTTTACATGTGTACTGATGTTGTCTTCACTTTTGGTATCTTTGTTTATATGTACACAATGTTGAAGCAGTATGTTTATATATATGTTTTGTTGTTAGTTATGTTGATCAGTAAATATATGTTGTTCTTTTTGACGATTTAAATAAATAAAAAGGGGGAAAAATGACTGGATTCTTAAGGTTTTATCAATTATCAGCTCAAAAGGAAAATCACTCTGAAAGTGATCCCAATTGGTGTTGAATCTGATGTTTTTATATACAGTTGAAGTTAGGGATATAACGATTCACAGTGAGTCGGTTGAAAATCGAATCAAATATGTGATGATTCAAATCGATAGAAATGTTGAATGAATCGTGATAAATTTTTTTAACAGAGGGGGCGCTGTGTGTTTACAGGTGAAACTCGCTTTACCTGCACATCAGCATCAAGAAGAAGTGGGTCGGCAGAGTAAAATGACAGCGGTGAAGTGCGCCAGACAAACACAAACTGTGTGCAAATACTGCAAAACGAACAGAATATGATGCACATAAACCGTCAGGACAGTGGAAAACTACTGTCACAGATGTCTATACACAAAAAACTATTAATAAGCCAAACCACGTGGACCGGATGATTTGCAGCACGGGACCTGATGGGACCCGACAGGTTCGGGTGGGGGCTTAATGTCTATTATTTTAGACTGGGGCAGGCTGTGCTTGGACTTGCAGGATAAATGAAAAGTTATGTAACGCATTTCGATTAGCACGAGAAAGTAATCAAATTGTTTGTTAAACATTAAAACCCATCCTTGCAAAGGTGAAACAAATGATGACGGAGAAGTCAAAAAGAGCGAATTTTGACTGCGGTCAAGCCAGCCGCCAGTTCAAAAAGAACAGTCATTCTAGCCGCTAAGGTATTTCGGCGGTCGCTCATACACACTGCGTATTACGGTAGAGCACTAAACAGCAATGTACAGCATGTGACGAGGTTACTCTCTACATTGAAACCACTCTCATGGAAAATGAAATGGATGTTCTTGGCTGGTGGAAGATGAACAAACAATCCTACCCAAAACTTGCAAAATTAGCCAGATCAGTATGCATCTCGGCCAGTATAGCAGCAGCAGTGAAAGGGTGTTTAGTGCTGCTGGACGCACCATCAGTTAGCACAGGACTGCGCTAAAGCCATTTACAGTGGATTCAATAATGTTCCTCCACAAAACAGGTAGCCTAATCTTGGTGAGTAAAGTATTTTCAAATTATAACTAAATATTAACTAAATATTAACTAAAATACCCGTGCCATATACCATATTGCCAAATACCCGTCATATTTAGAATTTATTTTAATTTTATTTATTAAGAAATACTTATTTTTATTGGTGTGTTGGCCAATTTAAAGGCTAAGTGTATGTATAGGTCTATTTAGAGTGCTGAGATGTTAGGATGTTACAGAGGACTTATTTTATTTCTTTGTTCCAACTTCCAAGTGGCCTATAGCCTACGTTTTTGTTATAAATAAATTTTTAAAACCTATAAACGATTCATTCTTGAAAAAAAGGCAAAGGAGCTGTGTGCATGTGCACATTGGAATAATGTCGGTCTATAAACGCGTTTAGGCTTTTAAAAAGCTGTCAATCAAAATGTACTTGTCGGACTCGGGCCGAATTCTGTCTACTTTTTATGGCCCGATTACAGCTCTACTACAGAGATCACACGGTGCATCAGTGTCTTCATAGCGAAAGTGTGAAGATGTTTTTCAGACTGAAAGAGAAAGTTGTTCTGTTACAGAAGCAGGTATTAGATTATTTTTACCCTCTCATTTTTAAATTAGTTTTTTGCATATTATAATTTAAATTATTTTATTAAATTAATTTATTATAATTTATTAACTATAATATAATAATTTGTTTATTATTATTGAATATTTAAAAATGTCCAAGATTATCTCTTAAGTGTATCACGCTGATACTTATGTTAATTAATTATACAAGAATTAATTATTCACCTTCATAATCATGCTCAACTTCTGTCTCTATCCTACTATATAATTAATAATATTATAATCAGTATGTGGCCAGTGGCCAGTCCCATAGAGCAGAGGGCCTATTGACCACCTCTGTACACACTGCTCTCTCCACACCAGCCATCTCAGTCCCCAGTGAAAGTTTTTTTCAGCAGGGGACATTGTAAATGTGCAAAGACCTCAGCTTATTCCAGACAACATAGATATGCTGATATTTCTTTTAAAAAATGTAAAATCCCAGCACAGTCACACACATTATTCTTTTTTATTTTTGGAATTTATTTGTTTTTAAAATAGCAATTTGGTTATGGCAGAAAATGTATTATTTTGGAAAAAATAAATAAAAGGGCTCTTCACCTTAAATTTGTTTCAAATAATTTAGTTAAAAATTGTGACTAAATTGTGAATCGTGAGATTAGTATCATGAAACGCATCGAATCGTGAGTCAGGTGAATCGCTACATCCCTAGTTGAAGTCAAAATTATTAGCTCTTCTTTTTCCACTTTTCTTCCCAAATGATGTTAATCAGAGCAAGGACATTTTCACAGTATTTCCTATAATATTTTTTCTTCTGGAGAAAGTCTTGTTTGTTTTATTTTGGCTGGAATAAAAGCAGTTTTAAGTAGTATTTTTTTCTTTTATTGTCTACAGAACAAACCGTCATCATACAATGACTTCCCTAATTAGCCTAACTTCCTTAAATAATCTAATTAAGCCTTTAAATTGCATTTTAAGCTGAATACTAGTATCTTGAAAAATATATAGTAAAATATAATTTACTGGCATCATGGCAAAGGTAAAATAAATCAGTTATTAGAAATTAGTTAATAATAATGATAATAATAATAATAATAATAATAATAATAATGTTTATAAATGTGTTGAAAAAAATCTTTCTGTTAAACAGAAATTGTAAAGTGTGAAAAAATATACAGGGGGCTAATAATTCTGACTTCAACTGTATTTACAATGATTTTTACTATTTTTTTTTCATATAACTACAGTAAAACTCAAAGCGAGCATCTATAATCTCTTGTGACAAAGAAGTCGCATGTCGAGGTGACGACGAATGAACTCGGAGACACAACATCGCTGTGATTCAACCAAGCGTCTGTCAAGGTTAGAGTGCCCCATCAGATAGTGAGAACTTATAGCCTAATGGAAAACAACCAACTATCTCTCAGTTGGTCGGAGAAACATAATGCGCTGGGAATCAGTTGGCCACCAGCCACAAACAACAGCAGGGCAGCTGTCAGATAGCTATGGCCAAAGTGCAAGGTGGACTGGAGGTGCTGTAATTGAAAGTTGGCATGCTCCAGGAAGCATGACACAAAATCAAGTGGCTCGAACCTTATTTTTCCATTGGATGGATGCCGGAAAAGCAGAAACAGAAGAGAGAGAGAGAACCAACCCTGTCTCTCTCCACCTGGTAGGCCACTGGGCAGGCCGTAGAGGGCTAAGCGCTTGGGGAAGAGTTGCCTAAATGGTGAGAGGTCTGGGGACTAGAGTGTTAAATCCTGCCTGACATGGCTAATGCTTAAATCTTATTCCCCTTTTCTACAACAACACAGGATCAACAAAGCCTCAGCCAAAATCCTTTGAGGCAGTGACACAGAAAATTCCCATCCTGGAGCTTTCTACGGGAACAACAAACAGAAGTGGTAAATACAGCTGCATATTTTTGGCCAGATAACGTGCCACATCCCCATTCACAGCCCCCTTCCTAAGCAGGACCCCTTGTTGCCCCTCGACCCGCTGCATCTACTTCTCTCCCCTAAGACCAGGATCAGCGCGCTCCATGCTTGAGCGGATCGTAGCGATGCTTTGACTTTCACAGTCTTGTCCCGTGACCCTCCCGCCCCTCGTTGCACACACAACTCTTTCTCTCTCTCTCTCTGTGTGTGTGTGTGTGTGTCTCTGCGTATCTGGTGCAGGGCCTGCGGTTGTATGCCCTAAACATATGTGGGGCATAGAAATGGGTCAAAAAGGAGAGAAATAATGGTGAGACAAGCTGACAAAGAGCAATATGACAAAAGGTGAAGAGAATAGAGGAGACAAGAGGAATCAATCTTCCTGCAAGCTTCAGCTCCAACCCTAAGCAAGCTACTTACAGTAAGATGACTTTGATCAATCTGATGATTACAGACAGGAATGGTGGAGAAGAGTGAGAACTTAATTGTGCAGGAAGGTAGATCTCTAAGAATAAGCTCTAGATCTCTTTAAGGCAAGTTATTTCACTCGGCAGCAATATTCGAAACACCTCTCGGGTATGCAAGTTCATCTTATTGAATAGGGGAAAACTTCTCCAAAAAATGCTCCAAATGTGTTTGCCGAGCAGCCATATTCACTATTACATTTTTCCCATTCAAAACAATACAAGTCTTGTGACTTCTATATAATTTGACTGTGGATCCCTGTTCTAGGCTTTTGCATTTTAAGAAAGTTTTCGTTTTATAGTAACTGATATTACTGACAGATGTACTTGCTTTTAGGCATGTTTGCACCACAAGAATTGGGACTAGATTTAAGCAACAGGAACTTCTTTTATGATGACTACACTACCTAACAAAAGTCTTGTCGTCGATCCCAGTTGTAAGAGCAAATAATAACTTGGCTTCTAGTTGCTCATTTGAAAAAGTGGTAGAAGGTACATTTTTTTCTGATGAATCATCTGTTGAACTGCATCCCAATCATCACAAATACTGCAAAAGACCGATTGGAACCCGCAGGAACCCAAGATTCTCACAGAAATCAGTCAAGTTTGGTGAAGGAAAAATCATGGTTTGGGGTTACATTCAGTATGTGGTGTGCAAGAGATCTGCAGAGTGGATGGCAACATCAACACCTTGAGATATTAAGACATTTGTGCTGCCCATTAAATTACAAACCACAGGAGAGGGCAAATTCTTCAGCAGGATAGCACTGCTTCTCATACCTCAGCCTCCACAACAAAGTTCCTGAAAGCAAGAAAGGTCAAGGTGCTCCAGGATTGGCTGGCCCAGTCACCAGACTCAGACATTATTGGGCTTGTCTGGAGTAAGATGAAGGAGGAGGCATTGAAGATGAATCCAAAGAATCTTGATGAACTCAGGGAGTCCTGCAAGAATGCTTTCTTTGCCATTTCAAATGACTTTATTAACAAGTTAATTGAATTATTGCAAAGATGTATGCAGTCCTCCAAGCTCATGGGAGTCATACACAATATTCATTATTTTTCCACAGCATCATGACTTTATATTCTACACTGTACATTATTTCTGCTAAGTGACAAGACTTTTGTCTAAGCAAAGTCAGACCCAATTAAATAATTAAAAATTAAGGCATGATCATATTTTATTTTGGTCAAATAAGCGTAATCTAGAGGCCTTTGCCTTTCATATAAGCCACTTCTGATACCAAATGATCAACTAGACGTTAAATTATTGTTTGTTGTTTCTAAAACTTGGATAGACGACAAGACTTTTGTCAGGTAGTGTAACTACTTTAGTGTAGGGCCTAACCTCTGTACACTCTCAGAAAAAAGGTACACGCTGGTACAAATAATGTTCCTTAGGGAACAGTTTTGTACCTTTGTAAAAATTGTAGCTTATATGGCACAGAAAAGACCTCCTACGATACTGTTCTGTACCTTTTATGGTACAACTGAAATAAAAGTACACAATTGTTCTCATATAAAAGGTACAAACTTGAACAACTCCTTTATTACAATATAAAACAAGAATCCTCATTTAAAAGTATGTTTAAAGAACCTTATAAACATTAATTATTAAGTTCTATAAAACAATAATACAAAACAACTGGTAAAACATAAAACTATCGGTATTGTAAACTTAACATTTAAGGCATTTTAAATAAATGTTTGGTAAGCATTTTCAACACTGTTAAGGTACAGAGTGTCTTGTCACTGTGATGGTACATTTATGGATCAGATTTGTACTTTTAATAAAGGTACAATATTGTATCTGAAGGTTTTTAAAACCAAAGATACGTTTTGGTTTCCCATGGTACAAATCCTGTCCTTAAAGGTACAAACTGCAATGGTACAAATGTGTTTCTTTGACTTAAAGGGTCACGAAACACCAAAACACATTTTTTGAGCTGTTGACAGTCATATATGTGTCCCACGCTGCTATAAACACTATTAGGACACATATATTGCACTAAAAAGTGAAAATTGGTTGTTTTTGCGTTATTTTGAGCAAATTCGTTCTTCCGGTTTGAAACGAATTTTTGAAGCTACGTCACGGCCATGAGATACTTAGGTGTAAATCCAGCAGTACAGTGGCTGTCTGTCTTTTCTGGGGCGTTCTGACGTATCTGAGTGCGCAGTATTAATTCATGAGAAGACGTGCTTCAAACCAATCAGCGCGCTCTATTGTGTATGACGCGAAACTTCATTAATATGCATGATAGCTCCGGAGACTGTTTACCAGTTTACAGCGTTCAGACGGCAGAGAGACGCCACGTTGTGTTGCCAAAACAAGTGAAAGTACAAGAATTTCAAGACAAGAGTCGTAGGTGTTATTAGTGTGTTGCAACGAAGGTTTTGTTTTCATTTTCCCTTTATGGGAGAGCAGCTGGACTCACGTGTGGATTACAGTGCACGCGACACTCGACAGAAACGCGTTTGTAAGGAACATTTTTACACGAGAGCTTTTTCTCATCTGGAAATGGTGAAATCCATATTTGCCGCTCGTCTACTTTCAATAAAAAGACACAGCTCCAGTTTGATTGTCTGTCTACAGATTTGGTAAGTGTTTGCAGTGCAGTGCCCTTTGTTTAAATGCTGCTCTCCGAGTGTAAACATGTAAACACAAACTATTTCCGTCGTGCAGGATTTTCGCCGCATTTTGTGACAGGATAGTCTATACACACACGGCTTTCTGACGCTACCTACCGAGTACATAAGTTACAGAGAAATGCGGAGGATTTTTTTCTCTTATTCGCCGTAACAAATCAGCCTCTGTGTGTTTGTTTTTCCTGTCAAACTTAGCGCGTCCCTTCTATGCAAAATCTTATCCTCTTTCCCTCCCCCGACACTCCCACACTCCCAGAGCTGGACACGCCCAACTTTCCTGACTTTTTTCAAAACAGAGTTGTGAAAACACCCTGCTGAGACAGGGGGTTTCGTGACCCTTTAAGGTACAATTCTGTTCCATAAAAAGGTACTGCCCCAGTGACAAGGGTTACTATCTTCTTTGGTACAACATTGTACCATTTTTCTAAGAGTGTACAATAAAAATTACCTGTGAGGTTAAAGTACTTTGAATGGTTGAACACATACCACATCATAAAATGGATCGATCCATTCCTTGATTCTGATTGATTGAGCCATATTCAAAGCTGTTGTGCATTACACTACAAACATACACCAATGACTTTTATGTGGAAATCCTTCTGCTATAAGTTGTGAGTCAAAGAAGCTTTTTTTTATTTGTCGCTTTTAGTGAAACATTGCTACATGTGTGGAAGAACTGGTTTATAAAATCAATAAGCAATATGGGTTATAGCCATAAACACATAATATGCACATGCATAATCTTTTTTCAAGTCTCTCATTTTTGGGTGTTAACATAAACATGACAACTGCACCATCTATGCATTTCCAGTCCCAAAAACAACATTGTGTATTTAACCAGGCAAAACACATAATAACTTTTCAGTTTTGGGCTGAAAACACTGTCATGTAAACAGCCCCTTAAATTCACTGTAAGCCACGACTTCTTTAGGCTTATTGCTTTAACACACAACAAAAACACAGCTTCAAATCAAGCCATCCTCTAATAATTGATTCTATTGAATACTGTGTTTACACTGCTGTTAGTTGGCTTACGTCACTTCAGGATGCTGAAAATGAAACCAAAAAATGGCACAAGAGGAAATTTAGTTTAGCTTGGGTGAATGGTGGCTAGTTCCTATAACTAATTGGTTCAAAAGACCCTCATATACTGCCCTCTCATAACAATAAATAATAATAAAACACCATGGGACAATGAGAAGGGACAAGTCCAGACACGACCAGGTGAGAATACAAGAAAAAATATAAACGCAGAAAAGAAGAACTGGAGGGTAAAACGCAGGGAGGAGGGGAAGGGCTCTGTTTGATGTAATCCAGGAAGTTAGTTCTGTAACTTAAACCCTCCATCTTGAAAAAGAGCACAGCCGAAAACTGAAGGAGGCCCTTGTCTACTGGGCGCAAGTTTTCCACATCTGTCTTCCGCATTGTGCCTCTCTCTATAAACAGCCCCCAAACTTGTTATGACTGCATGAGGATTTTTGGGAACGTTTTAACACTGATTGCATTTAAGCGTTAAATCATCCATATTAAAGTTACCAGAGTGAGAAAACAAATTACTGCACAGCATTCGGCTTCTCACAAAGATATCCACATGTGTTTATGCAACGAGAGTCATTTCCATGCCCGCAATGGGGATACTTGTTATTCCTTCCTATATTGTTTTCTTTTTCGCCTCAACTTTCTTTTTTTTTCTTTCTCTTATGGAATGCTGTCTAACGCACTCTCATTTTCTCCAGGACATCTGACAGGTCGCTGCCTTTGTAAACAATCTCACTGAGCTATAACCAGTACCTGATACCACGTTCCCCCTGACAGTAACCTGGCAACTCACTGCGAATTTCTTGCTTTCCGTGTGAAGTCCAAAACAAACAAGGATGAACATTACCAACAACAAAGTTCCTTTTCAATATTCGCTTGGCTGCTGTCAAAGCAACCTGCGGCTCCTCCTCTCTCCTCCTCAGGCCAAAGGCCCCTGGTTTTCCCTCTGTGTACTGTCAATTCTTTTATTGTGCAAACGACCAGAAGCCAACCCCGGTATGAGCTGAACTGAAAAGAATGTGCAGACTGCAGGAAAAAAAAGAGAAAGAGAAAGAGAGATGATGGAGGTAGGAGTGGTTGACTTTATTCCTTAAATTCAAAGTAAACTGATTGATATAACAATTATTGAAAACAAAAGCATCTTTAAGTGGTCACACAGGGTGAACCTGCTAAAAAAAAAAAGTGTCATTGACTGGCAGTCTGTTGCACCTGTCATTGTGTGCCTCTGGTGGACAGAAGAGTTAGGGCTGCACAATATATAATTTCAGCATCAATATCGTAAAGTGCACATCCGCAATAGTCACATCAAATGAAGTGCCTTGTTGAGTTGTTGAGATTATAGTTAACCAGGAGCAACAGTTCAGAACAAAGAAGATTCTTGGATTCACTGATGAAAACTATACCGTGAAGATTTATCATGTGCATGTGTTTTTAAGGCCAGTGACTGTGTAAACATTCAGGCATGAGAGTTTAAAGTAGTAAGGCATATGTACTGTTTGTAACTCCAATACAGATGCATTTATTGAATTATTTATACCATGAAGTTTATAAGGTGTTATTTAACATTTAATTATTCAGTTTCTGTACCTGAATACCGTGATATGTTAATATTTCACATTTATCTTCCCGATAATAATCCAGAATGATCCCCATAATCTAGCTCTATATTGAAGGGTAAACACTACTACATGTGATGATTGTAGAGCAGGGGTGCCCAAACTTGGTCCTGGAGGGCCAGTGTCCTGCAAAGTTTAGGTTCAACCCAATCAGACGCACATGGGCTGGCTAATCAAGCTCTTACTAGGTTTTCTAGAAACATCCCTGCAAATGTGTTGAGGCAAGTTGGAGCTGAAATCTGCAGGACACCGGACCTCCAGGACTGAGTTTGGGCACCCCTGTTATAAAGCATTAACAGTGCGCAATTTATTAAGTAAATGATTGTAATGGGAAAATACATTTAATCTAAAGATACATGTAAAGATACATGACAAACAATATAAAAATAGTCAATAAGGAAAAATATATATATATATATTTTATGTATTAAAATGTATTGACTTATTAAAATAAATATTTAAATTAATATATACATTTGCATTTTTATGAATAAATATGAAATTTAATGAAATGGGTATAACACAACTCCCTGTGTTTTACCCTCCACTTCTGCTTCTTTGCTCTAATATGGTCTCTTTTATTTCATTTTCTGGTTTTGTCTGGTCTTGTCCCTTCTCAATTGCTGAAAAATACTATAATAATAATAATAATAATAATAATAATAATAATAATATTAATAATAATAATAATAACAACAATATTAAATAATAATAATAATAATAATAACATTATTCAAGAATAATAATAATAATAATAATAATAATAAATAACAATAATGATAATAATAATAAAAATATAGAATAATAATAAAAATATTAAATAATAATAATAATAATAATATTGAATAATAATTAAAAAATTTAATAATAATAACATTAAATAATAATAATAATCATAACAATATTAAATAATAATAATAATAATAACAACAATATTAAATAATAATAATAATAAATAATAATAATAATGATAATAATAATAAAAATATAGAATAATAATTAAATTACATAATAATAATAATAATAACAATAATAATAATAATAATAATAATATTGAATAATAATTAAAAAATTAAATAATAATAATATTAAATAATAATAATAATCATAACAATATTAAATAATAATAATATTGAATAATAATAATAATAATACTATTAATAATATTCAAATATTTAAATGACCATTGCAGAAACGTAAATAAATTAAACATATGAATATAATATAATATAATAAAAATATATTTGTGTATTTAATGTGTAACTAATATAAATATTTTATATTTTTCTATACTAATTTAAATCTAATAAATATAGATACACATAATTTCACATGTAAATGGTTTGCTTTGTGCAGACACACTCACCGAAAACATACACACATACAGTGTACGTACATACACACATACAGTACATACCAAAAAACAAACAAAAACTTAACTT
Organism: Danio kyathit; assembly: GCA_903798195.1. NCBI lineage: Eukaryota > Metazoa > Chordata > Actinopteri > Cypriniformes > Danionidae > Danio > Danio kyathit. Next base: position 25,199,706 of record LR812529.1, on the reverse strand, counting down.
ACAGCAGGGAATCTCTCGGCTTGTTGAATGTGTATCTGTATAGTACCAAACAGATTAACACATGTGTGACTGACTGCAGAGAGGCTGTAGATGCTCAATAAAACACACACAGAAGAGTTAGATTACATACTACATCACCAAACACATGGCCAGCCCTGTGCTGTTTTTCTATACCGTTCCATTACATATAGAAATCTGCAATTTAATTCAATTAAAACTTTCAAACATCCTAATTGGAAACAACTGGCTGGAAAAACAGAATTACATAAACACAACTATTTCACCAGATTACATCTAATATTAGCCATCTGGCCCTTATTAAGGCCACAATAATAATAATAATACAACAGGACGAGGAGAGAGAGATTGGGAACTATTTGGGTTAAGCGTCAATTCCCAATTTAATTTAAGAAAATAAACATTCCTGTGTTTGCAAGTGCACACCTCAGCTGCTCTGTGATTCAAAGCTAATACGGCTGAAAAGGTTTTATTCTGACTCACGATAGAGAACACGTGTTGAGGGATTCTTCCAAAAGCAAAAGTTATTAAGAAAGCTTGTGGATTTTAGGAGCTCTCAAAATGTGTGAACGGTATACTGTATATATATTCAGATTTGCAACTCTATAACCACCATTGCCCTTTATGAACTGAAAGTAATGACTTGTGAGTTTGTGTTCAAAGAAGAAAACAAAAAATGACAGTCAAAATCCATCAGGAAAGTATCATTTTTTTTAAATGTTTTACACTTTCACTAAAATAGATTTCTTTGCCAGCAACAGTGCTGATGATAACAAACAAAAAATTGAAATCGCATTTGAGGCCTTGAGATGAAGTACCATATGAGTTAATTTTTTCAAATTTTGAGTAATACAATTTTTTTCATTTGGATTGGGACCATTACATTATATATTTTTATTTTATTTGAAGATAGACATCAAAAGCTTCTTAATGCTATGAAGACAAAATCTTTCAGTGTCACTATTAAAAATTAAATTAAAAGTTATTGTGATTTATATTTCTCAAATGTGGAAGAACGGTATATGTCCAGTTAGTGCACATGGGATAACAGTATAATTTGAACTCATCATATCACTTTAAACCACTAAAGATCTGATTCCTTTATGTACAATACATAGACCTTCTTACAGTAAAGGCAATAACAATCATTATTATTAACAATAAACAACAAATAAATAAGAGTGTCACGATGGCGCAGTGGGTAGCACAATCACCTCACAGCAAGAAGGTCGCTGGTTTGAGCCTCGGCTGGGTCAGTTGGCATTTCTGTGTGGAGTTTGCATGTTCTCCCTGTGTTCGTGTTGGTTTCCTCCGGGTGCTCTAGTTTCCCCCACAAGTCCAAAAACATGTTGTATACACAAGTGTATGTGTGTGAATGAGTGTGTATGGATGTTTCCCAGTGATGGGTTGCAGCTGGAAGGGCATCCGCTGCGTGAAACAAATGCTGGATAAGTTGGCGGTTCATTCCGCTGTGGCGACCCCAGATTAATAAAGGGACTAAGCCGAAAAGAACATGAATAAATGAATGAACAAATAAATAAATACAGCAATAAATACATAAAACGCAGACATGCATCAAAGCTAAATATTGTTGTTTATTTAGAAAAGCTAGCACAGCGCACTGGTGTATATACTACTTCAAACTGTTCTCGCGCTCCACCATCTCATGATATAAATACATATATAAACAAATAAACTCTGCTTGCCATAGTTTGCACAGGACTGGCAGGAAATATGCATTGATACAGCTTTATTATATATGGTATGTGGTTTATTTTGATAGCATTTCTATTCTTCTTAGTGGACATAATCAATTTTTTTGCGTGAAGCTATTTTAATGTTTAAAATATAGACTCTTGGTCACGCGAAAGTATCCCAAAAACTGTTTCTTTAAAATAAGTTCACAAATACAATTAATGTCACATGGTTATCTCATTTTTAAAAAATTGACTTTTTGTTTGTCGCACACACTCATTTTTTTAAAACTTGTTGTTTAAAAAAAAAAATGCTGAATTTTCCATATACTAAAGGCTGAGCAATTGTTTGGAACATAATAAACACCACCACAACTACCACTACTCCATTTTTGAACCCTTGCCAACAAAATGGATGTCAAACAATGTGACTTTTTGCTCAAATGGCACTTGGATGAAATATTGCTCTTATACTGTAATGGGTTTCAATGGGGACATTTTTGGGTTCATGAGAAAACAAAAAATGCAACTAGTGTAAAATACATTTCTAAAATAAATGAGGGTAAAATACAGCAATTTCATGGGGCAAAATTTATGCTGCTTACATTTACAACCAAAATGATAAAAAGAAAAAAGAAACAAAAATATGCACAAAGCTTAACACACACTGTAACTAATAAGCACTGTTTTATGAAGCTTTTAAAATAACATCTGTGGTATTAAAAAATGCATCTTTGTACAGTATGTACAACAAAAGATTTCACTTTATTTAGTTCTCTTAAAAGGCAAACTATTTGCTCTAATAAAAAATAACAAGTTTAACGGCAGTCTAACTCTGAATGCTGATTGATTACAGTGTGGAATGCTGGGTAAAAGAGATATGCCCATTGGTGAAAAGCAATTAATTTCAGTGTTTGGAGGCAAGCACGTCCTCTGCCCTGTTGGGCGGAACTGAAGGAAACCAATTGGAAACTTGAGTCACACATGACTTTAAATGTCAGACTCAAGGTAGAATTGAGCAGGCTAAAAGAACTGAGAGAGTGTAGAGATCGCCGCTGCATGCATCATTAGAGAAACACATGAGCTGATTATGAATGGAGATGATCAGTACGCATTTGCAGTGCATTGTGGGGAAGTGCATTAGCATCAGGCACTAATCTCAGATCAGCCTACACGGGCAGGTCTCAGTCAGAGGTTAGATTAGAATCACAGTATGTGAACAGGTCAAGGATGGTGGAGCTGAACACAAAAGAATTGGTGTGTTTTGTCATGCAGACTATACTTTAAACAGAACAAACTTTAAACAGAGCAAAGTTCTGTGAGAACTGCATCCAATGACAAATGCACTACATAAATAACCATTTTTTTTTATGTCTGAGATTTTTCTGAATTGAATAAGGCTAAATAATTTTTTTTTTTTTTTTGTGTAGGATTTACACACAAAAATAATGTACATACAGCATAGAAGTATATGTACAGTACTAGTTATCAGTCAGTATTTCATATTCATTTTGTAGAGGTGTCAAAATTAATTGTTGCTTCGATGCACCAGGATGCAGATGCGAGTATCGGTTCAGTAATAATCATAACCTGTTATTATGTACTGACGTCATTTATCATATATGTGTTATATGGCAGTAGCTTACTATGGCGAGGGATAACTGCTCACAATTCCCTGCATGTGTTTACTGGACAGTCTTTCACTGACAGGGAAGTCAGAAAAAATGAAAGCTGTAAACTCTCTCTCTCTCTCTCACTCTCTGTGGCCTCTTTGACCTGCTGGCGTGTTCGTGAGGTAACGTTTTATCTCTACTTTCGGCTGTTACAACAATAAAGTTACTTGTGGATCCACACGAGCGTGTCTGCAGAGCGAATTTCTTCCACCACGTTGCAGTCTATAATGGATCAGCTGATTGCTGCGGTCGTTTAACATCAGTATCCGTAGCTACGTTTCCATCCACCTAGTTTTATGCACATTTTGGATATGCGCATAAAAAATTGGTTGATGAAAACACTAAGATGCGCATAAGTTTTGAAAATGCACATAAACAACGTATGCGCAAAACTGAGTAGGATAAACTTTTTATTTGATAAGAAAAGATGAGCATAAACTTCAATGGAAACACTTTTACCGAACAAATTTCAGTATGTGCATTAAAAAAGGTCATGTGATTTTGTTATAAGAGATCATGCGATTATAAAAATATGTGTGAATGGATAAACCAGCAGGCTGAGCACATTGTAAAACATCTGAAATGTTGTTTTGGTCATTCTAAAACGCCTTAACCATTTCAGTATTAGTGTTATTATATTATTAATTACCTCAAGAGCGTCTGTGCTCCGCGTCTCATGCATTCAAACGCCATCACGTGTTTACTGCATGTCAGGATTGCCTTCTGAGGCGCAAGTAATTTATTAAATAAAGAAAAGATTCACGCAGCTTCTCCTACCACAGCAAATTCCGTTTTTACTGTTGATATTTGGCGCCAGTTAATCAGGAAGTGACGATTTTGTACTCTTTGACTTGTTAGATGGAAATGCTGCTTTATTCACACGTCTTTTATGCGATATTCCAGTTTTGCGCATACAGTTATTTAGCATTTTGATCAATCATAGGCTTTTAAGAACTCGCTCGACAGCGCTCAAACAGCAAGTGAGATAATAATTACATTTGTTTATGTGCTATAAATGCTCATGTTGTTCTGTGCATGTACTTTACTTTCGTTTGATACATTCAAAAAGAGTGTTTTCTTTCAGCAGGTAAAATTAAAGATACAGTACATATATCTGACTGCTTGTAAAAATAATATATAAATATATTTATAAATGATAAAATTTATTAGAAGAATTGTGTTGTGAAGTAAAATATCTAATTGTGTATGGAAAGCATCATCAATGCACCGTAATGCACCGAGATATCGAATTGAACTGAATCGATGACATAATAATCGTAACCGAACCGTGAGACCAGTGTAGGTTCCTACACCCTTATCATTTTGCATGCACAATCCCCTATGTGTACAGTTAACAATATCTGTAACCTAACATTCACTAAATCTGTAATATTACTTTAAAAATTATTACTGGCTACTACTGTAAAGTGTTTTTACAATGCCTAAAAACACCATAGCATTTAAAAATATGTATTTTTCCATCTCTCTTATCAGCAAACAGCACATAACGATAAAATGAAACTCAGTTTTTATCAGTTTATTTTTATTATTAATTTAAAAGATGTTATTATACATCAGGTCACTCTTATACATGACCTTAATTAATACAAATATTAATTTGATACAGTGGCACTTATTGTGTTTAAATCTTTTTACATTACTAAAAACCCCAGCATGCAATGACATGTACTTAATTTATGCAATTACTAAATTATTAAATTTAGCTTTGACTGATTGATTGATTGATTGATTGATTGATTGATTGATTGATTGATTGATTGATTGATTGATTGATTGATTGATTGATTGATTGATTGATTGATTGATTGATTGGTTGATTGATTGACTGATTGAAGACAGTAGTAGTTAAAAGAACCTAAAATAAAGTGAGATCATTTTAAAGTCAATCTCAAAATATAACCATGAGTAGTTCAATATTTTCTTAAAATGTAGAGCCCGTTTTGACAAACTGCAGTCAGGACCAATACTTAATACCAGTATTGGCAGGCCTGCCTTGTAAAACATGACAGAGACAGACAAGTCAAATCTTTCATCTCGGTCTCCGTCTGTTCACTCAGCGCTCCACAGCCATGGTTTCACGCCGGCGCTTCACAAAAACCCCAAACACATGAACAGCCCCACCTTGCTCTCCCCATGTCTGAGTCCATGTCAATCATTGTTTGATCTGAGTTAATCCACAGGTAAGACCGGGGCTTTGAAACTGACAGAACACTGGTGCTGAGAATCAGCCTGTCAATTACCAACAAGATGGCCTGATTCACTTCAACAGGACTTCCAACAGTATTTCAGTGTACAGAAAAATGGACTCAAGTCTCTAAATCAGGTAAACATAAGCTTGTCAGGTCCATTTAAAGGCATAACAATGTGATCGTCAGTAAAGATGATTCCACAGATTCTTAAATCATCAGATAATTACTGTACTGTGTCGTTATAACAGATATGAAAATGCTATAATAATGAGTCAATAAATTAGGGCTTCACAATATATCCTATCAGCATCGATATCACAATGTGCAAATCTGCAATAGTCACATCGGAGTATCTTTAACATCAAGTTGGGATTATAATTAACCAGGTACAGTTCAGAGCACCTGATTTGATTACAAAGTTTAACCCTAATACTATAGTGTGAAAAATTAAAAGTTTTATATTTATGTGTTTTTAAGGCCAGTGACTAAGGTTTCAAATCAATTTAAACTATTTGGGCACAAGAAATTATAAAGTTTGCCACTTCAAGAAAGAATGATTGTTTATTTATTCAATGGAGACTACATGCAGTTAGGGGTGTGATGAGACACTTACTCCATGAGACGAAACGAGACAAGAGATTGGGTTCACGAGAACGAGACAAGATTTTTACAGTATTTTAAGAAATCTTCAATGATGAAATACGTGAAAGGAAAATATTTTATTCAACTGAAAAAAATATCACAAATTGCAAAAAACTATTTGGGTGCTTTTTTTAAACAACTTACCTTTTTAACAACTTGTAATGAATGTTATTTTACTTCTATTTTAATGAATTCAAGAGGACATGCAAACACTGCTAAATATTTTGCTAATATATGAATGGAAAATAGATTTTTATTCAACTGAAGAAAAATCACAAAATGTAAAACAATTCAGGTGCTTTTTTAAATCAACTTGTAATTAATGTTATTTTACATTTATTTTAATGAATTGTGTCATAAAGGACATGCAAACACTGCTAAATATTTAACTATAAACTCTACTGACTGGCTTCTTCCCTGTACAATTTCACATGAGAACTACTTTCCACAAACTGAACTTTTGTGTGTGTGTGTGTGTGTGTGTGTGTGTGTGTGTGTGTGTGTGTGTGTGTGTGTGTGTGTGTGTGTGTGTGTGTGTGTGGTCCTGTACTGGCTCGATGGGTGCAGAGAAGTGTCAAACAGCTGAGTGTTTATGGCTTAACTTGTCGCAAAATGTAGCTAAAAGTCCTACACAACGGTACTAGTTTGATTACGGAGTTTACATGTCTATATTGCACTTTAATAATGTGACTGAAATAGGAATACTCCGTCTTAACCGATTAGTGTTTACGACGATTATGGCTTTAAGCATATCTAAGTGTGGTTTATTTATAAACTAATTTCGAGAGGTTCACGTGCTTATGATCAACACGGCTGGCACCTTATCAGCTCCGTAATCTGCCCTATTAGATGATTACGGACACACTATAAATAACCAGAGATTTCACTCCAGTTATCTTCGTCTTGAAGTTCCCCCCTCCTTCCACCCCTACTTCCACCCTTTCCTATAGGGCGACACGGCAGCCCAGTGAATAGCACTGTTGCCTCACAGCAAGAACGCCACCAGTTCAACCTCCCATTGAGCCGGTTGGCGTTTCTGTGCGGAGTTTTCATGTTCTCCCCGTGTTCGCGTGGGTTTCCTCCGGGTTCCCCGGTGTCCTCCCACCGTCCAAAAACATACACCATAGCCAATCGACTAAACCAAATTATTGCCTAAGACAACTTTAGTTTACACTTTTCACACGGCGATAAGCAGGGTAGTTCTCGAGACCTTCCTGAGCTCGAACTTCCCTCTCGCCCTTCTAACAGGAGGGAGCCCCGGGCTCGAGGATATACGAGCTCAGGGCTCTCTCCCGGGACAGCTTGCCAATTACGCTTTATTGATCATCAGCTAAGTGTGAACTCTTGAAAGTGCTATTCCATCGTATGTTATGAGCCGTGGTTCATGCGTGTGGCTGCAGTTGTAGCAGCCTCTGATTTTGGAGACGGCAACCCTTGAACTTCGGAGTCCGGTGAAGAAAAAAAAAATTTAAAAAATCGGTTACGTCACACTTACCCACCCCAAACGAGTGATGCGCAACTTCAAGGCCAACCTTTCAGATGTGTGCAAAGCACTTGACGTGCAATCCTAATCCAATCCTGCCTCCAATCTTCAGTGCTAAATTCACCCTCACACTCCATCATAAAAGTAGAAATCTCGTCGTGATTTAGTCTCACGAGATACCATAGCCTGAGTTCTCGTCACATCCCTACATGCAGTGTTATTTTACATTTGATATTGAATTTCTTGATATTGAATTGAGTTACTGTTAAACTCACCGAAAACCATACAGCGATGTTTATTTTATTTTTATCATTGTTCTATATTTTTCATCCGTGCTTTAGTTTGCTGATTTCATGTATTTTGGGGTAATTTTGTATATTTTATGCACATGCACTTACCTACAATATTCCAGTTAAAGTCAAACTCCAGAAAAACGAAATATCCCAATGTCCATTTTTTCCAAAATCATGCAGGCCTACAATAAATCAATCATTTGACCTTGAAATGGTTTGCTTGTTTCTGATTGCTCATTTACAACATTTAATAACAATTCATACTGTACAGTCATTCATTTTGTTAGTATAGATGGAGGTGATTTTTCAGTAGAACATTAAAATTGTGGTCTTTGGTGATTTGTAAAGTGCAAATTAACTGCTACCCGCATTTTAACAGAAAAAAAAACGCATTCAAACTATATGAGGCCTTCCATTCATTAACATTCATTATTACCTTTTGAAACATCATTTACAGCTTTAATTTGTCAATGCCTGCAAACGCTGTGTCAGTAGTTCTTTAGCTCCGCGTCATGCATTGAAATAGTTTCATGCCCAGCTAGCCGTGGATTATGCTGATTATACCATGGACACTTGCCAGCCCTGACAAGATAAAACTATTCATTTTTGCAGCATTATATTTGTCAAAATGGCCAACACTGATGGTCAATTTTGTCAATTGTGGCCCATTAGATCTAACGTTCAGTTCACTAGGCAATAGATTAAGTAGTGTAGTTAGCATTTATTTGAATTGATGAATTATAGCATTTACTTGAATTACCAAGAGATGTGAAGGTTGCATTTGTGTCTTACCCACATATCTCTCTCTCTCTCTCTCTCTCTCTCTCTCTCTCTCTCTCTCTCTCTCTCTCTCTCTCTCTCTCTCTCAAACAATGAGCAGCTGTGATCTAAATGACTTCAAATACAGGGATTTTAGGTTCTCGTAGCTGAGAAATATTAATTAATGGTTGTGCATGAGGTATGTTATTAATAAAAAGTCAATAAAGGAATGTTTCTGTGTAACCTGAGAGCATTAAAACATTCCATCCAATCAGCATCATATATTCAGTCAGACCATAGTACAAATCATTTTAATGTACAGTGTAAAGAAATTAATCTTATTTAACTTTTGCTTAAAAAAAAATAATTATCATTAAGTTATTCATTTTGAAAAGTAATTTTAAATACTAAAATTAGGGGAAACTAAAAAGAATAATAATAATATATATATGTGTGTACTTGGTCTTGATATTCTGATAAATAATTTTTCAAGCATTTAATTTGGGCCTTCATTGCTACAAAGCATTTTTCTTTTTTTGTAATAAGCTTTATTAACTAGAATAAAGTTGTTCCTTAAAGGAAGCTTCTATTACTACATTTAAGCACATTTTTAAAAAGAGGTCTCTTAAGCAAATGTAATCCATTTAAGTATCCAATTATCCTTCAACTGAAGAAAAAGACAATGACCTATCATCTACTAGAGGTTTGTTTCATCAAAATGGTTTGTGCTCTTGCAAAGTCCAACCGTAAAGTAGCGTGCTTGAGCTAAGGTGCAGAAGATCAAGAATTTTAGCTAATTAAATAATGATGTGTGAGCTCAACTTGAACATGGCACTGTGCCCTACTTCCACAAAAAAACTGCTTGGATTTCCACAACAGACAGTAAAAGTTGGTTCTTTGGTAAAGCATTGCGCTTTAAAACAAGGGGACAGTTCAAAATTACACCAGGGAAAGTCATGACTGAGAATTATTGATTAAATTATTCAAAAGGATGCTTTTTAATTTTAAAAAGTTTAACCAAGTAACTTGTTTATTGAAATCTATTGTTTCAAAACACTAAGTCAACAGTCACACTGCAGTTTTAGGGCAAATTATTAACTTTGCAATGCAATTCAAAAGTGTGGATTAACAGAAAATAACTACTAACTTCACTGAAAAAATGATTCCTTTATTTGGGCTGAATTTAAACAAATTAGGTTGAACATTACTAAATAAACTTTTTTTTGTTTAAATTCAACCCATACAAATTGTTTGCAACAAGTTTGCAGAAATCATTTTTTTCTGAACCTGCCCCAAAACCTAACCTTAAGTGCACCAACCAATATAACAATTATGTAACACTTTAGTTACATAGGTACACTCAAAAAAAGATTTTTTGCTGCTTGTTTAAACTATTCATTTAAAATAATCGGAACACAATTCTTGAGATTTTTTGTAGGACAACTTAATCATTTTATGTTCAATCCACGTAAATTTGTTGAGTTAACTTATTCGATTTGTGTTGGGACAATGCATTTTTACAGGTGTACCAATTGTACCAAAAAGTACCAATTCTCACTATTAACAAGAGACATATTATTACGATATTAAGTTATTGACTGTTTATTATCACTTATAAAGAACATATTCTGCATGATATTGTTCTACATCTCTAATCCTACACTGTAAAAATCATAGCCTATATCTACTCAATTATATTGAGGTAACAGATTACAAGCAATATTATTAATTAAACTCAACAAATATATAATTAATTAAATTAGCTTATTTAAAATTATTCAATTCAAATTTTAAACAAAAATATTAATTTCATTGAACAGAAAAGCCAACACAATGTGAATGAAAACTACTCAATGTTAACATAAACAAAACATAAAATTTGTGGAGCCTGTTCATCAGCTCTAAAAAAATAATACCCTATATCTACACAATAAAATTAAGGTAACAGATAACAACCAATATTATTCATTAAATTCAACAAGTATGGACTGAGTAAAAATTATTTGAATTTAGCTCAAATTAGTGGAGCATGTTTAGCAGTGTGGAGCCACAAAACAGATTAACAACAATCTCATAATAGACAATACGGCTCATAGTACACAATAAAAAGTTTACATTTAAACAAATTGATAATCTTAAAAAAGGACTTTGCTAATGTTTTTTTAAACAGCATACACTGCCAAAAAAGGGGTTCCACACAATTAATTTGTATTGAGACAACAAGAAGAAATTTATTTAACTAATTAGTTTTTACAAGCTTAAATGGATTGAACATAAAATAAAAAGTTATTTATAAGAATGGTGTTATTTCAGCTGATTTTTAATACGTAGTTTGATCAAACAACAAACACAATTTTTTTATGTAAATAACTATTAAAATGCAGCAAATTAGGAGTTTGAGGCAAAAGTTAATGGTTTATTAATAGCGAACAAGAATTATACCTTAAAATATATTTTGTGTGACCAACAATTATTCAAATAACAATTAAAAAAACTAAGTAACAGGCTGGTGATATATGTTCTTATAAAAAATATTTTTTCAAATGACTAAAAATGTACATTTTTAAAACTTCAAAGTTACATTTTCAACATCATAATGCAAAGAGTAAATAAATAGAAAACACCCTCAAATCACAAGCTATGGGACATTTGTTTTTTACACAATGTGTACAAAAATGATACCAATACAAGATATGTCCAACAGATATTCAAAAAACCCAAAAGGTAAGACGCTCAAAAACCTGAGGAGATTGCCATCCTTTAACAACAAAGCCCCCCGCCCTCAGGCAAGCCATGTAAGATTACAGAATTCCAAGCAGTGACAGTGGCCATACAGTGTCTATACATCAGACAGTGACAGGACGCGGGGGTCTGGGGGGACACGGTGTACCCTTTCTCAATAGCCTGAGGGAGGAAGAGGAGGAGGAGGAGGGGTCCGAGCACATCTTGCAGGAAGCCGGCGGCAGATTTATATGCCGTTGATCAAGTTGCGAGTGAGTTATAGCCGGAGACCCCTCCTTGTCCGCAGGCCCAGCGTTATATCAACTCTTGCCCGACAGGCAGAGTGTCTTATTCTCAAATCAGACATCCATTACTGAATAATAGGGTTGAATAGAAGGCTTGAGTTTCCCTATGGGGGATTAGCCACCCATAATTTACTATCCATAACTTGAATGTGAGGTAATTCATACCCCTTACCCTGGCGGTGCCCTTGTCAATCAATTGAGGGAAGCGATGGGGGGAAACAAATAATGATAAATGAGGTTGTGTTATTCTTTTTTTTTACATGGTATATGTTGAGGTAGGGGATTCATTTTCAAATGCTGTCTGATAACTGCTGGACAGGGTTATGTGTTGATATGTAACTTGTGTAATAATACAACCTGATGGTAAGAAGTCTGATGGAATGGGACTGTTCCTGCAAATATTTTACTGTCAATCATGGATATAAAATGTAAAAATACTGACAGCTAATTCTGGATTTTTTATTTTGTCAATACTAACTGAAGGATCATAAATATAATAATTTAATTTGAATAAATTTTTTTAATAATCGAGACACAATTTCAAGCTGCATAACCTAAACAAAAGTAGACAAAACTGGCAAATTGAAACACATTTAAATGCAAATAGAAAGACATTTAAAAAATGTCAATGCAAATATAACTACACTGTAAAAAATTACATGACAAAAAAAAATCATGACAACAAATGTTTTTACATTAAGTTTATCATTTTATTTTAAATTAAAGTCCAACTGAACTAAAAGAATGTAACTTTCAAAGTTTTTAGTTAGTTTGATTGATGTAAGTTGAGATGACTTAAAAAGTTCATTTGATTCAACTAAAAAAAACAGTGTATAAAATAAGCATTACCATAATAAATATCAAATAAGGAAAAACTATTCAAAATTTTGCAACTTTAACCAAAGTGTATTATGCATTACATTGGCTTATGTTATTATTACATTCATTTTTGTTAGAATTGTTATAGGTTAAAGATGCTGTCAGTTTGACACCCAGTGGTTGAACTGGGTAATACATTCCTGGATCAAAACAAACGCAAGCGCAGGTTGCCAGATTGACCAACTGGAGCAAGTCTGACGATTGAGCCTAAAGGCTTATTTAAACGCCATTCCTTTTTTCGCGCTTACCAGCTGACCGCTTACCTCCGTGTGGAGGGCTTACCCCCGCAAAAAGTTTGTCCTGTTAGCTTGTCATGTACGTCGGCGGACTTGAGACGCAGAGAGGAGTTGACCACGACGACGGGGTTTCAGTCCGAGGAAGAGCGGTTCCAGAAATCAGGTTAGACAAAAACAGAATCCAAAAAAATAAAATAAACAAGTGAATAACAGGGTGAGAATGTGGTAAAATCCAAAAACGTGGTAAAAATCAGATGAGGGCTTTTCTTTTTCTGGACGGGTTTTGTAAACCGTTGGTTGGGTTTAGGGGAAGTAAGTGGGTGGGCGGGTCAATCAATAAAATTGGTTGGGTTTAGGGAAGAAGGAGGGTGGGTCAGTCGATTGGATTGGTCGGCCAGCCAGTCAGACAGTCGGTCGGTCGACAGTGGCCTCTGGTGGGTTTACGTGAGAATAGCGGGCATGTACAGCACTCGCGAGAGAAATTTGAGACATAAAAAAGCGCACACATCGGCCTCTCGCGGATTCGCGAAAACAAAAACTGCAAAAATACGTACCTCCTGGGACGTATTTTGCGGTCTCCAGAAACATCCTTGTTTGCAGAATGAGCCTGGGTTGAATATTTTCCATATTAAAAGTTTTTTTTCGTTCTAACCAACACCTGAAATGTATATTTTAGAAACGGCTATTTCTTGCATCTGAACAACAGGATAAACTGACAGTGCTGTTTACCTCATGTACAACCTCATGTGCTTTATTCGGTGTTAAATGCTAATAATGTGAGTTTGAATGCCATTTTACATGACATTTACTGCCATACTACTTAAAGCAGCAGCAGCAGATCTTGAAAATAAAATAAACCGTTTGAAATTAAACTTGAGAACTGCGAAATAATGCAATTATTGCTCATCACTGCAAATCTCATCACATAGCGTGGTGTTAGGACACAGGGTTACAATGTAACCTGCTCACCTAATGTTTACGCTTATAATATTTATATTATTTGCTAATAACCTCATGTGGAACTCTGAATCTGCATCTCATTTCGGAGTCTGCTACTGTCCATCGGAGGTCACATTTTGGTCACTGACTGAATGAATGAATGAAATATGTTTTCCATCAAGGCAAACCGGGGTGCTGAAATATAATTGGCTAAACTGGCATTGGGCGGGTTAAAAGAACCAAAACAAAGACAGCGTTCCTGCACGGAAAACACATTTTCAAAGCAGAATATCTGACTTCAGCATTGTTTTTCAGATAAACAAGAATGTTTACTTAGCATATTTCCTAAAATATCTGCAAACATATTATGGTATTTTTATGCTTTATAAGAGTCAAAAACTAACATACAGCACCTTTAATTTGCTCATTAAAATGTAATATTTTACAGATTTTTTAAATTAACATGTATTACAGGAAAATAAATTAAAAATACAATAAACTTACTAATACATGGGTTAAGGTTTAATTTTTAGGGACTGCTTTAGAATTAGTATGCATTACTAAAAGTTTAATTATTATAAGTATATTTTCATAGCTAATACCCTTTTGTATTCTTAAAGTTAACATTAAAAGATGGCTACATCAACCACACAAAGCCGTAAACCACATCACGAGGGCCGAACTGCCTTCAAGCTACACAGCCCTTCTTTGACACTGCATTTGAAACCACCCTGATTAAAATACATGGAGAATAACTAATGTTTCATGCCTCAATTGTTTCCACAGCCAAGGACAAAGCACAGCAGCAAAAGCTTAACTGCTTCATAAATCTGCTTTAGATCGGGTGACAGACACTACTCGACAAGTGTTTTTGTGTTAAAATTAGGGCAAATAATTGATTAGATCAGTTAACATTCATGCCATAGTTATTCTGTTTTATGCAACACACACACAAGACATTCAGAACAGTTCCTTTTTGTCCTGTATTAATGGCTGACCATACCAAATTTGGTAAAACTCTACATGTTTCATCAAGTTTCATTTAACATTAAATTCCTATACATATGAGATCTGAACAAAGGCATCCTGCTCAATTGCTGATGCTAATTTTACATTGTAACACATAATACATTGCTGTTTATGCATTCATTATCAAATATCACAGGCAAAAAAAACAAGTTTGCAATATTTCCCAGGAAATAAATGATCTGAAAAAGTGTATGCATTAAATACAATGTACGCATCTGCCAATGAATAAAAAAAAAAAGCAATGTAATGGCTGACTGGAGACTCCATTCACACCAAACAGGATTTTAATGAAATCAACATACTATAAAGTTTATTGTTGGGTTTCTATCAAATGCGCTACTGCCAGTTAAAGCAGATGATCAAATACAAAGCTTCATCAATTAATATTATCACGCAATCAACATCTCCTGCGTTGCTGTAAGGGTTTACTATTAATGACAACATGTGACACATCAGAGGCTTCTGTTTGTTCAAAAGCACGAGTTACATTGAGACATGTCAGAATCAAAATTGGTCCAAACAGTGGCGCAATTAAAATGCAAATGCAGAAGATGATAGATTTTATACTTGAACCTACAAACATCAGTAACGTGAGGCCAGCATATAATCTTTTTGTAGGTTTATGAAAAATGTGTCTGTTGAAGATTGTTATGTTTTGCAGTGTTTTTAAAAAGAAATGCTCATTGACTTCATTAAAAAGAGTGTTAAAAAATCTGTTACAATGGTTCATCAATGATTTGCAGTAGTAGTTCAAAAAAGGATAAATTACACATTTTCTAACTAAATAATATCAATATAGTCTTCTAGAGCTCTTTTACAAAAGAATCTATAATAATGACATGATTTGTATGTTTTTGTTTGTTTGCTTTGTTTTTTTAAGAATGCTTGTAATAATATAAGTCAGGAAAACCTTAAGTAAGACTTCACTTTGTGGATGTGGAGGTATCTTACATATATGAAAGTAGCTTTAACCAACGCAATCTCACGGCAATTCGTAACTTTTTGATTTAGTGGCTAATTCGTATGACTTCGTACAATCTAATTCGTACAAATTAGTACAATTTGCTCATCACCCAATGACGGTTGGGGTTAGGGGTGGGGTTAGGTGCCACGCCTCCTTTTTTAAATCATACATTTTCGTACGACTGAACTCATACGAATTCGTACGAATTAGCCACTAAACTGACAAAACGTAAAATACTTTCTTCGTGAAATCAGGCTGCTTTAACAGTATCAATAGTGTAATGCTTAGTTTATAATCAGAATTAAGTCAATTAAATAGTTAAACTAATTGTTATCTTAGATGTAAAGCAAGAAGATGTTTAAAGTCTGCATGAACTGGAAGTTCAGAGCATATGCAAATCGGAATCTTCAGAGAAGTACCACCACTCAAAACGCAGAAGCAAATGGTCAGACTTTGACTGAAGACCACCAAAACAAAACATTTTGGTAAGGAGGTCCACAAATTAGTATTTTTGTCATTGTCACAATCACCAGCGATCTTCTCCCCTTAGATCGCTGGTTTACATGCACAAACACCCATGGACTACAAATCCACCATCATATGGACTACATCCCCATACATGCAATACTCTGACATCACACACAACCGGTTCCACATCTTCACTGATTGCATCCCACAGCTGAAGACACTCAAGAACTGATTACACACACTACATAAGCAGAACATACACTCACTCCATTGCCGAGTCTTGTTCATCTGTTCACAGTGTCAATTCTAAGCGTCTCCTTGTTTTGTCTTTGTCGTGTTTGGACCCTCGCCTTGATTCTCTGTTTCTGCCTGTCTGCTGCCATCCCTGTGACCTTTTGCCTGTTATATTGACTACGTCTCTGGATTGTCCTCATACATCTGTTTGCTCCTGTACTGATCATTGCTTGTCTGACCATCCCTTTAAATAAACCTGCATTTGGATCTGCATCCTGTTGTCAGCATCCATCCTTGGTACAGAAGACTCGGCCACAAACATGGATCCAGCGGGTGTCAAGATCATGCGTCTCCGTCAGGAAGCCAAGTCAATCGAGGAGTATGTGGAGGACTTTATCCAGGTAGCTCATTTAACATCTATGAACAATTCATGCCTAATGATTTTCTTCCGTGGAGGACTTTCTGAGCCCCTTTATTCATACATGCCATTTCCTGAACCCCAATTGGACACTAGAGTTTTACATTGACCTTGTACTCAAACTCAGTGGGTCCCCCTTCACCGTAGGCGAGGTGGAGGAACCCCTAAATGTTTTTTGGGGGGGGGGCAATAGACAGCGAGACCCCGCCGGCAACGGGGCTGGCTGTTCCCTCCAGTAAAACCATTATGCCTGGCATCACCCATACTCTTGTCTACAGTTGATCAGTCCTCCAGTTCTCCAGCTCACAAAATGGCTGCCTCCAGTTCTCTAGCCGACAAAATGGCCGCCTCCAGTCCTGCAGCTAACAAGATGGCCGCCTCAGTCCTCCAGCTCACAAGATGGCCACCTCCAGTCATCATGTTCAGAAAATGGCCGCCTCCAGTCCTCCAGGCTAACAAAATGGCAGCTTCCAGTTCCCAGTTCACAAAAACTGCCGCCTCCAGTCCTCCAGCTGACAAGATGGCTGTCTCCAGTTCTCCAGCTCACAATATGACTGTTCTCCAGTTCCCAGTTCACAAGATGGCCGCATCCAGTTCCCCAGCTCACAAGATGGCCGTCACCAGCCCTCCAGCTCATGCATGGGTAAGCGCCAATCTGCCACCAGCTCACAAGATGGCTTTATGTTCCGAGTCTGTTCCCTGCCATAGTTCCTGTTCCTGTAATGCCATCACCTGAGCCACCAGAATGGTCACCACCACCCAAGTTGCCAGAGCTCTGCCACCACCAGAGCTGTTCCTACCAGAGTTGCCACCGCCCACCTCCAGAGCTGCCAGATCCTCAGTCACTGCCAGAGCTGCCAGATCCTCAGTCACTGCCAGAGCTGCCAGATCCTCAGTCACTGCCAGAGCTGCCAGATCCTCAATCACTGCCAGAGCTGCCAGATCCTCAATCACTGGCAGAGCTGCCAGAGTCGCCGCCGCCAGAGCTGCCAGAGTCGCCGCCGCCAGAGCTGCCAGAGTCGCCGCCGCCAGAACCCTTTGTATTCCCTGAATGGCGGAAGCCAGATATCTCTGAATCCCTCGAATGGCGGGCGCCAGAAACCTCTGAATCCCTCGAATGGCGGGCGCCAGATATCTCTGAATCCCTCAAATGGCGGGCGCCAGAAACCTCTGAACTCCCCGAATGGCGGGCGCCAGAAACCTTCTGAACTCCCCGAATGGCGGGCGCCAGAAACCTCTGAATCCCTCGAATTGCGGAAGCCAGATATCTCTGAATCCCTCGAAAATCCCTCGAATGGCGGGCGCCAGAAACCTCTGAATCCCTCGAATGGCGGGCGCCAGATATCTCTGAATCCCTCAAATGGCGGGCGCCAGAAACCTCTGAACTCCCCGAATGGCGGGCGCCAGAAACCTCTGAACTCCCCGAATGGCAGGCGCCAGAAACCTCTGAATCCCTCGAATGGCGGGCGCCAGAAACCTCTGAATTCCCCGAATGGCGGGCGCCAGAAACCTCTGAATCTCTTGAATGGCGAGCATCAGATGACCCTTGAATTCCCTGAATGGCGGGCGCCCGATCCACTTGAATTCCCCGAAGGGGCGTGCGCCAGATCCTCCTGAATTCCTTGAAGGGCCAAGCGGTACGAGACCCACCTGAGTCCCACGAAAGGCCAGAGCAGTCACCTGAGTCCAACGAAAGGCCCGAGCAGTCACCTGTGTCCCACGAAAGGCCAGAGCTGTCACCTGAGTTCCACGAAAGGCCAGAGCAGTCACCTGAGTCGCACGAAAGGCCAGAGCTGTCACCTGAGTCCCACGAATGGCCCAGAGCCGCCACATGAGTTCCACGAATGGCCAGAGCCGCCACCTGAGTTCCACGAATGGCCAGAGCCGCCAACCTGAGTTCCACGAATGGCCAGAGCCGCCACCTGAGTCCACGAATGGCCAGAGCCGCCACCTAAGTTCCACGAATGGCCAGAGCCGCCACCTGAGTTCCACGAATGGCCAGAGCCGCCACCTGAGTTCCACGAATGGCCAGAGCCGCCACCTGAGTTCCATGACTGGCCAGAGCCGCCACCTCAGTCCCACGAATGGCTGCCAAAGCGTATAATTTCCAGAGTCACCAGAGCCGTGTGACTTGCCAAAACCTAACCCTCCTGACCCACTGGGGTTGAAAGAACTGCCAGTGCTCCTTGAACCAAGCCTCCTGACCCACTGGGTTATATGAACTGCCAGTGCTCCTTGAACCTAAGCCTCCTGACCCACTGGGGTTATAAGAACTGCCCAGTGCTCCTGAACCTAAGCCTCCTGACCCACTGGGTTATACGAACTGCCAGTGCTCCTTGAACCCAAGCCTCCTGACCCACTGGGGTTATACGAACTGCCAGTGCTCCTTGAACCTAAGCCTCCTGACCCACTGGGGTTACACGAACTGCCAGTGCTCCTTGAACCCAAGCCTCCTGACCCACTGGGGTTATATGAACTGCCAGTGCTCCTGAACCTAAGCCTCCTGACCCACTGGGGGTATATGAACTATGAGTGCTCCTTGAACCTAAGCCTCCTGACCCACTGGAGTTAAATGAACTGCCAGTAATCTCCTGAAACCCAAGCCTCCTGACCCACTGGAGTTTAATGAACTGCCAGTGTCTCCTGAACCCAAGCCTCCAGACCCATGGGGTTATATGAACTGCCTGTGCCTGCTGAACCTAAGCCCCAGACCAACTTCAGCTCCATGCTCCAGGCCTTTTGCAACTCCACACTCCAGGCCTTCAGCAGCTTCACTCTTCAGGCCTTACGCAGCTCCCAGCTCCATTCTCCGGGCCTTCCACACTCCAGGCCCTCAGCAGCTTCACTCTTCAGGCCTTACGCAGCTCCAACTCCACGCTCCAGGCCCTCCGCAGCTCCACACTCCAGGCCCTCAGCAGCTTCACTCTTCAGGCCTTACGCAGCTCCAACTCCATGCTCCAGGCCCCTCCGCAGCTCCAACTCCATGCTCCAGGCCCTCTGCAGCTCCAACTCCATGCTCCAGGCCCTCTACAGCTCCATGCTCCAGGCCCTCCGCAACTCCATGCTCCAGGCCCTCCGCAGCTCCACTCTCCGGGCATTCCGCAGCTCCACGCTCCAGGCCCTCCGCAGCTCCAACTCCATGCTCCAGGCCCTCTGCAGCTCCAACTCCCATGCTCCAGGCCCTCCGCAACTCCACGCTCCAGGCCCTCCGCAGCTCCACTCTCCGGGCCTTCCGCAGCTCCACGCTCCAGGCCCTCCGCAGCTCCACTCTCCGGGCCTTCTGCTGCTTTATGCTTCAAACACGCCTCAGCTGCATGGTCCTGTCCCTCCATCCCTCCCCCTGTTCCGCCTCCGCTCCACCTCCCGCCTGAACTGTGATAGGAGTGTCTGGAAGCCACTCCTTAAAGGGGGGGCTCTGTCACAATCACCAGCGATCTTCTCCCCTTAGATCGCTGGTTTACATGCACAAACACCCATGGACTACAAATCCACCATCATATGGACTACATCCCCATACATGCAATACTCTGACATCACACACAACCGGTTCCACATCTTCACTGATTGCATCCCACAGCTGAAGACACTCAAGAACTGATTACACACACTACATAAGCAGAACATACACTCACTGCCATTGCCGAGTCTTGTTCATCTGTTCACAGTGTCAATTCTAAGCGTCTCCTTGTTTTGTCTTTGTCGTGTTTGGACCCTCGCCTTGATTCTCTGTTTCTGCCTGTCTGCTGCCATCCCTGTGACCTTTTGCCTGTTATATTGACTACGACTCTGGATTGTCCTCATACATCTGTTTGCTCCTGTACTGATCATTGCTTGTCTGACCATCCCTTTAAATAAACCTGCATTTGGATCTGCATCCTGTTGTCAGCATCCATCCTTGGTTACAGTCATTATTACGAATTTTTACAACAAACAAGCATATGTTTTTAATACATTCTTATCCACGTTCGTGTTTTATTGTCATGCTTTAAAAAAAAAAAAACGCTAAAATAAAAACCGCTAAATTTCGCTATGTATAATCTATAATAATAACTCTTGTACAGCAGTCCCACAACATTCTGACACTGATGATGCTTAAATCCCCTGTCAGAAAAGTCCTAGTGGCTGGGAATGGGCTTTTTACAGTGTCTGGGATAATGTAATGTTGTTTTGGTGTGTTTACATTGATGAATATGGCCACGGTGTAAATGCACAGTACAGTTACGATCTATTGCCACATTAGATTCGTTATGACAACATAATATATGCCTTCAGTGATTTCCTGAAGATAAATACCAAAGAATGACACAACCGGAATAACTACAGCAGTCGCGATCGTCTGATCTCATATGAAGCAAGTGATCGCGATGACATGATGATGTGTGCAGGTGCTGTAGTGGTGTCCCATTTCTTTGGGATAAATTGTGAAGCCCTTCCCTTCACCCTCGGTTTTAAGGGCTAAGGGGAAGGGGAAGGGGTAGGGGTACAAAAATAGAATTGGGATTGAATTCAAGCAAATAATTTTGCAACAAATTTAGAAATTATATGGAGACAGCACATAATTAAATGTTAAGTCTGTTGACTTAAAGGAGATTATCTAAAGGCAAACACTTCAGTTCCATTTATCAAAGTTAAACTATTTTTTTTTTTTAGACTATAGTGTACTATAAGTATAGCAATAATTTTAGCCAGCTCACTGATAACCTAGACTAGGGATGTCAACTCAATTCCTGGAGGGCCGCAGCCCCTGCACACGTTTAGTTCCAAACCCTAATTAAACACACCTGATCAGTGTTGGGGAGTAACGGAATACATGTAACTCTGGCGGTACGTATTTAGAATACTATTCTTGAGTAACTGTATTCCGTTACAGTTACTATTTTTTTAAACAGGGTATTTAGAATACAGTTACATTTCCTAAACCATTGGAATACTTCGGGCGATGCGTGTCTGGCCCATAACAATATGACTAAATTGGCCGCCGAAACCACTCCGAGTCCTGACTGGAGTATGGAGATGGGGGCGCGCGAACCCGCGAACTGTAAGCGGGGAGGTTGCGCGCAAACCATAGGCGCATGCACCAGGTTTACAAGCCGGACCTGTACCAAAGTGCTGCGAACTGAAGAGCGGGGAGGGTGAGATGGGGCGCGCGAACTGAAGAGCACGCGCAAACATGCACCAGGTTTTCAGGCCAGACTGAACCAAAGTGCTGAGGGGGGTGGAATTCCGGGAGTTTTCGGGGAGACAGAACAATACGGGAGATGGGTCTGAAATACGGGAGACTCCCGGAAAAAACGGGAGTGTGGCAGGGTATGCTCAAAGCCCTCATCAAGTGCTCCTGTGACTCTTCAGCCAGGAGGACTTATTTTTACTCCTCATCGCAACAGAATGACAAGAGAAGCACTTCGAAATGTCTCTATTGCTGCGCTACAACCCGCCTTTACTTGTCTGTTGATTAGGAATGCAAGGTAGTGTTACGGTCCGTTGCAGGGTTCAGAGGGGGAAAAACAAAGAGCGGATCCAAACCAGCATTTAAGATTTAATGAAAAAACTATAACAAACACAGGAAAACTAAAACAGGGCAAAACAACCAGGAACAACCGGACATCATATGAGTAACGCAAAATACAACAGACAAACGAGAGGGGCACACAAACTGAAATAATAGTCCTGATAATGAGTGTCCAAATGAGCCGCAGCTGTGTGTGTGTGGTGTGTGTGAGAGAGAGAGTGTCTTGATGACGGTCAGCTGGAGCAGGTGATGTGTGTGTGTGTGTGTGTGTGTGTGTGTGTGTGTGTTGTGTTGTGTGTGTGTGTGGGTGTGTGTGTGTGTGTGTGGGTGTGTGGTGGCGTGACTGAATATGTTGTTCCATGTGAGGGCAGGATTTGTTGTTAAGTGAATGTGAGTCTGTATGAGGGGACCAGCGATCTCTGTTGAAGCTCGCTGGTGACCGTGATATTTAGGTACTGTAATAGGTGGCTACTGGCTAATATGTTTGGACTTAAAACAAAACTTGTTCATTTTGATGTTTACATTTTTGTAAAGCAAACACATTTGCATTCTTCTAATTTTGCAATATTGTTCTTAGGTGAGAAGTTTTATAATAGACATTAAATGTTGGATAGAACCTGTTACATTACCTTGGTTTTACATAAACTATTTTGAAGTTTTTCTTTCTTATACTGATAATTTTCTGTGCAGACTGTGAATACAAAGGGTAAGCAAAAATGCATATTATATACATATACTGTATATTACAGACAGTAATGCTGTCTATGTTCAAGCAATTTTTATCTTTATTACAGAAACAGAAATTGAATTTGTTGACACTTTGATAAATAAACATTATTCAATAAACATAATTATATTGTTTTATTTATTTTTCCCTGTCAGTCAATAATGTTTAGCATTAGAGGCCCTTTTCTTGCAGAAATTGCTACCAACGCATAGTGTGACATTTAATAGACTTGAAGGCTGTTTTCAAGGGAAAGTATTCCAAGTATTCCAAGTATTTAGAATACAGTACAAGGATTAAGCAAAGTAACGGAATACGTTACAAAATACATTTTAAAGCAGGTATTCTGTATTCTGTAACTAAATACATTTACAAAGTATTCTCCCCAACACTGCACCTGATCAAACTAATTGAGTCCTTCAGGCTTGTTTGAAACCTACCAATAAGTGTGTTGAAGAAGGGTTGGAACTAAACTGTGCAGGGCTGCGGCAAACTTAAAATTGAGTTTGACATCCCTGGCCTAGGCATTATCTTCATAGTCACTAATTATAGCGGCACAAATCACAATGTTCAATCATTTCTTTCATTTGATTGAAATTTGTAAACCTAGAATATTTACCTTGACCTATTGTCATTTTCTGCAAATAAATTACTAAATGTATAATATTCTTATTTAAAAAATATAAATAAATAATTTGAAAAGAATAGAAGGTTGCTGGTTCGAGTCCTGGCTGGGTCAGTTGGAATTTCTGTGTGGAGTTTGCATGTTCTCCCTGTGTTTATGTAGGTTTCCTCCGGGTGCTCCGGTTTCCCCCACAGTCCAAAGACATGCGGTATAGGTGAATTGAATAAGCTATATTGTCCGTAGTGTATGTGTGTGAAAGAGTCTGTTTGGGTGTTTCCCAGTGTTGGGTTGCAGCTGGAAGGGCATCCGCTGCGTAAAATATATACTGGATAAGTTGGCGGTTCATTCCGCTGTGGCGACTCCTGATTAATAAAGGAACTGAGCCAAAAAGAAAATTAATTAATGAATTTTAATTTTTACATAAAAACACACTGAGATAATGGATTGGCCATCCAGAGTCCGGACCTAAACCCAGTTGAAAATCTCTGGAATTCTCCTTGGTCACAAAGTCATGGCTAAGAAACCCAATTCTGTCAGTGAACTGTGGCAAAGACTGAAGAAGAGCTGATCAAGACAATAGTATCTGGCTGCAGACTTGCACATGTACACACATACATGCACTCTCAGACACACACTCAATAGTGCAAATGACGTCACTTTGAGTGGTAGGGTTTAGATGCAGCCATTCCTGAGAGTGCATGAGCATTTATGTGCACTGAATCTGCAGGCAGACCAATTTTCGGTCAAAATCACAGCATAGCATTGAGAAGCTAATGATATCCTATGGCCACAAATGTACTTAAGTCAGTCAACGTAAGAGCCTTTATACATCCCTGCTAATTTTTCTCAGCTATGGCATTCAAAAATGTTTCTCGTAATTTTTCTTCATGCTTACAGTCACTAATGCTCTAATGTACTACATGTCCTCTAATTCTGACCAATGTGTTTTCTACAAAATAAAGTGTTTTTGTTGGATAGCCTTGGCTAGTTTGTTAAACTCTGCTCTATTAACATGGTATACCCAACTAAAATTTCTTCAAATTTCAAGCAATGAAGATTACAAAAATTATTGTGGCAATACATTGTTCTCTAACTTAGATGTGCACTGTATGTGTGCATGTAAGTGTGTGTTATATGGACAAACATTGGCTAATTCAGGCAACCTGACCTGTGTGTTGGGTAAGTGGGTCACTGGTTCTCTGGCTCAGAGGCTCAGAGGCGCTTGATGAACTAGTCTCCATTATTAGCCCTCACTTCTGTCAGCATTAACCTGGGGACAACCACAGTTCTTTAAATGGCCAGGAAGTGTTAAAAACTGCACGCCAAGGGACAAAATGCTCCAAAGAGATTAGAGAGGAAAATAGGGTACACACACACAGGCGCAGATATATATGAGACACAATCTAATACTTACAAAAGAACATAGGACAAAGGCAAAAGCTCGGTGCAGATACTGGACAATGAGAATCGTGGCTACCACTGAGAGAGCTCTTGCAAGGTTATCCCCAGTTGTAAAGGACACCGGGTGTTTAACATGTCACACTCTGGAGCACTTAACAGGACAATTAGAAAGCATGGCTCCTGTCCCCACACTGATTTACGGATGTGTGCCGGATTAAATGCCCAGCGCTAATGTTTCTCACTTTGAGTAGTGTAATGGCCAAAAAACTGCTTTAGGAGAATCATGTGCAGGTGAAAATGATTTCTTAAGGAGATATATATATATAACTTGATATATGTTTGAACATATCAATGAGTCCTGCAGGCTATTCATTTATAGAAATAGCCAGTTATTCTAGAATAGCCAGCACTGGAGAGAAGTTAGTTACATACAGTATAAGAATTTATTTACAGTGTAACTATTTACACAATAAGTGTTACTGTAATCAGTTACAATAACTGAGAAATAAAAAGGGAATTTAAATGACAAAAAAAGTCAACAATTTAAGTAAATTCAACTACATAAGTTAAATCTGTATATTTTATGTTAAAAGGGTGTGTTGAATGATATAAATGGGTTGCTTTGCCTGCTTCTTCCCTCCTGCATTTGATGGCTGTGTGTAGTAAAGGTAATAGAAAGTTGAAAGGTTGACAGTGTTGTAATCGTAATGAGTGTGAGTATATTGTAAAGCAGGGATGGATTTAGTGATTTGGGGGCCCTAAGTAACACCAACCATGGAGCCCCAAGTCCTGAAATGCACCCTTTCTATTTTATTTAATTTTCTTAATTTTTTATTTATTTGCAGTTTTTTTTATATACTCAATCTTATTTTTCTATGTTTTATCTTAATGTAAGCTTTACATTTTAAATAATTAGATGTCTTAAAATGAATTTACAACTAAAAATGTTCTATGATTGAGGGTGGTGGATATTTTTTTATAATATTATTATTACATAACATTACGTTATTATAATTATATTATATTTATTGTAATTAAATAATTTATTTAGGTAAAAATTTATGATAGAAAATGATGTTATATATAGTTTATAGGCATAATTTATACTTCTAGATATTTATTGGGGCCGTAAGCGGCCGCTTACCTTGCTTATTGGTTAAATCTGCCCTGCTGTAAAGTCAACCCTGTCTGGATTAAATGTTGAAAAACGACTGACATGATTCCACAACAGACATTTGTCAACACTATGTATTGCACAGATTCAAGCTAAGCTTTTTTTTAATGAGTTGTCTTGCCAAAAGAGATCTGACTTTGGCCCAATACCAATTCTATTTTTGTACCCCTACCCCTTCGCCCTTGAAACAGAGTGTGAAGGGGAAGGGCTTCAAAATGTACCCCTAAGAAATGGGACACCACTACAGCACCTGTACACGTCATTATATGTCATCATGATCCTTGCTTCATATGAAATCAGACGATGGTGGCTGCTGTAGTATTCCAGTTGCGTTATTTTTTTGGTATTTATTCAGGAAATCACTGAAGGCAACGATATCATGTTATCATGATGATATAATGTGGCAATAAGATCATAACTGTACTGTGCATTTACAGCGTGGCCATAAACAAAACAACATTAACATTATAGCAGACACTGTAAAAAGGTCATTCCCAGCCACTAGACTTTTCTGACAGGGTATTCGAGTGTCATCGTGTCATCGAGACAGAATGTTGTGGGACTGCTATAAAGGAGTTATTATTATGGATTATAGATAGCGAAATTTAGCGGTTTCTATTTTAGTATTTTTTTTAAAGCATGACGGTAAACCACGAAAGCCGTTATGAATCTATTAAAACATATGCTTGTTTGTTGTAAAAATTCGTAATAATTACAAAAAAAAAATACTAATTTGTGGATCTCCACCCATGCTGCCGTTGTGGCTGGTGCATTCTGGGAAATTTCTTACCCCTTGGTTTCGAGTGTAGTCCTGAAATATCTCAGTTTGAAGGGCTATCTAACCCTTCCCCCTAGTCCTACGCCTTCAAGCTAAAAAGAATTGGGACCCCTACCCCTAAAAGGAAGGGCTAAGGGTAGAATTGGGTCATTACTTTTCACTTATTACTGCTCTTATAAAAACCCCACACAACAAATTTTGGATTATATGCCTTATTATCAGTTATTATAACTTATTTATCAGTCCTTATGACAGAACATTACTTGTGGTTAGTCAGATGGTGTTTTAAGTTGTCAGTTAAAATGACAGCTAAGAGCATCTATAATAATGCAAAACATATTAACCTTAAATAAAAATATCAGCTGAGCGAATTAGATTGAAACATTTGTAAAGCCCCACACGTGTGCACTCGTGGACCTGAGAGCACTATTCAGCAATGATTCCTTCAGAGCAAATATCCAAGTGTCAATCTGGTGCCTGGCATAGAAACAAAGTTGACGCAGGGAAAGTGAAGGACATTAAGCTCCGGATATGTCGGCTAAAATGTCATTAGCGCAAGTTGAGAGTCTCTTATTACACAATAGTGGTTAACAGAGAACAACAGTAAATGCCACAGCTGAGGCTGATCCTATCACACCTGCAGGCTGTAAGAGCTGAACCTGGTGCTAATCTGATAGGTCTGCTCTCTTCGTCTGCGTGAGCATTGCTGTCAGGATGTTTCTCCACATACAGTACTGTGCAAAGGTTTTAGACTTTTTAATAGTATAATGAGCATACATAACTAATTCTTAAATAATTATTTTCGCAGAACATATAAGTTTAAATGTGAACTTTTTTGGTCTAGTTGTTTAAGACATGTGAATGACATAACTGGAGAGATAACGGGTGTTTGCAGACTTCAGTTAAATATGAAGACTCTGTCCAGGTTTGGGGTTGCACTTCTGCCAGTGCTGCTGGCAAAATTATGTGAATTGGTGTGAAATTTTTAATTGCTGTAAAGTACAGTTTTTAATCTATCATGCCATGCCCTCTGGAAAGGAGCTTAATGGCAATAGTTTTATATTTCAGCATGGCAATGATCCCAAACACACTGCTAAATTCAATAAAATAATATTTGGAGCAGCTGAAAAAAATAATGAAATGGCCTCCACAGAGTCCAGACCTTAATATTATAGAGGTATGACATCACATGGAAATAAAAAAAAAATATGACAGTTAAAATCTAAAGAAAGAAACCCTGGGAAGTACTAAGAGGCTTAATATCCCACAGCACAAAATTTCAGAAAACCACAGGAGGTCACATAAAATAGCTGCTTTTGCTTGAATTTAATAATAAAAAAAAAAATTCAATATTATTTAAATTAAATGTATCTTCATCTTCATACAGAGAAATAGTATAGTGTAAAAGTATACGGTTAAGGCAGTTTGTTGTAAAATAAAGCTTTGGTGGCCTATGATGGATACAACCTGAGAAACAGGAACTGAAAGAACTTGCTTTCAGGACCATCCCTTTTCATAAACTGGCAATTTAACATACAGTGTGCCAGGTTCAGTGGGCAATCTGACCTAGTGACCGTCTTTGCTTCCACGGTCAAAATACTTTTTTTTTTTTGCAAAACTGAAGAAAAAAAACAACTCTTTTCTGCTTCTTTTACATACTTTCTCAAAAGTTTGAGAAAAGTGGGTCTAAGAACACAAACCAACAGCAAAGCAAGGACGTGGCATAATCTATGGCTCCTCTGACAAGCTTTTAATGAACTATTTTCCATATTTATGTTCTCTAGATTGTTCCCTCCTACAAATAGCGACTTGGTCTCTTTCTGAATCATCCCTCTCTACATTTCTAACGCATCAGTGGACCGCTGGATACCCTCCAGGCTCATTTCCCCCAGGTTTGGTGGCTTGATTGTCATTATAGCGCATCCAAAAAAGGTTTTGGAGAGTCAATTATAGTATAAACATTGGGTCGAGCATAACCACATTAAAAGTGGCTATAGAACAGGAGTAGACAAAAGTGTAGATTTATAGTTTAAATTGTGGCTGCAATAACAGAGATGGAATCATAAATACAGTATATCAGTAGTACTAAAAATAATTATATTGTTAGGTTTTTAATAGTCTACTAATACATTATTTAGATTAAATATGCTTTTAGTTTCTACATAAATCATTCATTAGAATTTTTTAATTAATAAGAGTAAGAACAAAATCTCCAAAGTGGGCATTAAATGGATGTTACTGACTTTGTCGATTATGCACACATATTTTATGCACAGAAAAACAACTATCTATCAAAATGTTTGATTTCACTTTGATTACAATCATTAGTTTACTTTAAAGAATGATCAGATCCCTCAGGTACCCTCTTTTAAAATGTGGTTGTCTCAAGTATGTATGCTATTTCCACTCGAGAAACTTACCTGATATTCATTCAA
This sequence comes from Danio kyathit, assembly GCA_903798195.1. Taxonomy (NCBI): domain Eukaryota; kingdom Metazoa; phylum Chordata; class Actinopteri; order Cypriniformes; family Danionidae; genus Danio; species Danio kyathit. The sequence goes on along the minus strand of LR812529.1, from coordinate 25,170,095 downwards.
AGTCTGATGATTTTTGACAGATATATACAGTATATATGTTTTTATTTAACCAGAAAAAAACCTATTGAGATAAAAAAGAATATTAATTATAATAAATAGAAAATTAAGATAATATAAAAATGCAGTTTAGTTGTTCCAGTAAACACATACATTGAGAAATGGACTGTTGTTGTTTGTTAATAAGGATGGAGTGAAAAGATTTGATTGGACTTAATATTATGGACACCTTTTTGGCACTACATAATATTTCTTCTGATTTTCTATTTTATGGTGCATATTTAGCCCATTAATTTGTTTACTTGTTTGCAATAAATTTCCTGTATATATTACTTACTATATAGCCGAGACTGTATTTGTATGTGCATGTGCATTAAAACAACTGACGATTAATAAACAAAAAATAATAAAAAACAAAAATAAAGAGAACATCAGAAATAACATTTATCAGAAATAAAAGAAATACCATTATCTATACCATTAATTGTTAGAAAACTTTATAGTACTTTATAATACTACAATTCTGAATGAAAAAACTGTATTATATCTAGCATGTTTCAGTTATGTAGTTAGCAAGGACAACTTGTCATCACTCTCTCATCAGTCTCACTCTCTCACACTCTTTGTCCTAAAGTGACTACTGTATGCTAAGTGATTGGCCGGTGGCGTGCCGGAATTACACGTATTACTAAGCCATACTTTCATGCCATTTCAGACCGAATATTCAAAGTAGCATGGTGAACAATATAGGGAGCTCATCTCAGGTTGTCATTGTTGCAAAATGAACAAAAGTGAATATAAAACCAACTTCTGCTCAGTAAAGCAGGCTAAGCAGAATAGTGCTGTTTACTTACGTTTTGTTGTTAAATTAAATAAAAATCTACATTATTGATGCTGTAAATGGTACCTTATGAATCTGAAAATAGTCACATGAATCTTTCGCTGGAAGATTTCAGTTGCTGAACAACACTTCTGTGCATACAACCAATTCGTAAAAGCTTTGCATGACTAAAAGAGTTTTAAAATACAGTATAACATTACTGTCTAAAAGAAATACTTCAGCCATGGTGTCGTCCTTCCTCCAGTGGGCAAAACTAACTTCAATATTGATTCAGGGTTTTAAAGTTTTGATTTAGCATTTGTGTCGTGTCCATGTGACCACGGCCCGCATGAACGCACATCAGCCGATCTGCATGAAAGGGTCCACAGTTGTACAAATCTACATTTGTTGACAGACAGCTTGGGCTACTTATCAGAATTATGTGAATTATCGGCTCGACAGTTACCCAGAATATTATAGCCTTACACAGATATAAAAATGCATATAAATACATTTAGATCATTTACTTTCATCATTACTATTGAAACGTGAAGAGACTTTCAACAAGCACAACAAAAATGTTTCTGAAGACAAATCACCTACTGCACCTTTAACACATTCTAATAGAACTGGAATAACTATTGACATTATATATACACTATCTAGAATTTAACCATAATGCATAAACTGTGTTTAAATCTCATTATTTTCCTAAGGCAGAATGAATCCATAATAAAAAGTCAAATCTTGCACATTTCAACTTATTTGAACATTATCATTAACCACTAAATTTCTTCTCCACCGACCCCTTTATAGCCCCCAGAGGGTCTTCAAACCAAAAGCACCCTAATTAAACACTGCCTCCCTAATACCGACTACTCATTCAGCCAGCTCCACATCTGAAGTTGAATTTGAAAACAGCCAGTTTTGTGCATCTCATCCCTCCACCCCTTTCTCTCTCCTTTCATCTGTGCCATTTCCCACAATATAAACACGCCATTGTGTTGTGTTGTTCTAGTAACATCCAGTGTTCGGGCTGCGGGATCAGTTTGTCAAAACTCCCTGTAGTAGAATGAAAATAAAGATCTCTGTTCCCCGCTTTGTCTTTCCTTTTTCTCCGTCTTCCTCGTGCGCTCCTTGGCTCTCCTCCTGGCTTGTCAGCTGCCAGCGGCTGACGTCTCCTTTCATGTTTCATGCCCGGCGAGGGCTTTGAACATTCGTTTGATTCTTTTAAGATAATAGCTGGTTAGCTGTCAGGGAGAGGATGATCAGTTAAAACCTTAATCACTGCCTGTCGACTTGCATGACAGTTATTTTTTTTTCTCCCTCCTGCCCCTTCCTTCTGCCTCTAAAATTAATCCGGGTAGCAAAGCAACAGCAAACACAAGCACACAGTTGTTGGTAGGAACACTATGTGTGTGTGTGTGTTTTCATGTTTCATCTATTGGTTTGGTTAGTGTAAAGCTCAGAGAAGAACTAAGGTCATGGTGGATCTACTTGTCCCTCTTCCTTCATGTATCCCATCACCTGCTCCTTATACCTGCCAAGTGAAGAACAGAGAAAACGGCCCTGATCTCCTTTACCTGTCAGCATGTAACGCTCATGTGACATGGTCTGCCAGGTGCTGGAGATCTCCTTATAGGCCAAAGACAGGGAAAGATGGCCTTGATCAGGAAAGCTGAAGAGCAGAGAGAACTGTCAGCCAATGACATTCTAAAGCCAGAAAGAGAACGGCAAACAGAAAAAGTACATGCATATGACAGTGGAAGAGGAACTTATAAGAAGTTTTACTTTAATCATGTGATAAAAAGTCCTGTTTTTTTCTGCAGGATGAATTTAGGGAAAATTTGGTAGCATATAATAGTCTTTTAAAGCTAATGTTGCAAATGGCTAATTATATACTAACACTTCAGCAAGTCTCAAATTTAATTCTGTTTTTCAGACTTCATATTTTTTAAATGTTTTGGAAAGTCTCTTCTGGTCACAGAGGCTGCTTTAAAAAAGTTAAGAGTAGTACACTTTTAAAGCATTTATAATGATAATTTATTAGTGTGATGACAAAGCTAAATTTGTTATCAGCCATTGCTACAATCTTTATTGTTTTATGATTTTTTTTTTAATTATGTGAGGGTCACAAAACAGTCATGAGAGTCAATTGTTAGAAATTGAGATTTATACATCAACAAAAAAGCTAAAGCCTAAGTTTATGAATGGTTTCTTGTGACAGAAAATACTATTTGAAAATCTGGAATCTGGAAAAGGGACATCACGATGGCGCAGTCGGTAGCACAACCGCCTCACAGCAAGAAGGTCACTGGTTCAGTTAGCATTTCTGCGTGCAGTTTGCATGTTCTTTCCGTGTTCGTGTGGGTTTCCCCTGGGTGCTCCGGTTTCACCCACAAGTCCAAAGACATGCGGTATAGATGAATTGGGTAAGCTAAACTGCCCGTAGTGTATGTGTGTGAATGAGTGTGTATAGATGTTTCCCAGTGATGGGTTGCAAATGGAAGGGCATCAGCTGCGTAAAACATATGCTGGATAAGTTGGCGGTTCATTGTGCTTTGGCGACCCCAGATTAATAGAAATGTCTTCGGACTGTGGGGGAAACCGGAGCACCCGGGGGAAACCCAGACAAACACGGAAGAACATGCAAACTCCACACAAAAATACCAACTGGGCCAGCCAGGACTCGAACCAGTGGCCTTCTTGCTGTGAGGCAACAGTGCTAACCACTAAGCCACCATGTCACAATTTAAGGGGAGTTGTAAAATAAAAATAATTTTAAAAAAATACTCCTCATTAGTGTTGTTGCAATTTTATACACTAAAACCCTGATGATAATTTTTTTTCCTACTAAAACGTTAATGCCATAATCAACAGTACATATCAGACAAAAGACACATCAAATTCCCAACTCCACACCACAATTGTAATTCAGAGTCACACAATCACTGTTCATTTTTATAGTTGCTTACTTTTCACAGTTGTCAGTGCAATACTGTTACTGCATGACATGACCTTTTCAGTGAATACAGCAAAACATTACAAAGAAAATCACAGCATTAAACAGAACAAACTTTAAACAGAGCAAAGTTCTGTGAGAACTGCATCCAATGACAAATGCACTACATAAATAACCATTTTTTTTTATGTCTGAGATTTTTCTGAATTGAATAAGGCTAAATAATTTTTTTTTTTTTTGTGTAGGATTTACACACAAAAATAATGTACATACAGCATAGAAGTATATGTACAGTACTAGTTATCAGTCAGTATTTCATATTCATTTTGTAGAGGTGTCAAAATTAATTGTTGCTTCGATGCACCAGGATGCAGATGCGAGTATCGGTTCAGTAATAATCATAACCTGTTATTATGTACTGACGTCATTTATCATATATGTGTTATATGGCAGTAGTAGCTTACTATGGCGAGGGATAACTGCTCACAATTCCCTGCATGTGTTTACTGGACAGTCTTTCACTGACAGGGAAGTCAGAAAAAATGAAAGCTGTAAACTCTCTCTCTCTCTCTCACTCTCTGTGGCCTCTTTGACCTGCTGGCGTGTTCGTGAGGTAACGTTTTATCTCTACTTTCGGCTGTTACAACAATAAAGTTACTTGTGGATCCACACGAGCGTGTCTGCAGAGCGAATTTCTTCCACCACGTTGCAGTCTATAATGGATCAGCTGATTGCTGCGGTCGTTTAACATCAGTATCCGTAGCTACGTTTCCATCCACCTAGTTTTATGCACATTTTGGATATGCGCATAAAAAATTGGTTGATGAAAACACTAAGATGCGCATAAGTTTTGAAAATGCACATAAACAACGTATGCGCAAAACTGAGTAGGATAAACTTTTTATTTGATAAGAAAAGATGAGCATAAACTTCAATGGAAACACTTTTACCGAACAAATTTCAGTATGTGCATTAAAAAAGGTCATGTGATTTTGTTATAAGAGATCATGCGATTATAAAAATATGTGTGAATGGATAAACCAGCAGGCTGAGCACATTGTAAAACATCTGAAATGTTGTTTTGGTTCATTCTAAAACGCCTTAACCATTTCAGTATTAGTGTTATTATATTATTAATTACCTCAAGAGCGTCTGTGCTCCGCGTCTCATGCATTCAAACGCCATCACGTGTTTACTGCATGTCAGGATTGCCTTCTGAGGCGCAAGTAATTTATTAAATAAAGAAAAGATTCACGCAGCTTCTCCTACCACAGCAAATTCCGTTTTTACTGTTGATATTTGGCGCCAGTTAATCAGGAAGTGACGATTTTGTACTCTTTGACTTGTTAGATGGAAATGCTGCTTTATTCACACGTCTTTTATGCGATATTCCAGTTTTGCGCATACAGTTATTTAGCATTTTGATCAATCATAGGCTTTTAAGAACTCGCTCGACAGCGCTCAAACAGCAAGTGAGATAATAATTACATTTGTTTATGTGCTATAAATGCTCATGTTGTTCTGTGCATGTACTTTACTTTCGTTTGATACATTCAAAAAGAGTGTTTTCTTTCAGCAGGTAAAATTAAAGATACAGTACATATATCTGACTGCTTGTAAAAATAATATATAAATATATTTATAAATGATAAAATTTATTAGAAGAATTGTGTTGTGAAGTAAAATATCTAATTGTGTATGGAAAGCATCATCAATGCACCGTAATGCACCGAGATATCGAATTGAACTGAATCGATGACATAATAATCGTAACCGAACCGTGAGACCAGTGTAGGTTCCTACACCCTTATCATTTTGCATGCACAATCCCCTATGTGTACAGTTAACAATATCTGTAACCTAACATTCACTAAATCTGTAATATTACTTTAAAAATTATTACTGGCTACTACTGTAAATGTTTTTACAATGCCTAAAAACACCATAGCATTTAAAAATATGTATTTTTCCATCTCTTTATCAGCAAACAGCACATAACGATAAAATGAAACTCAGTTTTTATCAGTTTATTTTTATTATTAATTTAAAAGATGTTATTATACATCAGGTCACTCTTATACATGACCTTAATTAATACAAATATTAATTTGATACAGTGGCACTTATTGTGTTTAAATCTTTTACATTACTAAAAACCCCAGCATGCAATGACATGTACTTAATTTATGCAATTACTAAATTATTAAATTAGCTTGACTGATTGATTGATTGATTGATTGATTGATTGATTGATTGATGATGATTGATTGATTGATGATTGATTGATTGATTGATTGATTGATTGATTGATTGATTGGTTGATTGATTGACTGATTGAAGACAGTAGTAGTTAAAAGAACCTAAAATAAAGTGAGATCATTTTAAAGTCAATCTCAAAATATAACCATGAGTAGTTCAATATTTTCTTAAAATGTAGAGCCCGTTTTGACAAACTGCAGTCAGGACCAATACTTAATACCAGTATTGGCAGGCTGCCTTGTAAAACATGACAGAGACAGACAAGTCAAATCTTTCATCTCGGTCTCCGTCTGTTCACTCAGCGCTCCACAGCCATGGTTTCACGCCGGCGCTTCACAAAAACCCAAACACATGAACAGCCCCACCTTGCTCCCCATGTCTGAGTCCATGTCAATCATTGTTTGATCTGAGTTAATCCACAGGTAAGACCGGGGCTTTGAAACTGACAGAACACTGGTGCTGAGAATCAGCCTGTCAATTACCAACAAGATGGCCTGATTCACTTCAACAGGACTTCCAACAGTATTTCAGTGTACAGAAAAATGGACTCAAGTCTCTAAATCAGGTAAACATAAGCTTGTCAGGTCCATTTAAAGGCATAACAATGTGATCGTCAGTAAAGATGATTCCACAGATTCTTAAATCATCAGATAATTACTGTACTGTGTCGTTATAACAGATATGAAAATGCTATAATAATGAGTCAATAAATTAGGGCTTCACAATATATCCTATCAGCATCGATATCACAATGTGCAAATCTGCAATAGTCACATCGGAGTATCTTTAACATCAAGTTGGGATTATAATTAACCAGGTACAGTTCAGAGCACCTGATTTGATTACAAAGTTTAACCCTAATACTATAGTGTGAAAAATTAAAAGTTTTATATTTATGTGTTTTTAAGGCCAGTGACTAAGGTTTCAAATCAATTTAAACTATTTGGGCACAAGAAATTATAAAGTTTGCCACTTCAAGAAAGAATGATTGTTTATTTATTCAATGGAGACTACATGCAGTTAGGGGTGTGATGAGACACTTACTCCATGAGACGAAACGAGACAAGAGATTGGGTTCACGAGAACGAGACAAGATTTTTACAGTATTTTAAGAAATCTTCAATGATGAAATACGTGAAAGGAAAATATTTTATTCAACTGAAAAAAATATCACAAATTGCAAAAAACTATTTGGGTGCTTTTTTTAAACAACTTACCTTTTTAACAACTTGTAATGAATGTTATTTTACTTCTATTTTAATGAATTCAAGAGGACATGCAAACACTGCTAAATATTTTGCTAATATATGAATGGAAAATAGATTTTTATTCAACTGAAGAAAAATCACAAAATGTAAAACAATTCAGGTGCTTTTTTAAATCAACTTGTAATTAATGTTATTTTACATTTATTTTAATGAATTGTGTCATAAAGGACATGCAAACACTGCTAAATATTTAACTATAAACTACTGACTGGCTTCTTCCCTGTACAATTTCACATGAGAACTACTTTCCACAAACTGAACTTTTGTGTGTGTGTGTGTGTGTGTGTGTGGTGGTGTGTGTGTGTGTGTGTGTGTGTGGTGTGTGTGTGTGTGTGTGTGTGTGGTCCTGTACTGGCTCGATGGGTGCAGAGAAGTGTCAAACAGCTGAGTGTTTATGGCTTAACTTGTCGCAAAATGTAGCTAAAAGTCCTACACAACGGTACTAGTTTGATTACGGAGTTTACATGTCTATATTGCACTTTAATAATGTGACTGAAATAGGAATACTCCGTCTTAACCGATTAGTGTTTACGACGATTATGGCTTTAAGCATATCTAAGTGTGGTTTATTTATAAACTAATTTCGAGAGGTTCACGTGCTTATGATCAACACGGCTGGCACCTTATCAGCTCCGTAATCTGCCCTATTAGATGATTACGGACACACTATAAATAACCAGAGATTTCACTCCAGTTATCTTCGTCTTGAAGTTCCCCCTCCTTCCACCCCTACTTCCACCCTTTCCTATAGGGCGACACGGCAGCCCAGTGAATAGCACTGTTGCCTCACAGCAAGAACGCCACCAGTTCAACCTCCCATTGAGCCGGTTGGCGTTTCTGTGCGGAGTTTTCATGTTCTCCCCGTGTTCGCGTGGGTTTCCTCCGGGTTCCCCGGTGTCCTCCCACCGTCCAAAAACATACACCATAGCCAATCGACTAAACCAAATTATTGCCTAAGACAACTTTAGTTTACACTTTTCACACGGCGATAAGCAGGGTAGTTCTCGAGACCTTCCTGAGCTCGAACTTCCTCTCGCCCTTCTAACAGGAGGGAGCCCCGGGCTCGAGGATATACGAGCTCAGGGCTCTCTCCCGGGACAGCTTGCCAATTACGCTTTATTGATCATCAGCTAAGTGTGAACTCTTGAAAGTGCTATTCCATCGTATGTTATGAGCCATGGTTCATGCGTGTGGCTGCAGTTGTAGCAGCCTCTGATTTTGGAGACGGCAACCCTTGAACTTCGGAGTCCGGTGAAGAAAAAAAATTTAAAAAATCGGTTACGTCACACTTACCCACCCCAAACGAGTGATGCGCAACTTCAAGGCCAACCTTTCAGATGTGTGCAAAGCACTTGATGTGCAATCCTAATCCAATCCTGCCTCCAATCTTCAGTGCTAAATTCACCCTCACACTCCATCATAAAAGTAGAAATCTCGTCGTGATTTAGTCTCACGAGATACCATAGCCTGAGTTCTCGTCACATCCCTACATGCAGTGTTATTTTACATTTGATATTGAATTTCTTGATATTGAATTGAGTTACTGTTAAACTCACCGAAAACCATACAGCGATGTTTATTTTATTTTTATCATTGTTCTATATTTTTCATCCGTGCTTTAGTTTGCTGATTTCATGTATTTTGGGGTAATTTTGTATATTTTATGCACATGCACTTACCTACAATATTCCAGTTAAAGTCAAACTCCAGAAAAACGAAATATCCCAATGTCCATTTTTTCCAAAATCATGCAGGCCTACAATAAATCAATCATTTGACCTTGAAATGGTTTGCTTGTTTCTGATTGCTCATTTACAACATTTAATAACAATTCATACTGTACAGTCATTCATTTTTGTTAGTATAGATGGAGGTGATTTTTCAGTAGAACATTAAAATTGTGGTCTTTGGTGATTTGTAAAGTGCAAATTAACTGCTACCCGCATTTTAACAGAAAAAAAAACGCATTCAAACTATATGAGGCCTTCCATTCATTAACATTCATTATTACCTTTTGAAACATCATTTACAGCTTTAATTTGTCAATGCCTGCAAACGCTGTGTCAGTAGTTCTTAGCTCCGCGTCATGCATTGAAATAGTTTCATGCCCAGCTAGCCGTGGATTATGCTGATTATACCATGGACACTTGCCAGCCCTGACAAGATAAAACTATTCATTTTTGCAGCATTATATTTGTCAAAATGGCCAACACTGATGGTCAATTTTGTCAATTGTGGCCCATTAGATCTAACGTTCAGTTCACTAGGCATAGATTAAGTAGTGTAGTTAGCATTTATTTGAATTGATGAATTATAGCATTTACTTGAATTACCAAGAGATGTGAAGGTTGCATTTGTGTCTTACCCATCTCTCTCTCTCTCTCTTCTCTCTCTCTCTCTCTCTCTCTCTCTCTCTCTCTCTCTCAAACAATGAGCAGCTGTGATCTAAATGACTTCAAATACAGGGATTTTAGGTTCTGTAGCTGAGAAATATTAAAATGGTTGTGCATGAGGTATGTTATTAATAAAAAGTCAATAAAGGAATGTTTCTGTGTAACCTGAGAGCATTAAAACATTCCATCCAATCAGCATCATATATTCAGTCAGACCATAGTACAATCATTTTAATGTACAGTAAGTAAAGAAATTAATCTTATTTAACTTTTGCTTAAAAAAAATAATTATCATTAAGTTATTCATTTTGAAAAGTAATTTAAATACTAAAATTAGGGGAAACTAAAAAGAATAATAATATAATTATATATGTGTGTACTTGGTCTTGATATTCTGATAAATAATTTTTCAAGCATTTAATTTGGGCCTTCATTGCTACAAAGCATTTTTCTTTTTTGTAATAAGCTTTATTAACTAGAATAAAGTTGTTCCTTAAAGGAAGCTTCTATTACTACATTTAAGCACATTTTTAAAAAGGGTCTCTTAAGCAAATGTAATCATTTAAGTATCCAATTATCCTTCAACTGAAGAAAAAGACAATGACCTATCATCTACTAGAGGTTTGTTTCATCAAAATGGTTTGTGCTCTTGCAAAGTCCAACCGTAAAGTAGCTTGAGCTAAGGTGCAGAAGATCAAGAATTTTAGCTAATTAATAATGATGTGTGAGCTCAACTTGAACATGGCACTGTGCCCTACTTCCACAAAAAAACTGCTTGGATTTCCACAACAGACAGTAAAGTTGGTTCTTTGGTAAAGCATTGCGCTTTAAAACAAGGGGACAGTTCAAAATTACACCAGGGAAAGTCATGACTGAGAATTATTGATTAAATTATTCAAAAGGATGCTTTTTAATTTTAAAAAGTTTAACCAAGTAACTTGTTTATTGAAATCTATTGTTTCAAAACACTAAGTCAACAGTCACACTGCAGTTTTAGGGCAAATTATTAACTTTGCAATGCAATTCAAAAGTGTGGATTAACAGAAAATAACTACTAACTTCACTGAAAAAATGATTCCTTTATTTGGGCTGAATTTAAACAAATTAGGTTGAACATTACTAAATAAACTTTTTTTTGTTTAAATTCAACCCATACAAATTGTTTGCAACAAGTTTGCAGAAATCATTTTTTTCTGAACCTGCCCCAAAACCTAACCTTAAGTGCACCAACCAATATAACAATTATGTAACACTTTAGTTACATAGGTACACTCAAAAAAAGATTTTTTGCTGCTTGTTTAAACTATTCATTTAAAATAATCGGAACACAATTCTTGAGATTTTTTGTAGGACAACTTAATCATTTTATGTTCAATCCACGTAAATTTGTTGAGTTAACTTATTCGATTTGTGTTGGGACAATGCATTTTTACAGGTGTACCAATTGTACCAAAAAGTACCAATTCTCACTATTAACAAGAGACATATTATTACGATATTAAGTTATTGACTGTTTATTATCACTTATAAAGAACATATTCTGCATGATATTGTTCTACATCTCTAATCCTACACTGTAAAAATCATAGCCTATATCTACTCAATTATATTGAGGTAACAGATTACAAGCAATATTATTAATTAAACTCAACAAATATATAATTAATTAAATTAGCTTATTTAAAATTATTCAATTCAAATTTTAAACAAAAATATTAATTTCATTGAACAGAAAAGCCAACACAATGTGAATGAAAACTACTCAATGTTAACATAAACAAAACATAAAATTTGTGGAGCCTGTTCATCAGCTCTAAAAAAATAATACCCTATATCTACACAATAAAATTAAGGTAACAGATAACAACCAATATTATTCATTAAATTCAACAAGTATGGACTGAGTAAAAATTATTTGAATTTAGCTCAAATTAGTGGAGCATGTTTAGCAGTGTGGAGCCACAAAACAGATTAACAACAATCTCATAATAGACAATACGTCATAGTACACAATAAAAAGTTTACATTTAAACAAATTGATAATCTTAAAAAAGGACTTTGCTAATGTTTTTTTAAACAGCATACACTGCCAAAAAGGGGTTCCACACAATTAATTTGTATTGAGACAACAAGAAGAAATTTATTTAACTAATTAGTTTTTACAAGCTTAAACGGATTGAAATAAAATAAAAAGTTATTTATAAGAATGGTGTTATTTCAGCTGATTTTTAATACGTAGTTTGATCAAACAACAAACACAATTTTTTATGTAAATAACTATTAAAATGCAGCAAATTAGGAGTTTGAGGCAAAAGTTAATGGTTTATTAATAGCGAACAAGAATTATACCTTAAAATATATTTTGTGTGACCAACAATTATTCAAATAACAATTAAAAAAACTAAGTAACAGGCTGGTGATATATGTTCTTATAAAAATATTTTTTAAATGACTAAAAATGTACATTTTTAAAACTTCAAAGTTACATTTTCAACATCATAATGCAAAGAGTAAATAAATAGAAAACACCCTCAAATCACAAGCTATGGGACATTTGTTTTTTACACAATGTGTACAAAATGATACCAATACAAGATATGTCCAACAGATATTCAAAAAACCCAAAAGGTAAGACGCTCAAAAACCTGAGGAGATTGCCATCCTTTAACAACAAAGCCCCCGCCCTCAGGCAAGCCATGTAAGATTACAGAATTCCAAGCAGGACAGTGGCCATACAGTGTCTATACATCAGACAGTGACAGGACGGGGGGGCTGGGGGGACACGGTGTACCCTTTCTCAATAGCCTGAGGGAGGAAGAGGAGGAGGAGGAGGGGTCCGAGCACATCTTGCAGGAAGCCGGCGGCAGATTTATATGCCGTTGATCAAGTTGCGAGTGAGTTATAGCCGGAGACCCCTCCTTGTCCGCAGGCCCAGCGTTATATCAACTCTTGCCCGACAGGCAGAGTGTCTTATTCTCAAATCAGACATCCATTACTGAATAATAGGGTTGAATAGAAGGCTTGAGTTTCCCTATGGGGGATTAGCCACCCATAATTTACTATCCATAACTTGAATGTGAGGTAATTCATACCCCTTACCCTGGCGGTGCCCTTGTCAATCAATTGAGGGAAGCGATGGGGGGAAACAAATAATGATAAATGAGGTTGTGTTATTCTTTTTTTTACATGGTATATGTTGAGGTAGGGGATTCATTTTCAAATGCTGTCTGATAACTGCTGGACAGGGTTATGTGTTGATATGTAACTTGTGTAATAATACAACCTGATGGTAAGAAGTCTGATGGAATGGGACTGTTCCTGCAAATATTTTACTGTCAATCATGGATATAAAATGTAAAAATACTGACAGCTAATTCTGGATTTTTTATTTTGTCAATACTAACTGAAGGATCATAAATATAATAATTTAATTTGAATAAATTTTTTTAATAATCGAGACACAATTTCAAGCTGCATAACCTAAACAAAAGTAGACAAAACTGGCAAATTGAAACACATTTAAATGCAAATAGAAAGACATTTAAAAAATGTCAATGCAAATATAACTACACTGTAAAAAATTACATGACAAAAAAAAATCATGACAACAAATGTTTTTACATTAAGTTTATCTTTTATTTTAAAATTAAAGTCCAACTGAACTAAAAGAATGTAACTTTCAAAGTTTTTAGTTAGTTTGATTGATGTAAGTTGAGATGACTTAAAAAGTTCATTTGATTCAAACTAAAAAAAACAGTGTATAAAATAAGCATTACCATAATAAATATCAAATAAGGAAAAACTATTCAAAATTTGCAACTTAACCAAAGTGTATTATGCATTACATTGGCTTATGTTATTATTACATTCATTTTGTTAGAATTTTATAGGTTAAAGATGCTGTCAGTTTGACACCCAGTGGTTGAACTGGGTAATACATTCCTGGATCAAAACAAACGCAAGCGCAGGTTGCCAGATTGACCAACTGGAGCAAGTCTGACGATTGAGCCTAAAGGCTTATTTAAACGCCATTCCTTTTTTCGCGCTTACCAGCTGACCGCTTACCTCCGTGTGGAGGGCTTACCCCCGCAAAAAGTTTGTCCTGTTAGCTTGTCATGTACGTCGGCGGACTTGAGACGCAGAGAGGAGTTGACCACGACGACGGGGTTTCAGTCCGAGGAAGAGCGGTTCCAGAAATCAGGTTAGACAAAAACAGAATCCAAAAAATAAAATAAACAAGTGAATAACAGGGTGAGAATGTGGTAAAATCCAAAAACGTGGTAAAAATCAGATGAGGGCTTTTCTTTTTCTGGACGGGTTTTGTAAACCGTTGGTTGGGTTTAGGGGAAGTAAGTGGGTGGGCGGGTCAATCAATAAAATTGGTTGGGTTTAGGGAAGAAGGAGGGTGGGTCAGTCGATTGGATTGGTCGGCCAGCCAGTCAGACAGTCGGTCGGTCGACAGTGGCCTCTGGTGGGTTTACGTGAGAATAGCGGGCATGTACAGCACTCGCGAGAGAAATTTGAGACATAAAAAAGCGCACACATCGGCCTCTCGCGGATTCGCGAAAACAAAAACTGCAAAAATACGTACCTCCTGGGACGTATTTTGCGGTCTCCAGAAACATCCTTGTTTGCAGAATGAGCCTGGGTTGAATATTTTCCATATTAAAAGTTTTTTTTCGTTCTAACCAACACCTGAAATGTATATTTTAGAAACGGCTATTTCTTGCATCTGAACAACAGGATAAACTGACAGTGCTGTTTACCTCATGTACAACCTCATGTGCTTATTCGGTGTTAAATGCTAATAATGTGAGTTTGAATGCCATTTTACATGACATTTACTGCCATACTACTTAAAGCAGCAGCAGCAGATCTTGAAAATAAAATAAACCGTTTGAAATTAAACTTGAGAACTGCGAATAATGCAATTATTGCTCATCACTGCAAATCCATCACATAGCGTGGTGTTAGGACACAGGGTTACAATGTAACCTGCTCACCTAATGTTTACGCTTATAATTTATATTATTGCTAATACCTCATGTGGAACTCTGAATCTGCATCTCATTTCGGAGTCTGCTACTGTCCATCGGAGGTCACATTTTGGTCACTGACTGAATGAATGAATGAAATATGTTTCCATCAAGGCAAACCGGGGTGCTGAAATATAATTGGCTAAACTGGCATTGGGCGGGTTAAAAGAACCAAAACAAAGACAGCGTTCCTGCACGGAAAACACATTTTCAAAGCAGAATATCTGACTTCAGCATTTTTTCAGATAAACAAGAATGTTTACTTAGCATATTTCCTAAAATATCTGCAAACATATTATGGTATTTTTATGCTTTATAAGAGTCAAAAACTAACATACAGCACCTTTAATTTGCTCATTAAAATGTAATATTTTACAGATTTTTTAAATTAACATGTATTACAGGAAAATAAATTAAAAATACAATAAACTAATACATGGGTTAAGGTTTAATTTTTAGGGACTGCTTTAGAATTAGTATGCATTACTAAAAGTTTAATATTATAAGTATATTTTCATAGCTAATACCCTTTTGTATTCTTAAAGTTAACATTAAAAGATGGCTACATCAACCACACAAAGCCGTAAACCACATCACGAGGGCCGAACTGCCTTCAAGCTACACAGCCCTTCTTTGACACTGCATTTGAAACCACCCTGATTAAAATACATGGAGAATAACTAATGTTTCATGCCTCAATTGTTTCCACAGCCAAGGACAAAGCACAGCAGCAAAAGCTTAACTGCTTCATAAATCTGCTTTAGATCGGGTGACAGACACTACTCGACAAGTGTTTTTGTGTTAAAATTAGGGCAAATAATTGATTAGATCAGTTAACATTCATGCCATAGTTATTCTGTTTTATGCAACACACACACAAGACATTCAGAACAGTTCCTTTTTGTCCTGTATTAATGGCTGACCATACCAAATTTGGTAAAACTCTACATGTTTCATCAAGTTTCATTTAACATTAAATTCCTATACATATGAGATCTGAACAAAGGCATCCTGCTCAATTGCTGATGCTAATTTTACATTGTAACACATAATACATTGCTGTTTATGCATTCATTATCAAATATCACAGGCAAAAAAAACAAGTTTGCAATATTTCCCAGGAAATAAATGATCTGAAAAAGTGTATGCATTAAATACAATGTACGCATCTGCCAAATGAATAAAAAAAAAAAAGCAATGTAATGGCTGACTGGAGACTCCATTCACACCAAACAGGATTTTAATGAAATCAACATACTATAAAGTTTATTGTTGGGTTTCTATCAAATGCGCTACTGCCAGTTAAAGCAGATGATCAAATACAAAGCTTCATCAATTAATATTATCACGCAATCAACATCTCCTGCGTTGCTGTAAGGGTTTACTATTAATGACAACATGTGACACATCAGAGGCTTCTGTTTGTTCAAAAGCACGAGTTACATTGAGACATGTCAGAATCAAAATTGGTCCAAACAGTGGCGCAATTAAAATGCAAATGCAGAAGATGATAGATTTTATACTTGAACCTACAAACATCAGTAACGTGAGGCCAGCATATAATCTTTTTGTAGGTTTATGAAAAATGTGTCTGTTGAAGATTGTATGTTTTGCAGTGTTTTAAAAAGAAATGCTCATTGACTTCATTAAAAAGAGTGTTAAAAAATCTGTTACAATGGTTCATCAATGATTTAGTAGTTCAAAAAAGGATAAATTACACATTTTCTAACTAAATAATATCAATATCGTCTTCTAGAGCTCTTTTACAAAAGAATCTATAATAATGACATGATTTGTATTTTTTGTTTGTTTGCTTTGTTTTTTAAGAATGCTTGTAATAATATAAGTCAGGAAAACCTTAAGTAAGACTTCACTTTGTGGATGTGGAGGTATCTTACATATATGAAAGTAGCTTTAACCAACGCAATCTCACGGCAATTCGTAACTTTTTGATTTAGTGGCTAATTCGTATGACTTCGTACAATCTAATTCGTACAAATTAGTACAATTTGCTCATCACCCAATGACGGTTGGGGTTAGGGGTGGGGTTAGGTGCCACGCCTCCTTTTTTAATATCAACATTTCGTACGACTGAACTCATACGAATTCGTACGAATTAGCCACTAAACTGACAAAACGTAAAATACTTTCTTCGTGAAATCAGGCTGCTTTAACAGTATCAATAGTGTAATGCTTAGTTTATAATCAGAATTAAGTCAATTAAATAGTTAAACTAATTGTTATCTTAGATGTAAAGCAAGAAGATGTTTAAAGTCTGCATGAACTGGAAGTTCAGAGCATATGCAAATCGGAATCTTCAGAGAAGTACCACCACTCAAAACGCAGAAGCAAATGGTCAGACTTTGACTGAAGACCACCAAAACAAACATTTTGGTAAGGAGGTCCACAAATTAGTATTTTTGTCATTGTCACAATCACCAGCGATCTTCTCCCCTTAGATCGCTGGTTTACATGCACAAACACCCATGGACTACAAATCCACCATCATATGGACTACATCCCCATACATGCAATACTCTGACATCACACAAACCGGTTCCACATCTTCACTGATTGCATCCCACAGCTGAAGACACTCAAGAACTGATTACACACTACATAAGCAGAACATACACTCACTCCATTGCCGAGTCTTGTTCATCTGTTCACAGTGTCAATTCTAAGCGTCTCCTTGTTTTGTCTTTGTCGTGTTTGGACCCTCGCCTTGATTCTCTGTTTCTGCCTGTCTGCTGCCATCCCTGTGACCTTTTGCCTGTTATATTGACTACGTCTCTGGATTGTCCTCATACATCTGTTTGCTCCTGTACTGATCATTGCTTGTCTGACCATCCCTTTAAATAAACCTGCATTTGGATCTGCATCCTGTTGTCAGCATCCATCCTTGGTTACAGAAGACTCGGCCACAACATGGATCCAGCGGGTGTCAAGATCATGCGTCTCCGTCAGGAAGCCAAGTCAATCGAGGAGTATGTGGAGGACTTTATCCAGGTAGCTCATTTAACATCTATGAACAATTCATGCCTAATGATTTTCTTCCGTGGAGGACTTTCTGAGCCCCTTTATTCATACATGCCATTTCCTGAACCCCATTGGACACTAGAGTTTTACATTGACCTTGTACTCAAACTCAGTGGGTCCCCCTTCACCGTAGGCGAGGTGGAGGAAACCCCTAAATGTTTTTTGGGGGGGGGGCAATAGACAGCGAGACCCGCCGGCAACGGGGCTGGCTGTTCCCTCCAGTAAAACCATTATGCTGGCATCACCCATACTCTTGTCTACAGTTGATCAGTCCTCCAGTTCTCCAGCTCACAAAATGGCTGCCTCCAGTTCTCTAGCCGACAAAATGGCCGCCTCCAGTCCTGCAGCTAACAAGATGGCCGCCTTCAGTCCTCCAGCTCACAAGATGGCCACCTCCAGTCATCATGTTCAGAAAATGGCCGCCTCCAGTCCTCCAGCTAACAAAATGGCAGCTTCCAGTTCCCCAGTTCACAAAACTGCCGCCTCCAGTCCTCCAGCTGACAAGATGGCTGTCTCCAGTTCTCCAGCTCACAATATGACTGTCTCCAGTTCCCCAGTTCACAAGATGGCCGCATCCAGTTCCCCAGCTCACAAGATGGCCGTCACCAGCCCTCCAGCTCATGCATGGGTAAGCGCCAATCTGCCACCAGCTCACAAGATGGCTTTATGTTCCGAGTCTGTTCCTGCCATAGTTCCTGTTCCTGTAATGCCATCACCTGAGCCACCAGAATGGTCACCACCACCCAAGTTGCCAGAGCTACTGCCACCACCAGAGCTGTTCCTACCAGAGTTGCCACCGCCACCTCCAGAGCTGCCAGATCCTCAGTCACTGCCAGAGCTGCCAGATCCTCAGTCACTGCCAGAGCTGCCAGATCCTCAGTCACTGCCAGAGCTGCCAGATCCTCAATCACTGCCAGAGCTGCCAGATCCTCAATCACTGGCAGAGCTGCCAGAGTCGCCGCCGCCAGAGCTGCCAGAGTCGCCGCCGCCAAGCTGCCAGAGTCGCCGCGCCAGAACCCTTTGTATTCCCTGAATGGCGGAAGCCAGATATCTCTGAATCCCTCGAATGGCGGGCGCCAGAAACCTCTGAATCCCTCGAATGGCGGGCGCCAGATATCTCTGAATCCCTCAAATGGCGGGCGCCAAAACCTCTGAACTCCCGAATGGCGGGCGCCAGAAACCTCTGAACTCCCCGAATGGCGGGCGCCAGAAACCTCTGAATCCCTCGAATGGCGGAAGCCAGATATCTCTGAATCCCTCGAAAATCCCTCGAATGGCGGGCGCCAGAAACCTCTGAATCCCTCGAATGGCGGGCGCCAGATATCTCTGAATCCCTCAAATGGCGGGCGCCAGAAACCTCTGAACTCCCCGAATGGCGGGCGCCAGAAACCTCTGAACTCCCCGAATGGCAGGCGCCAGAAACCTCTGAATCCCTCGAATGGCGGGCGCCAGAAACCTCTGAATTCCCGAATGGCGGGCGCCAGAAACCTCTGAATCTCTTGAATGGCGAGCATCAGATGACCCTGAATTCCCTGAATGGCGGGCGCCCGATCCACTTGAATTCCCCGAAGGGCGTGCGCCAGATCCTCCTGAATTCCTTGAAGGGCCAGCGGTACGAGACCCACCTGAGTCCCACGAAAGGCCAGAGCAGTCACCTGAGTCCAACGAAAGGCCCGAGCAGTCACCTGTGTCCCACGAAAGGCCAGAGCTGTCACCTGAGTTCCACGAAAGGCCAGAGCAGTCACCTGAGTCGCACGAAAGGCCAGAGCTGTCACCTGAGTCCCACGAATGGCCAGAGCCGCCACCTGAGTTCCACGAATGGCCAGAGCCGCCACCTGAGTTCCACGAATGGCCAGAGCCGCCACCTGAGTTCCACGAATGGCCAGAGCCGCCACCTGAGTTCCACGAATGGCCAGAGCCGCCACCTAAGTTCCACGAATGGCCAGAGCCGCCACCTGAGTTCCACGAATGGCCAGAGCCGCCACCTGAGTTCCACGAATGGCCAGAGCCGCCACCTGAGTTCCATGACTGGCCAGAGCCGCCACCTCAGTCCCACGAATGGCTGCCAAAGCCGTATAATTTCCAAGAGTCACCAGAGCCGTGTGACTTGCCAAAACCTAACCCTCCTGACCCACTGGGGTTGAAAGAACTGCCAGTGCTCCTTGAACCCAAGCCTCCTGACCCACTGGGGTTATATGAACTGCCAGTGCTCCTTGAACCTAAGCCTCCTGACCCACTGGGGTTATAAGAACTGCCAGTGCTCCTTGAACCTAAGCCTCCTGACCCACTGGGGTTATACGAACTGCCAGTGCTCCTTGAACCCAAGCCTCCTGACCCACTGGGGTTATACGAACTGCCAGTGCTCCTTGAACCTAAGCCTCCTGACCCACTGGGGTTACACGAACTGCCAGTGCTCCTTGAACCCAAGCCTCCTGACCCACTGGGGTTATATGAACTGCCAGTGCTCCTTGAACCTAAGCCTCCTGACCCACTGGGGTTATATGAACTATGAGTGCTCCTTGAACCTAAGCCTCCTGACCCACTGGAGTTAAATGAACTGCCAGTATCTCCTGAACCCAAGCCTCCTGACCCACTGGAGTTTAATGAACTGCCAGTGTCTCCTGAACCCAAGCCTCCAGACCCATGGGGTTATATGAACTGCCTGTGCCTGCTGAACCTAAGCCCCAGACCAACTTCAGCTCCATGCTCCAGGCCTTTTGCAACTCCACACTCCAGGCCTTCAGCAGCTTCACTCTTCAGGCCTTACGCAGCTCCAGCTCCATTCTCCGGGCCTTCCACACTCCAGGCCCTCAGCAGCTTCACTCTTCAGGCCTTACGCAGCTCCAACTCCACGCTCCAGGCCCTCCGCAGCTCCACACTCCAGGCCCTCAGCAGCTTCACTCTTCAGGCCTTACGCAGCTCCAACTCCATGCTCCAGGCCCTCCGCAGCTCCAACTCCATGCTCCAGGCCCTCTGCAGCTCCAACTCCATGCTCCAGGCCCTCTACAGCTCCATGCTCCAGGCCCTCCGCAACTCCATGCTCCAGGCCCTCCGCAGCTCCACTCTCCGGGCATTCCGCAGCTCCACGCTCCAGGCCCTCCGCAGCTCCAACTCCATGCTCCAGGCCCCTCTCTGCAGCTCCAACTCCATGCTCCAGGCCACTCGCAACTCCACGCTCCAGGCCCTCCGAAGCTCTCCACTCTCCGGGCCTTCCGCAGCTCCACGCTCCAGGCCCTCCGCAGCTCCACTCTCCGGGCCTTCTGCTGCTTTATGCCTTCAAACACGCCTCAGCTGCATGGTCCTGTCCCTCCATCCCTCCCCCTGTTCCGCCTCCGCTCCACCTCCCGCCTGAACTGTGATAGGAGTGTCTGGAAGCCACTCCTTAAAGGGGGGGCTCTGTCACAATCACCAGCGATCTTCTCCCCTTAGATCGCTGGTTTACATGCACAAACACCCATGGACTACAAATCCACCATCATATGGACTACATCCCCATACATGCAATACTCTGACATCACACACAACCGGTTCCACATCTTCACTGATTGCATCCCACAGCTGAAGACACTCAAGAACTGATTACACACACTACATAAGCAGAACATACACTCACTCCATTGCCGAGTCTTGTTCATCTGTTCACAGTGTCAATTCTAAGCGTCTCCTTGTTTTGTCTTTGTCGTGTTTGGACCCTCGCCCTTGATTCTCTGTTTTTGCCTGTCTGCTGCCATCCCTGTGACCTTTTGCCTGTTATATTGACTACGACTCCTGGATTGTCCTCAACATCTGTTTGCTCCTGTACTGATCATTGCTTGTCTGACCATCCCTTTAAATAAACCTGCATTTGGATCTGCATCCTGTTGTCAGCATCCATCCTTGGTTACAGTCATTATTACGAATTTTTACAACAAACAAGCATATGTTTTAATACATTCTTATCCACGTTCGTGTTTTATTGTCATGCTTTAAAAAAAAAAAAACGCTAAAATAAAAACCGCTAAATTTCGCTATGTATAATCTATAATAATAACTCTTGTACAGCAGTCCCACAACATTCTGACACTTGATGATGCTTAAATCCCCTGTCAGAAAAGTCTAGTGGCTGGGAATGGGCTTTTTACAGTGTCTGGGATAATGTTAATGTTGTTTTGGTGTGTTTACATTGATGAATATGGCCACGGTGTAAATGCACAGTACAGTTACGATCTTATTGCCACATTAGATCGTTATGACAACATAATATATGCCTTCAGTGATTTCCTGAAGATAAATACCAAAGAATGACACAACCGGAATAACTACAGCAGTCGCGATCGTCTGATCTCATATGAAGCAAGTGATCGCGATGACATGATGATGTGTGCAGGTGCTGTAGTGGTGTCCCATTTCTTTGGGATAAATTGTGAAGCCCTTCCCTTCACCCTCGGTTTTAAGGGCTAAGGGGAAGGGGAAGGGGTAGGGGTACAAAAATAGAATTGGGATTGAATTCAAGCAAATAATTTTGCAACAAATTTAGAAATTATATGGAGACAGCACATAATTAAAATGTTAAGTCTGTTGACTTAAAGGAGATTATCTAAAGGCAAACACTTCAGTTCCATTTATCAAAGTTAAACTATTTTTTTTTTTAGACTATAGTGTACTATAGTATAGCAATAATTTTAGCCAGCTCACTGATAACCTAGACTAGGATGTCAAACTCAATTCCTGGAGGGCCGCAGCCCTGCACAGTTTAGTTCCAACCCTAATTAAACACACCTGATCAGTGTTGGGGAGTAACGGAATACATGTACTGGCGGTACGTATTTAGAATACTATTCTTGAGTAACTGTATTCCGTTACAGTTACTATTTTTAAACAGGGTATTTAGAATACAGTTACTTTCCTAATACCATTGGAATACTTCGGGCGATGCGTGTCTGGCCCATAACAATATTACTAAATTGCCGCCGAAACCACTCCGAGTCCTGACTGGAGTATGGAGATGGGGGCGCGCGAACCCGCGAACTGTAGAGCGGGGGAGGTTGCGCGCAACCATAGGCGCATGCACCAGGTTACAAGCCGGACTGTACCAAAGTGCTGCGAACTGAAGAGCGGGGAGGGTGAGATGGGGGCGCGCGAACTGAAGAGCACGCGCACATGCACCAGGTTTCAGGCCAGACTGAACCAAAGTGCTGAGGGGGGTGGAATTCGGGAGTTTTCGGGGAGGACAGAACAATACGGGAGATGGGTCTGAAATACGGGGAGACTCCCGGGAAAACGGGAGTGTTGGCAGGTATGCTCAAAGCCCTCATCAAGTGCTCCTGTGACTCTTCAGCCAGGGAGGACTTATTTTTACTCCTCATCGCAACAGAATGACAGAGAAGCACTTCGAAATGTCTCTATTGCTGCGCTACAACCGCCTTTACTTGTCTGTTGATTAGGAATGCAGGTAGTGTTACGGTCCGTTGCAGGGTTCAGAGGGGGAAAAACAAAGAGCGGATCCAAACACAGCATTTAAGATTTAATGAAAAAACTATAACAAACAGGAAAACTAAACAGGGCAAAACAAACAGGAACAACCGGACATCATATGAGTAACGCAAATACAACAGACAACGAGAGGGGCACACAAACTGAAATATATAGTCCTTGATAATGAGTGTCAAATGAGCCGCAGCTGTGTGTGTGTGTGTGTGTGAGAGAGAGAGTGTCTTGATGACGGTCAGCTGGAGCAGGTGAGTGTGTGTGTGTGTGTGTGTGTGTGTGTGTGTGTGTGTGTGTGTGTGTGTGTGTGTGTGTGTGTGTGTGTGGTGTGTGTGTGTGTGGCGTGACTGAATATGTTGTCCATGTGAGGCAGGATTTGTTGTTAAGTGAATGTGAGTCTGTATACCAGCGATCTCTGGTTGAAGCTCGCTGGTGACCGTGATATTTAGGTACTGTAGATAGGTGGCTACTGGCTAATATGTTTGACTTAAAACAAAACTTGTTCATTTTGATGTTTACATTTTTGTAAAGCAAACACATTTTGCATTCTTCTAATTTTTGCAATATTGTTCTTAGGTGAGAAGTTTTATAATAGACATTAAAATGTTGGATAGAACCTGTTACATTACCTTGGTTTTACATAAACTATTTTGAAGTTTTTCTTTTCTTATACCTGATATTTTTCTGTGCAGACTGTGAAATACAAAGGGTAAGCAAAATGCATATTATATACATATACTGTATATTACAGACAGTAATGCTGTCTATGTTCAAGCAATTTTTATCTTTATTACAGAAACAGAAATTGAATTTGTTGACACTTTGATAATAAACATTATTCATAAACATAATTATATTGTTTTATTTATTTTTTCCCTGTCAGTCCAATAATGTTTAGCATTAGAGGCCCTTTTCTTGCAGAAATTGCTACCAACGCATAGTGTGACATTTAATAGACTTGAAGGCTGTTTTCAGGGAAAGTATTCCAAGTATTCCAAGTATTTAGAATACAGTACAAGGATTAAGCAAAGTAACGGAATACGTTTACAAAATACATTTTTAAAGCAGGTATTCTGTATTCTGTAACTAATACATTTACAAAGTATTCTCCCCAACACTGCACCTGATCAAACTAATTGAGTCCTTCAGGCTTGTTTGAAACCTACCAATAAGTGTGTTGAAGAAGGGTTGGAACTAAACTGTGCAGGGCTGCGGCAAACTTAAAATTGAGTTTGACATCCCTGGCCTAGGCATTATCTTCATAGTCACTAATTATAGCGGCACAAATCACAATGTTCAATCATTTCTTTCATTGATTGAAATTTGTAAACCTAGAATATTTACCTTGACCTATTGTCATTTTCTGCAAATAAATTACTAAATGTATAATATTCTTATTTAAAAATATATAAATAGTAATAATTTGAAAAGAATAGAAGGTTGCTGGTTCGAGTCCTGGCTGGGTCAGTTGGAATTTCTGTGTGGAGTTTGCATGTTCTCCCTGTGTTTATGTAGGTTTCCTCCGGGTGCTCCGGTTTCCCCCACAGTCCAAAGACATGCGGTATAGGTGAATTGAATAAGCTATATTGTCCGTAGTGTATGTGTGTGAAAGAGTCTGTTTGGGTGTTTCCCAGTGTTGGGTTGCAGCTGGAAGGGCATCCGCTGCGTAAAATATATACTGGATAAGTTGGCGGTTCATTCCGCTGTGGCGACTCCTGATTAATAAAGGAACTGAGCCAAAAGAAAATTAATTATGAATTTTAATTTTTACATAAAAACACACTGAGATAATGGATTGGCCATCCAGAGTCCGGACCTAAACCCAGTTGAAAATCTCTGGAATTCTCCTTGGTCACAAAGTCATGGCTAAGAAACCCAATTCTGTCAGTGAACTGTGGCAAAGACTGAAGAAGAGCTGATCAAGACAATAGTATCTGGCTGCAGACTTGCACATGTACACACATACATGCACTCTCAGACACACACTCAATAGTGCAAATGACGTCACTTTGAGTGGTAGGGTTTAGATGCAGCCATTCCTGAGAGTGCATGAGCATTTATGTGCACTGAATCTGCAGGCAGACCAATTTTCGGTCAAAATCACAGCATAGCATTGAGAAGCTAATGATATCCTATGGCCACAAATGTACTTAAGTCAGTCAACGTAAGAGCCTTTATACATCCCTGCTAATTTTTCTCAGCTATGGCATTCAAAAATGTTTCTCGTAATTTTTCTTCATGCTTACAGTCACTAATGCTCTAATGTACTACATGTCCTCTAATTCTGACCAATGTGTTTTCTACAAAATAAAGTGTTTTTGTTGGATAGCCTTGGCTAGTTTGTTAAACTCTGCTCTATTAACATGGTATACCCAACTAAAATTTCTTCAAATTTCAAGCAATGAAGATTACAAAAATTATTGTGGCAATACATTGTTCTCTAACTTAGATGTGCACTGTATGTGTGCATGTAAGTGTGTGTTATATGGACAAACATTGGCTAATTCAGGCAACCTGACCTGTGTGTTGGGTAAGTGGGTCACTGGTTCTCTGGCTCAGAGGCTCAGAGGCGCTTGATGAACTAGTCTCCATTATTAGCCCTCACTTCTGTCAGCATTAACCTGGGGACAACCACAGTTCTTTAATGGCCAGGAAGTGTTAAAAACTGCACGCCAAGGGAACAAAATGCTCCAAAGAGATTAGAGAGGAAAATAGGGTACACCACAACAGGCGCAGATATATATGAGACACAATCTAATACTTACAAAAGAACATAGGACAAAGGCAAAAGCTCTGTGCAGATACTGGACAATGAGAATCGTGGCTACCACTGAGAGAGCTCTTGCAAGGTTATCCCAGTTGTAAAGGACACGGGTGTTTAACATGTCACACTCTGGAGCACTTAACAGGACAATTAGAAAGCATGGCTCCTGTCCCCCACACTGATTTACGGATGTGTGCCGGATTAAATGCCCAGCGCTAATGTTTCTCACTCTTGAGTAGTGTTTAATGGCCAAAAAACTGCTTTAGGAGAATCATGTGCAGGTGAAAATGATTTCTTAAGGAGATATATATATATAACTTGATATATGTTTGAACATATCAATGAGTCCTGCAGGCTATTCATTTATAGAAATAGCCAGTTATTCTAGAATAGCCAGCACTGGAGAGAAGTTAGTTACATACAGTATAAGAATTTATTTACAGTGTAACTATTTACACAATAAGTGTTACTGTAATCAGTTACAATAACTGAGAAATAAAAAGGGAATTTAAATGACAAAAAAAGTCAACAATTTAAGTAAATTCAACTACATAAGTTAAATCTGTATATTTTATGTTAAAAGGGTGTGTTGAATGATATAAATGGGTTGCTTTGCCTGCTTCTTCCCTCCTGCATTTGATGGCTGTGTAGTAAAGGTAATAGAAAGTTGAAAGGTTGACAGTGTTGTAATCAGTAATGAGTGTTGAGTATATTGTAAAGCAGGGATGGATTTAGTGATTTGGGGGCCCTAAGTAACACCAACCATGGAGCCCCAAGTCCTGAAATGCACCCTTTCTACTTTTATTTAATTTTCTTAATTTTTTTATTTATTTTGCAGTTTTTTTTATATTACTCAATCTTATTTTTCTATGTTTTATCTTAATGTAAGCTTTACATTTTAAATAATTAGATGTCTTAAAATGAATTTACAACTAAAAATGTTCTATGATTGAGGGTGGTGGATATTTTTTTATAATATTATTATTACATAACATTACGTTATTATAATTATATTATATTTTATTGTATATTAAATAATATTTATTTAGGTAAAAATTTATGATAGAAAATGATGTTATATATAGTTTATAGGCATAATTTATACTTCTAGATATTTATTGGGGCCGTAAGCGGCCGCTTACCTTGCTTATTGGTTAAATCTGCCCCTGCTGTAAAGTCAACCCTGTCTGGATTAAATGTTGAAAAACGACTGACATGATTCCACAACAGACATTTGTCAACACTATGTATTGCACAGATTCAAGCTAAGCTTTTTTTTAATGAGTCATTGTCTTGCCAAAAGAGATCTGACTTTGGCCCAATACCAATTCTATTTTTGTACCCCTACCCCTTCGCCCTTGAAACAGAGTGTGAAGGGGAAGGGCTTCAAAATGTACCCCTAAGAAATGGGACACCACTACAGCACCTGTACACGTCATTATATGTCATCATGATCTCTTGCTTCATATGAAATCAGACGATGGTGGCTGCTGTAGTTATTCCAGTTGCGTTATTTTTTTGGTATTTATCTTCAGGAAATCACTGAAGGCAACGATATCATGTTATCATGATGATATAATGTGGCAATAAGATCATAACTGTACTGTGCATTTACAGCGTGGCCATAAACAAAACAACATTAACATTATAGCAGACACTGTAAAAAGGTCATTCCCAGCCACTAGACTTTTCTGACAGGGTATTCGAGTGTCATCGTGTCATCGAGACAGAATGTTGTGGGACTGCTATAAAGGAGTTATTATTATGGATTATAGATAGCGAAATTTAGCGGTTTCTATTTTAGTATTTTTTTTAAAGCATGACGGTAAACCACGAAAGCCGTTATGAATCTATTAAAACATATGCTTGTTTGTTGTAAAAATTCGTAATAATTACAAAAAAAAAAATACTAATTTGTGGATCTCCACCCATGCTGCCGTTGTGGCTGGTGCATTCTGGGAAATTTTCTTACCCCTTGGTTTCGAGTGTAGTCCTGAAATATCTCAGTTTGAAGGGCTATCTAACCCTTCCCCCTAGTCCTACGCCTTCAAGCTAAAAAGAATTGGGACACCCCTACCCCTAAAAGGAAGGGCTAAGGGGTAGAATTGGGTCATTACTTTTCACTTATTACTGCTCTTATAAAAACCCCACACAACAATATTTTGGATTATATGCCTTATTATCAGTTATTATAACTTATTTATCAGTCCTTATGACAGAACATTACTTGTGGTTAGTCAGATGGTGTTTTAAGTTGTCAGTTAAAATGACAGCTAAGAGCATCTATAATAATGCAAAACATATTAACCTTAAATAAAAATATCAGCTGAGCGAATTAGATTGAAACATTTGTAAAGCCCCACACGTGTGCACTCGTGGACCTGAGAGCACTATTCAGCAATGATTCCTTCAGAGCAAATATCAAAGTGTCAATCTGGTGCCTGGCATAGAAACAAAGTTGACGCAGGGAAAGTGAAGGACATTAAGCTCCGGATATGTCGGCTAAAATGTCATTAGCGCAAGTTGAGAGTCTCTTATTACACAATAGTGGTTAACAGAGAACAACAGTAAATGCCACAGCTGAGGCTGATCCTATCACACCTGCAGGCTGTAAGAGCTGAACCTGGTGCTAATCTGATAGGTCTGCTCTCTTCGTCTGCGTGAGCATTGCTGTCAGGATGTTTCTCTCCACATACAGTACTGTGCAAAGGTTTTAGACTCTTTTAATAGTATAATGAGCATACATAACTAATTCTTAAATAATTATTTTCGCAGAACATATAAGTTTAAATGTGAACTTTTTTGGTCTAGTTGTTTAAGACATGTGAATGACATAACTGGAGAGATAACGGGTGTTTGCAGACTTCAGTTAAATATGAAGACTCTGTCCAGGTTTGGGGTTGCACTTCTGCCAGTGCTGCTGGCAAAATTATGTGAATTGGTGAAATTTTTAATTGCTGTAAAGTACAGTTTTTAATCTATCATGCCATGCCCTCTGGAAAGGAGCTTAATGGCAATAGTTTTATATTTCAGCATGGCAATGATCCCAAACACACTGCTAAATTCAATAAAATAATATTTGGAGCAGCTGAAAAAAATAATGAAATGGCCTCCACAGAGTCCAGACCTTAATATTATAGAGGTATGACATCACATGGAAATAAAAAAAAAAAGATATGACAGTTAAAATCTAAAGAAAGAAACCCTGGGAAGTACTAAGAGGCTTAATATCCCACAGCACAAAATTTCAGAAAACCACAGGAGGTCACATAAAATAGCTGCTTTTGCTTGAATTTAATAATAAAAAAAAAAAATTCAATATTATTTAAAATTAAATGTATCTTCATCTTCATACAGAGAACATAGTATAGTGTAAAAGTATACGGTTAAGGCAGTTTGTTGTAAAATAAAGCTTTGGTGGCCTATGATGGATACAACCTGAGAAACAGGAACTGAAAGAACTTGCTTTCAGGACCATCCCTTTTCATAAACTGGCAATTTAACATACAGTGTGCCAGGTTCAGTGGGCAATCTGACCTAGTGACCGTCTTTGCTTCCACGGTCAAAATACTTTTTTTTTTTTTGCAAAACTGAAGAAGAAAAAAACAACTCTTTTCTGCTTCTTTTACATACTTTCTCAAAAGTTTGAGAAAAGTGGGTCTAAGAACACAAACCAACAGCAAAGCAAGGACGTGGCATAATCTATGGCTCCTCTGACAAGCTTTTAATGAACTATTTTCCATATTTATGTTCTCTAGATTGTTCCCTCCTACAAATAGCGACTTGGTCTCTTTCTGAATCCCCTCTCTACATTTCTAACGCATCAGTGGACCGCTGGATACCCTCCAGGCTCATTTCCCCCAGGTTTGGTGGCTTGATTGTCATTATAGCGCATCCAAAAAAGGTTTTGGGAGAGTCAATTATAGTATAAACATTTGGGTCGAGCATAACCACATTAAAAGTGGCTATAGAACACAGGAGTAGACAAAAGTGTTAGATTTATAGTTTAAATTGTGGCTGCAATAACAGAGATGGAATCATAAATAAGCAGTATATCAGTAGTACTAAAAATAATTATATTGTTAGGTTTTTAATAGTCTACTAATACATTATTTAGATTAAAATATGCTTTTAGTTTCTACATAAATCATTCATTAGAATTTTTTAATTAATAAGAGTAAGAACAAAATCTCCAAAGTGGGCATTAAATGGATGTTACTGACTTTGTCGATTATGCACACATATTTTATGCACAGAAAAACAACTATCTATCAAAATGTTTGATTTCACTTTGATTACAATCATTAGTTTACTTTAAAGAATGATCAGATCTCCTCAGGTACCCTCTTTTAAAATGTGGTTGTCTCAAGTATGTATGCTATTTCCACTCGAGAAACTTACCTCTGATATTCATTCAAAGTCTGATGATTTTTGACAGATATATACAGTATATATGTTTTTTATTTAACCAGAAAAAAACCTATTGAGATAAAAAAAGAATATTAATATTAATAATAAATAGAAAATTAAGATAATATAAAAATGCAGTTTAGTTGTTCCAGTAAAACACATACATTGAGAAATGGACTGTTGTTGTTTGTTAATAAGGATGGAGTGAAAAGATTTGATTGGACTTAATATTATGGACACCTTTTTGGCACTACATAAATAATTTCTTCTGATTTTCTATTTTATGGTGCATATTTAGCCCATTAATTTGTTTACTTGTTTGCAATAATTTCCTGTTATTTCTTTATATAGCTATACTATATACTATATACTATATAGCCGAGACTGTATTTGTATGTGCATGTGCATTAAAACAACTGACGATTAATAAACAAAAAATAAAATAAAAAACAAAAATAAAGAGAACGATCAGAAATAACATATTTTATCAGAAATAAAAGAAATACCATTATCTATACCATTAATTGTTAGAAAACTTTATAGTACTTTATAATACTACAATTCTGAATGAAAAAACTGTATTATATCTAGCACGTTTCAGTTATGTAGTTAGCAAGGACAACTTGTCATCACTCTCTCATCAGTCTCACTCTCTCACACTCTTTGTCCTAAAGTGACTACTGTATGCTAAGTGATTGGCCGGTGGCGTGCCGGAATTACACGTATTACTAAGCCATACTTTCATGCCATTTCAGACCGAATATTCAAAGTAGCATGGTGAACAATATAGGGAGCTCATCTCAGGTTGTCATTGTTGCAAAATGAACAAAAGTGAATATAAAACCAACTTCTGCTCAGTAAAGCAGGCTAAGCAGAATAGTGCTGTTTACTTACGTTTTGTTGTTAAATTAAATAAAAATCTACATTATTGATGCTGTAAATGGTACCTTATGAATCTGAAAATAGTCACATGAATCTTTCGCTGGAAGATTTCAGTTGCTGAACAACACTTCTGTGCATACAACCAATTCGTAAAAGCTTTGCATGACTAAAAGAGTTTTAAAATACAGTATAACATTACCTGTCTAAAAGAAATACTTCAGCCATGGTGTCGTCCTTCCTCCAGTGGGCAAAACTAACTTCAATATTGATTCAGGGTTTTAAAGTTTTGATTTAGCATTTGTGTCGTGTCCATGTGACCACGGCCCGCATGAACGCACATCAGCCGATCTGCATGAAAGGGTCCACAGTTGTACAAATCTACATTTGTTGACAGACAGCTTGGGCTACTTATCAGAATTATGTGAATTATCGGCTCGACAGTGTTACCCAGAATATTATAGCCTTACACAGAATATAAAAATGCATATAAATACATTTAGATCATTTACTTTCATCATTACTATTGAAACGTGAAGAGACTTTCAACAAGCACAACAAAAAATGTTTCTGAAGACAAATCACCTACTGCACCTTTAACACATTCTAATAGAAACTGGAATAACTATTGACATTATATATACACTATCTAGAATTTAACCATAATGCATAAACTGTGTTTAAATCTCATATATTTTCCTAAGGCAGAATGAATCCATAATAAAAAGTCAAATCTTGCACATTTCAACTTATTTGAACATTATCATTAACCACTAAATTTCTTCTCCACCGACCCCTTTATAGCCCCCAGAGGGTCTTCAAACCAAAAGCACCCTAATTAAACACTGCCTCCCTAATACCGACTACTCATTCAGCCAGCTCCACATCTGAAGTTGAATTTGAAAACAGCCAGTTTTGTGCATCTCATCCCTCCACCCCTTTCTCTCTCCTTTCATCTGTGCCATTTCCCACAATATAAACACGCCATTGTGTTGTGTTGTTCTAGTAACATCCAGTGTTCGGGCTGCGGGATCAGTTTGTCAAAACTCCCTGTAGTAGAATGAAAATAAAGATCTCTGTTCCCCGCTTTGTCTTTCCTTTTTCTCCGTCTTCCTCGTGCGCTCCTTGGCTCTCCTCCTGGCTTGTCAGCTGCCAGCGGCTGACGTCTCCTTTCATGTTTCATGCCCGGCGAGGGCTTTGAACATTCGTTTGATTCTTTTAAGATAATAGCTGGTTAGCTGTCAGGGAGAGGATGATCAGTTAAAACCTTAATCACTGCCTGTCGACTTGCATGACAGTTATTTTTTTTTCTCCCTCCTGCCCCTTCCTTCTGCCTCTAAAATTAATCCGGGTAGCAAAGCAACAGCAAACACAAGCACACAGTTGTTGGTAGGAACACTATGTGTGTGTGTGTGTTTTCATGTTTCATCTATTGGTTTGGTTAGTGTAAAGCTCAGAGAAGAACTAAGGTCATGGTGGATCTACTTGTCCCTCTTCCTTCATGTATCCCATCACCTGCTCCTTATACCTGCCAAGTGAAGAACAGAGAAAACGGCCCTGATCTCCTTTACCTGTCAGCATGTAACGCTCATGTGACATGGTCTGCCAGGTGCTGGAGATCTCCTTATAGGCCAAAGACAGGGAAAGATGGCCTTGATCAGGAAAGCTGAAGAGCAGAGAGAACTGTCAGCCAATGACATTCTAAAGCCAGAAAGAGAACGGCAAACAGAAAAAGTACATGCATATGACAGTGGAAGAGGAACTTATAAGAAGTTTTACTTTAATCATGTGATAAAAAGTCCTGTTTTTTTCTGCAGGATGAATTTAGGGAAAAATTTGGTAGCATATAATAGTCTTTTAAAGCTAATGTTGCAAATGGCTAATTATATACTAACACTTCAGCAAGTCTCAAATTTAATTCTGTTTTTCAGACTTCATATTTTTTAAATGTTTTGGAAAGTCTCTTCTGGTCACAGAGGCTGCTTTAAAAAAGTTAAGAGTAGTACACTTTTAAAGCATTTATAATGATAATTTATTAGTGTGATGACAAAGCTAAATTTGTTATCAGCCATTGCTACAATCTTTATTGTTTTATGATTTTTTTTTTAATTATGTGAGGGTCACAAAACAAGTCATGAGAGTCAATTGTTAGAAATTGAGATTTATACATCAACAAAAAAGCTAAAGCCTAAGTTTATGAATGGTTTCTTGTGACAGAAAAATACTATTTGAAAATCTGGAATCTGGAAAAGGGACATCACGATGGCGCAGTCGGTAGCACAACCGCCTCACAGCAAGAAGGTCACTGGTTCAGTTAGCATTTCTGCGTGCAGTTTGCATGTTCTTTCCGTGTTCGTGTGGGTTTCCCCTGGGTGCTCCGGTTTCACCCACAAGTCCAAAGACATGCGGTATAGATGAATTGGGTAAGCTAAACTGCCCGTAGTGTATGTGTGTGAATGAGTGTGTATAGATGTTTCCCAGTGATGGGTTGCAAATGGAAGGGCATCAGCTGCGTAAAACATATGCTGGATAAGTTGGCGGTTCATTGTGCTTTGGCGACCCCAGATTAATAGAAATGTCTTCGGACTGTGGGGGAAACCGGAGCACCCGGGGGAAACCCAGACAAACACGGAAGAACATGCAAACTCCACACAAAAATACCAACTGGGCCAGCCAGGACTCGAACCAGTGGCCTTCTTGCTGTGAGGCAACAGTGCTAACCACTAAGCCACCATGTCACACATTTAAGGGGAGTTGTAAAATAAAAATAATTTTAAAAAAATACTCCTCATTAGTGTTGTTGCAATTTTATACACTAAAACCCTGATGATAATTTTTTTTCCTACTAAAACGTTAATGCCATAATCAACAGTACATATCAGACAAAAGACACATCAAATTCCCAACTCCACACCACAATTGTAATTCAGAGTCACACAATCACTGTTCATTTTTATAGTTGCTTACTTTTCACAGTTGTCAGGTGCAATACTGTTACTGCATGACATGACCTTTTCAGTGAATACAGCAAAACATTACAAAGAAAATCACAGCAAATAAAGCCATTGAGCAGATGGAGGTCACCAGCAACCACAAACATGCACAGATCTGAACACTGACAACCAGTCAAAGGTCACCCTCAATAACACAGAGCACAATAGCAACACATAGGAAAACAGAAAAGATTGTCGTAGTACAGAAGAAAGAGAGGCATTACAAAAACTCATTTTAAAGAACATCTTTGAATCATGCTAAAAAAAAATTGTGCTGTTTTGTCCTGAATAGCATATATGTAAATGTGATACTGATTTATTACAACAGTTCAATAAATAATGTTTATTTTGTTGTGCTATTAATGCAATATTGGCTGTTTTTGTCTAATAAAATATTACATATATAGCCACAGAAGAACTTATGTGCATCTCTGATCAACACACAGTGATTAGTTCATTCTTAAATCAAAAACAGTGATTCAGTGATCCATTCACAAAGAGAGAAGTGTAAATTCTAAATGAATCTGCTATTTAAACTAATGGATTGAATGACTCAGTGACTAACTAAGCATTTGCCACCACCTACAGACAGTTTGCAGTTTTTATTTAAAGTATTTCACTACAAAAAATAATTTACATTAGTTAAAAAAATACAAATAAAGGTATAGTTTACCCAACAATTAAAATTCTGTTAACATTTTCTAATTTTACATTAAACCTTAAGAGATTTCTAAAATTACCGTATGTTCCACAGTTTAAGTCATAAAATCTTCAATGTTCAATTTTTGCACTATTTGTATACTGTACATTTTGTAATGTATTTTTGATGCTTCTCCTTTTACACAATAATTAACATTACAAAAGTTCAAACTGTAACACTTAAATGAATAGTTCAGCCAAAAATGAAAATGCACTCATTATTTACTCACCCTCAAGTAGTTTCAGCCCTTTATGAGTTTATGTTTCTCAACTAAAAACAAGTTATTTTGAAAAAATGTTTGAAACCTTTAAAGTCACCATGAAACAAGGTAAGATAGACCCCCCCCCCCCCCCCCCCCCCACATAATGTACATCCACTTGAAACAGTTAAAAATAAAATAAAAAATAAATAAATAAATAAATAAATAAATAAATAAATAAATAAATAAATAAATAAATAAATAAATAAAGAAATAAATAAATAAATAAATAAAATAAAATAAAATAAAATGTAGGGCAGTGTTTGATTTTATTCTTTGTGAACCAACTGGATTGTTGGAAGGTGGATATTGCTAAATAAATGAAATAAGATGGATGACGGCAAAGTAAAAACGAGACATGCCCTAAAAGTCCCATACAAAAGGCATTCCATGTGACCAGAAGTGAAGAAAAGTTGTTTCAAGGGGGGGGAGAGAAGGTTATGATTTAATTAAAGATTCTGAGGGCAGATTAATTTTTACTAAATAATGAAGTGCAAAAACAAATAGTTTAAAACAATCATTTAGGTCCTGTCCACATGAACACAGGTTTTTTCAAAACCTATTTTTTTTTAATGTGGTTCCACTATTTGTCCACATAATAGGGGTGTCAAAATTAATTGTTTCTTCGGTGGACAATTCGTTGTCGGTTCAGTAATAATCATAACCGGTTATTATGTACTGACGTCATTTATCTCCTATGCGCTATGTCGCGGTAGCTTACTATGGCGAGGGAGGCGAGCGCGAGTGTTTACAATGCTTCGCCTACTTGACGCACAAACTGTGCACAATTTCACTGCGTGTGTGTTTTCTGGACACTCTTTCACTGACACTTACAGCAGAAGCCCCTATTTCACTGCGATTGAGAGAATGAAAGTAAACTCCATTACTCTCCCCCTCTCTCTCTCGCTGTGGCCCATTTGACCTGCTGGCATGACTTTTTCTCTTCTCTCGGCTGATACGGCGATACTTCTGGATAGAGGTCTGCATTCCCGTGGGTGTAAGGCGGGAGCCGCTGGACCAGACCAGATTTCTTGCGGCGCAGAAATAAATTTCCGAATAAAGCGCGGGAGCGGTCGGTAACTCTGGTGTAAGTTGAACGGAAGCGGGCGGTCTAACAATATCGCTCCCGAGCAAGCACGTGTGTGTGTGTGTGTGGTGTGTGTGTGTGTGTGTGTGTGTGTGTGTGTGGTGTGTGTGTTTATGTGTGTAATGAGAGAGCGATGCTGTGTGTTGCTGTCTATGTTTGTGTGTGCGTGTATGTGTGTGAATGAGAGGGCGTGATGCTCTGTGTCGCTTGCTTGGTGCTGTGTGTCTATGTGTGTGTGTGTGTGTGTTTATACAGACAGCCCCAAATATAAAACTGTGTTTAGGGAAAGCATCGACAATGCACCGTGATGCACCGAAATATCGAATTGAACCAAATCGATGGCATGATAATCGTAACCTAACCGAACCGTGAGACCAGTGTAGGTTCACACCTCTACCGCATAAAAACAATTTCTCAGGTGACTAAAACTGAAACTTTCTGAAAACTCTGGCCAGGGTGAAAGTTTTTCAAAACACAGTGTGTTTGTGTGGACACTAACAAAGACTATAGAATACAAAATGTCACTCATATAGTTTTGAATGGGGAAAAGTATAACGGTCAATATGGCAAATGAAGCCTCGCCTACTAGTAAAGGAGCCAATCAGCAATCGCTATAGACTGACGTTTCTCCAGTGGAGAAGCTCGGACCAGACCTGTGTGGTGTCGTGATCTCGTTCCTTTCATGTGTGCATGCGCAATTGCTTGGGCACCCTAAAAAATGCAGATTTAGTTTGGTTCGAATATTTAGATACGAAACTCATAAGACAGTTGTTTAATTTTATTGGTGGTTCTGAATATGTAATGTAATCGTAATCTTGGCAAACAGTTTTGGAGAATTTGATGTTTCCCCATTCAGACAAAATTGCTGAGCATACTGCCATTTCAAAGATGGCCGCCAAGTGAAATGACTTGCCTTAAAAGGACTTTGACTACAACCATAGTGTTCGCCTCAATGTCAGCGTGCATGCTGTTTTCTGATTTTTGATTGGCCAATACGGCTGTGTTCTTACCCAATGCGAAGGACCGCATGAGAGAATCGCCGATGAGTTGCCGACACCCGTGAGATATTTGGCATGCTAAATATCTGGATCTGTCGGCAATTCAAATCATGCCGTGTGAAATGAGTTCTGATTGAAAATAACATCGACGATCACCTACAGCCAATGAGAGAGCAGCATCCACTTGTACGGGTATACCTGCAGGCCAGCGGAGGCTGGGGAGAAGTTAAAAGCGCTCATTTTCAGTTTATTTGGACCCAAGAAATGAAGGAAAAACTAAATGAAATTTGGCAGGAGCACCCATGTCTGTTTGACGGGTCATATGATCAATATCACAATTAGGTCGAAAAGCAACAAAAGTTGAGAAGAGATTGTTAATTCTCTTCAAAAGCCAGGTGAGCAACACAAGTTTCTAAAGCTAAAGCCTTCTGTTTACATGATGTAGTTAGTAACGAAAAATATATTACGTGACCCTCGCGTTGTTTCCATGTCACTTCTCGCATTTGTTTGGTTGTGAGACATAGTTTAGACAAAGTTGTCTGTGATTCTTCCGATTTTAAAGTCATGCAGTATGAACTCTCCTGTCGCCGATCCATTCTACAGAGTAAACACAGCACAGACAGAACGCTAACCCAGATAGTCATGCAGTGTGAAAACATCTGTGACACGACTACTTTGAAAATCATGCAGTCTGAACTCGGCATAACATGCATCACAGTGCTTTTTTGTATTTTCATGTGGAAGCGTAATTTTTATTTAATTGTGACTTTACCGTTGACTTCCATAGTAGTAAAAACAAATACAATAGAAGGCAATGGTTACAGGTTTTCAGCATCTTCTTTTGTGTTCAACAGAAACTCAAACAGGTTGCTTGAGTGAATGATGACAGAATTTTCAGTTTTGTGTGAACTATTGCAACAATGCCAATTGAATCCCAATTCGCAAACTTATACTACGCCCTTAAGTATACACTTTTTTTTGTGAAGGAAAAATATATACTTTTGAGTGTGTAACGGAAGAGTATGCAAGCTTTAGGACATACTACTTCCTCATTAACAGATCATTGTGTTGCTTAGTTATGAGCCCTGTCAATCATCCACACATCATCCACATTTCTGTCTTATTTCATTTCCTACCTTATAGGAGAAGCAGCAGCAGGATAATCTGCCATTCGCTAATATTTCATGCAGAGAAATCTCTTCAGGTCTTTGGATAATTATGCATTCAGAAGATAATGTCCAAACATGTCTTTATACAAGTTCAGTATTGTTGTTGCAGATGAAATATAACATCAAAAACACAATTTAAATGTTTTCCTGTTTGCTAGATATTAATTAATAATCATACAAACATCTTTACCAAAGCCTCTGTACTTGACAGTTGGTCCGCGCGTCCACCATGTTTGTAGTTTATTTACACTTTTCTTCCACATTTGTAGTTCTAATCGAATTCACGTCTAACGTGCAATGTACTGTGGGCAATATCAGCACTTAAGAGTATGTAAGGTTCTACACTTAAAATTTTAACCGGAAGTAGTAAACCATCCGGCAACCTTTGGCATACTCTTTTCAACATACTACGATTTGGGACATACTAAATCTATTTTCAAATTTTATTTAGGACAGATAGTATGCAAATTGGGACGCAGCATATCTCTAAGTAGTTTGAACACCTACTTTTTTCCTAATATATCAGCTGAGGTCATTTTCTGTTTTATATTTGACCCTTCAGGTCTCCCGAGCGAGGGAGCGGTGTCTAAATAACTGCTGCTTTCTCTCTCAGATTAATCCGAGTTGGTTTCTCTTGAAGTCACCCGAAGAGCTTCTCAGCGCCTGTTGCAGTAAAATCACCTCAGAGACATCGAGAGCAAGCGTGTGTTGTGACAGAACGACACAAGGGGATTTAAATACATAATATGTGACAATGCAACAAGTCGACAGAAGGATGCAAGCACGGGCAAAGTGCCATATAAGCTGCCAGCTCCACTGAAGGCTTCATCCGAGGATCTGTGGCGGGATCCTGAAAGTCGTCAAAGGAGGCTCAGTTAGCAGACGACGAGTGCATGCTGCATGTGTCTTCTCCTTATTCCTCTCTTTCATCAGACCCAGACTTAGAAGTGACAGTGCTTTGCCTGACAAAGGGATTTGTAATATCACCGAGAGAATACGCTTCAGTCCTTATTATTTCACATTATTCCTGGTAATGAATCTTAAAACAAGATATGCTGCCTAAATTGCTCTAGTTGCGTCTCTTAAGTGTGCATAAAAAAATGGGTTGAACTGACGCAGGCGAATGCAAATAAACAAACACACACAATCACCGCAAAGGTTGCCGCTGTTTGCAGTTTCTAGGGTCGGAAGATTGCAACAAAATACAAAAAAAACGGGAAAGAAAACAGGATAAATTGGGGTTTACAGCACAAAAGCCCACTAATCCTTGCATTTGGATATTTGAAACAGAAGCTCCGGAGAGAAAGCATCAAAGACAGCTCTAAATTAGCCTGTGAAAAAAAAAAAAAAAAAAAAAAACACAGAAGAGAAGGCTGCCGATTTCCACCAGTGTGAAAAGACAAGGGAGCTGCAATCTCCTAGGGGCCCAGATTAGAAACATATACTCATTATTCTCTCTCAGTGGGTGTCTAAACCCCAAAAATCCCGCTTCCAGGGAGAGCACTGAGACATGTTAACCCCGCCGCTGCTCTCCCTTTGTAGCTGTGCATCGTTAGCCGCTCCGCAGTCGCATCTCGAAGGGGAAAACCTGACGAATGCCGGCAATTAGAACTCAGAGTATGTGCTCGATCGGATCCACGAGTGGAACGCTCTTAAACACATTATAGAGGAAAGTTAAACAAAAAGACAAGGGTGCACATGTTTATATGCGGCAATCGTCTTGTTTTCCTTTTTTACTCATCCTTTTTCACTCATCATTATCATTTGTTAACTATTAAAACAGCATTCGGCTTTCACAGGAAGCCCTTGCCCGGAGTCTTCCTTTTAAAGAGTGCCACTCGAGATTATTAATATTAGCATGAATAGGCCTCATTGCTACAGGTCAGTGGGTACGTCTTTACCCCTGACATGTGAAAGCTAAGATGAGCAGGCTAAAAATATCAATTTAAAAAAAATAAATCACTGAAAACATTTCTCCACCAAGCTCTTGCCTCTATGTGACCCTGTGATGATGTAAGAGCGAGCCAGTGTGTCGAGTGCTGTATTCAGGGGAATCTGAATGGAAGTGAGGTGCCGGTTCACAGAACCCCTCCACCATGACCTGAGGTGACCTTTGAGATAGGTTTGTGGTGAAAGGGCAGATTGTGGTGAATGGAGGCAGTGGCTGGTGAAAGGTCTGGTCTTTCAGTTCTCGAGGAACTATCTGTGACGCCTGAAGTGTGCTTGTAGTGTGAACGCCTTGGTGCTATTCAGCAGATCACAGCATTCAAAGGAACTTCAATTAACATGGGAGACATGCACATATGCTGGAAAATACATGAAACTAGGGCTAGGTGATTATTTTGTGAATCCCAATTTGAATAAAACATCACAATTAAGAGGCCTATGATGTAGAAATCATGAATAGAATTGTGGAATCCAAGTGAAAAAAAAAGCTGTCATCATGTGCACTGATGGCAGCAGTGGACCCCATTCTATTTATCACCACGCACCGGTCAACGCTTGACAATATTACCACGGACCAGGGAGAGGGGGAGGAATGTTAGGAGGGGGTTCATTGGTTCAACCATCAACCATTTTCTCAGTGGAAGACAAGCTGACCAAACATTGCTGTCACTCTGATATAAGTTTTATTTATGGAGAAAATTATAAAGCCCTGCAGTGTTTGGGTGTTCTGTGTTTGTCAGAGGTAATTAGTCTACTGAAATGTGTATATTCCATACAAAGTATGAAGCTAATCGGTCAGTTCTTGTCACTTGACTAGTGCTATGCTCGCGTACTGGGTGCGTCTGGAAGGCCACACCACTTGCGCGTGCAAGCCGCACATCTCCATTAGAAATAACGAATTTGCGTGAACTCTAAAAAAGTTGCGACATGCGAATGGCGCCTAAAAGGCCACCATCATTTGCAATCTCCAGCAGTTGATCTTGTACAGACATGGTGGATTCACCTGATTTGTTGACAAATGGGTTGCGGATCTATTCCCTGGCAGTTTGCTGGTCCTTAAGAAAGAAACTTTCCAAAGACGTCTGTTTCTTACTCATTTTGCTGCTTGTGTGTTATATTTGGGCGCTCAAGTGACTGAGATGTAACAGAGAGAGAATATTTAATTTTTTTAAATAAAAGATTTTTCTAAATAAAAGATCATTCAGGCTTAGATAAAAAATAAAACAGAAATAGTTAATGATTTCTTGTGCGGGCCGTTACCAATTGATCCACTGACCGGTACCGGTTTGTGGCCCGGTGGTTGAGGACCACTGCAGTACAGCATTTATTTACATTTCAACTGTCAGAAGTTCCAAAATTGAGAACCATACTAGTTGTTTTTGTAAGGGTTCTAACCCACCTTATTGTGATAAACAGCCACATCCCAAGAAGCAAGAATGGAATCTGTCGTGTGTTCATTGTTGTTCATTGTCATTGTTGTTTGTTGGGCTGCTCACATCTAAACAGAGCAAAAGACATTGCTTCCTCGTGCACGTGCCGCATGTCTTCATTTAAAATAAAGAACTTGAGTATGCAAAAGATTTGTGTG
Source organism: Danio kyathit (assembly GCA_903798195.1). NCBI lineage: Eukaryota > Metazoa > Chordata > Actinopteri > Cypriniformes > Danionidae > Danio > Danio kyathit. Next base: position 25,128,061 of record LR812529.1, on the reverse strand, counting down.
AAAACATGTGAACAGCTTATAAGGTTTTCTTTTTCAAAAAAAAAAAGATCTCAATTGCAACATTCTGGCATACGCCATGCATACTAAGTAAGGGTACTGTTGGCAATGGAAACATGTCTGATCATGATGAACTGTACCAAACTGTACTATACCATACTGCTCTGTAGTATCATCAGGCAATAGAAGGACACAGACACAGTCTTAATTACAACACCTTAAAAATAAAAGATTAAATTCCAGTTTTCAGTTTGAGCAAGAATACATTTTTTCACAGGAATCCTAAATTTTAAATTGTTGAAAAAAATTCAAAATGGAATTTGTGAAAAAATAAAATGGATTTCATAGGACCCTATAATGAATATTCATTAAATACTTAATTTAAAAGCCCATCTACTTCCAGTATACAAACACTTTAGAAGCCAAATATCAGTAAGTACCACTTCATGGTACCTTCACAGCCAGGCACAAAATAAGCTGCCTGAACTTTCTCATACATTGTTACTTGTTGGTAAATTGATCTTCTATGTTATGCTTTCATAGAGTATTTCATAAATCTCCTCTGAGGAGATATTTAGCAAATCTGTTGTATATTTACACAGTTGATGTGGTGTACATGGAATACAATTTTATGTAAAGAGATGAAGAGAATGTCAAAAAAGCTAAAGTTCTACACAAAACATGAAGGTATTAAGCTAACTCATTTGTTTTTACAAATTTAAGTGGATTGAACATTGAAGTTGTCACAAAAAAAACTCATTTTAAATAAGTACTTTCAACAAGTAGCTAAAGTCTTTTAGATTGCAGAAAGTTTTTAGAGAGAATGTTACTTGATTTAAGATTGAATTTTTTTTTGCCACATCACCTAGACTTAAATGAAACATGACAATTCTTCCGTATGACATTCCATGACACTGAAAAATAACAATTTAACACTTTGTTTGAAAGATTTGCATTAACTTAAAAGGAGGCTGAACATGTTGAAACAAACAATTAATAATTTACCTGAGTGATAATTCAAAACAGTAATGAAAGCAAATCCTTTTACCGTTGTGCCTTCTAATATTGTTCTCAGGATTAATCATGGTTCATAGACAGGAACAGTAAATATTTAAGATTCTGCTATTTTGTTCAGATTGAATTAGTGTTTATCTCATTAGAGGCTCATCTGGAACGACAAGGCAGCCATGCCATGTGATTTCAGAAGTTTAGTAAATAATCCACCCCTTGCCTTTGAAGTCTAATGACCTAGAATGGCTAATGCTGTTTAGTACCCAAGGAAAGTAATGAGAGTTTGATTCACTGATGTGTTGTAGTGAAAGCCGTGAGACCCAGGCTGAAGGAGAGATGTTATATTCACAACAGGAAAAGCAATAGCTCACCTGAATATGAAAATTTCTATTTATTAATTCCCTCTCTCGAATTTTGTTCTTTCATCTGGAAAATGCAAAATGGAAGGCTTTGCATTCTAGTTGCTCAGATACATTAGCATTCATGTCAGTTGTTTTTATTTGTTGTTCTTAAAAGTAGTATTTTATCGTCAACAAGGCTGCATTTATTTGATCAAAATACAGAAATTATTAACAACGTACAATTTAAAATAACTAGTACTTGTAGTGTGTGTATATATATATATATATATATATATATATATATATATATTATATAGAGATAGAGAGAGAGGAGATAGAGAGAGAGAGAAGAGACAGAGAGAGAGGAGAGAGAGAGAGAGAGAGAGAGAGGAGAGAGAGAGAGAGAGAGAGACCACTTGTCACTTTATTAGGTATACCTTACTAGTACTGGGTTGGACCCAACTTTTGGCCTTCAGAACTGCCTTAATCCTTCGTAGCATAAATAAATTCAACAAAGTATGGAAATATTCCTCAGAGATTGTGGTCCATATGACATGGGAGCATCACACAGTTGCGGCAGATTTTTCAACGTCTAACTCAACAGTGGTTGTTTACTGTGCCTTCTATCAGCTGGAACAGTCTGGCCATTCTCCTCCAACAGCTGGCATTCAACAAGGCATTTGCCCCCACAGAACTGCCGCTCACTGCATGTAAACTCTGTAAACCCTAGAGATGGTTGTGCGTGAAAAATCCCAGTAAATCAGCAGTTTCTGAAATACTCAGACCAGCCCGTCTGAAACCAACAACCATGCCACTTTCAAAGTCACTTAAATCACTTTTCTGATGCTCCGTTTAAACTGCAGCAGATCATCTTGACATGTCCACATGCCTAAATGCATTGAGTTGCTGCCATGCGATTGGCTAATTAGAAATTTGTGTTAACGAGCAGTTGGACAGGTGTACCTAATAAAGTGACCAGTGAGTATGTATGCATGTATATATACAGTTGAAGTCAGAATTATTAGCATTTTTTTTCGATAGTCTACAGAACAAACCATCGTTATACAATAAATTGTCTAATTACCCTAACCTGCCTAGTTAACCTAATTAACCTAGTTAAGCTTTTAAATGTCACTTTAAGCTGTATAGAAGTGTCTTGAAAAATATCTAGTCAAATATTATTTACTGTCATCATGGCAAAGATAAAATAAATCAGTTATTAGATGTGAGCATCTATTGTTTTAGCCTTTTTTTGTTTGTTTTCCAGTACTGGGTTGTGGTTGCAAGGCCACCCGCTGTTTAAAACATATGCTGAAAAAGTAGAGGTTCATTCCGCTGTGGCGACTTCTGATCAATAAGGGACCAAGGGACTAGGAAAATGAATGAATGAATAAATCTTCAGTTTGATGGTCTTTTTTTATTTCATTTCTATTTTGACTGTAGCCTAGTTCAGTTCAGTGTTGACACCTTGTGAACAAAGGCGTGCAAAAACTATTGCGTGTGCTCTATATACATTGAATTTGCAGTTAGTAAAAAACAGCACTTTTGCAATAACAAAATTTGCTTTGACCTTAAGTAGATGCCTTTACTAAGAAACCCATCTTGCCAACTAAATTTACCCTCCTATATTTTAAAATCTCAAGCATCATGAATCCAAAGTCCGAGGATTTGTGGACACTAATGGCCCTTTCCTACCTTTCAGCACAGAACAAAGACCAGCGACCTTAGTGCGTTCCCTTCCTCACAGACCAAAGAATTAAGGTCAACAAGTGGGCAGATGTCAAAGGGTCAGTGGGGGGGGGGAGGATGAAGAGCATTGTTGCCAAGAAAAAAGGCCCAGCCAGGAGTGGACGATGCACCAATCTAAAACCCACAAAACACAGATGCTTCCAAAAAAAACACTTCAACCCCCTCATAATTCTCACTCCTCGTTTTTTTCCCCCATCACCTCCCGTGTTCATTCGTTTGGTCCAGGCAGAATTGCAGCAAGCTGTCAAGCCTTGGTAACAAGCTGATCAGAGCAGGCCCGGGGCTTCCTCATACAGACAGTAGCAATTATCGCAATCAACAGCTCGGTCCAATTATAACTTCCTGCTCATTATGCCCAAGGGGCCCCGTGGTCCAACTTACAAGAAAATTAAGCGGCTGCCTCGCTTTGCATAACTTAATTTGAAATGACAGGGTGTGACATCAAGGGCTTCTGACCCTGCCAGCAACCGGCCCCATGTGTGGCAACAATTTACACTTGCCAAATTGCTCCCAGGCTGCCCTTGGCCGAGGAAGAAAGGATGAGCCTCTACCAAACACAAGCTCCCCCCCGCCTGAACGAGAAGGGTTGCTGCATCATCCCTGTACAGGAATCCTGGTACTCTGGCGATCATGCTCTGCTTCTGGAGGATGGAGGATGCAGGGCTGAAAAATGGAGGAGGTGCTACTTCATATCAGCTGAGGTTTATTAAGAGATGCTCTAAAATCAGCAGGGTTCATTTAATTGTTCAATCTGCTTGATGAATGCAAAATCCAAGCTTTGTTTTGTTTTTTTGTTTTAGATAATAATAGTTATAGATGTCTTATGTCTATATACTGTAAAGAATTATTCAAAAATTTTAAAAACTGAATATATATATATATATATATATATATATAGTATATAAATGCTTCTTCATAAAAATAAATCTACAGTATGCTTATAACCACCATTATCTGGACCAGTATTCACAAAACATGTTTTCCAATTCTTTCTCATGACATTTTGTAACTTAAGTGACTAATTCGTTTTAAATTTATAAAATGTCATTCACATTTTTGTTCAATTTGCTCATCCTTCAATTGAAGGGTCTCCTTTTAAAAATTCTAGGCTTTCATATGAATGAAGTTACATCAATTTGTATGAATTAGCCACTTTTCTGACATTAATGTAAAATAGTTCTGTTTCCTCCTGATGGAAAATCGTTCCGATGATCGATATTGCGAACTACACTCACTGGCCACTTTATTAGGTACACCTGTCCAACTCATTAACCCAAATTTCTAATCAGCCAATCACATGGCAGAAACTCAATGCATTTATGGATGTAGACATGGTCAAGATGATCTGCTGCAGCTCAAACCCAGCATCAGAATGGGGGAAGAAAGGTGATTTAAGTGGCTTTGAACGTGGCATGATTGTTGGTGCCAGACGGGTTGGTCTGAGTAATTCAGAAACTGCTGATCTACTGGGATTTTCACACACAACCATATCAAGGGTTTACAGAGAATGGTCCAAAAAAAGAGAAAATATCCTGTAAGTTCTGTGGGTGCAAATGCCTTGTCCTAAAACGCAAATCCTCTCAGACTGGTTTCCTAAACAGGACAATGAGTTCACGGTATTCAAATGCCCTCCACAGTCACCAGATCTCAATCCAATAGAGCGCCTTTGACGTGCAGCCGACAAATCTGCAGCAGCTGCATGATGTTATCACGTCAAAATGGACAAAATCTTTGAGGAATCTATGCCATAAAGGATTAAGGCAGTTCTGAAGGCAAAAGGGGGTACAACCCGGTACTGTACCTAATAAAGTGGCCGATGAGTGTATACTCTCATTCTAGTGAATAACGAAGACACTTTTCCATGGTTCAGGATCTGCACAAAAGTAAATATGTTATGAACCATTTTTCACAAATGTCTCCATCATTGCAAGGCATCATTGCCCCCTATGCAAGCAGGTGACATTAGTTATACTGACGAAGTTAGGTGATTCTGCTAATGGTCTAATCTGATTTAATGATTTTTGCTAAGCTAAGCTAAGCTAAAAGTGCTCCCAAAAGACCTGAAGATCGGCTAAATGGATTAAAAAAAAATTTAACTCTAGGGGACTTGTAAAATGGGCTTATTTTCAAAAAAGTGGAGTCTTCGTTTAATAAAATATAAACCATTCAAAATCATACTGACAAAATTGTGATAGGATAAAAAAATTAAATCTCTAAGTCTCTAAGTCGTTTGTCTTACATATAAAGACAAAAAATTGTTAAAATAGACTGTTAAAATAGTTCTTTATTTTCTATTTGTTTACCAATAAAAAATGTATTTCTTTCTCTTTCTTACTCTTTTTCTCTCTTATGCATCACAAATATAACTTTAAAACAAAAAACTGACAACAAAACATCATTCCGGTGAAAATTAAAGAACTTTCTTTAACATTAATATTCCACTTTATCTTCAACTTCCAGGTAAAATAAATAAATAAATATATCAAATATATGAAATAGGTCTTTTAAATCTTCGCCAAATTTGGCAAAAAAGAAAAGTGTCTCATGTTCTTGTTTTCACTTGTGCTGAATAAAGGAGACACACGTTGGTGACGGTAACTATGTTTCCTGATTAGAACAAAGTAGAGAAGGAAAAAAAAGTGATATCTCACAACTCCTGCTGGCTCTCTCATGAGGCTCCTCGCTGTTGGGTTTCTTAATTATTATTTTTTTCCTCCATTACAGAAAAAAAAGAAGGAAAATAGGACATTTTTTGTGAGTATCTTGGTGCAGCATGTTTCATTAATGTGAGGCTGATAAATTGTAGTCGGCGTAATTAAAGTTAACTGATGAGGACATACGTAGAAATGTTTTGTTAGCAGGCTAAGAGACGGATGAAGGCAGTGAGTAATTGCTTTGGATTAATTATTTGGATATGGGGTACTTGCGAGTCCACTGCTCCTGAGGGGGTTCTGGGATAGCTGAGGGCGGGATTTCTGTATGAGAACGTGTCCGGAGCTCCTGTCTCACTGCAGGCACAGATAGCAAGACGGGCCCTCAGTAGTGTCTAAAACTAGGCTGATCTATTTAAAAGTGTGTTTAAAAAAAAACTCAGATAATCACATGCTAAACCAGCAACAGACAGAAAAAAATACATTGCTTGATTAGAGAGGTTAATCAAGTTGGAGAAAAACTTCAGATGAGAAAGTCTCAAGATACTGAAGTTATTTAAAAAACAAAGGATGAACCGGTTGGTGTCTTGGCCCTGTTGCTGGGGGAAAGAAAACCTGATTTGTAATTCATTAAATGTGGGTCCACCTATAATTTCAGGATTTTGTAAAGTGATCTTGATGTACAGGTCAAAACCAGATGAAATGAATAAAAAGCAGAATTACATATTTTACACAGCAATGCACTAGAGGTCATGGGTTTTCAGATTGGGGTCGCAGGATCTTCAAAGGGCCAATGAAGAGATGCTAAACATAGAAAAAAATATTAATTACTCAATTTGTTTAATACATTTGTTTGTAAAATTATTAAAAGGTAAATTGTTCATGGTCACACTTTACAATAAGGTTTCATTAGCTAATGTTAGTTAGTGCATTTACTAACATGAACTAAGTATGAACAGTACTTGTACATTTATTAATGCATTATTAAAACCCCAATTCATTCTTGTTAACATTAGTTAATATACCGTGAGTTAAAATGGAATAAGAATGAACAACTGTATTTTCATTAACTAATGTAAACAAACCTGAACATATACTGCAATAATGTATTGTTTATTGTTTGTAAATGTATTAACTAACATTAACACAAGCTTATTGTAAAGTGTTACCTTGTTTATTTAAAATGATCTAAAGGGACAACATTAAATCTATTTATATAATATAAGAAAAGAATATGAATTTATATTTAACACTTCGGTAGGTAAATATTACCAAATAATATCCCAGAGGGCACACAACGTCATAAGACGTTAATATTAGGTTACATTTAGGTTGTGATATCAGGTGACCAAAATTCAATGACAGCATCTAAGGACAACGTTATTTTGATGTCCAATAGCGACATCAAAGGATGTTGATATTTGGTGGATTTTAGGTTGTGTTGGAAAGTTATGTAGAAAAATGTAATGTGTATTTATATAGCGCATTTTATTGTGTATGGGGGGGGGGGGGGGGTCTCCACACCACCACCAGTGTGCAGCATACACTTGGATGATGCGAGGGCAGTCACAGGACAATGATGCCAGTGTGCTCACCAGACTTCAGCTATAGGGGTAGAGAGAAGAGACAGTGAGTGGAAAGACAGTGATAGAGCCACCTCTGCGTATGGGGATGATTGGATGATGGAGGTCAGGACACCAAGGTTACTACTCTTTACGATAAGTGTCATGGGATTTTTAATGAACAGAGTTAGGACATCGGTTTAACGTCTCATCCGAATGACGGTGCTCACTGACAGTATAGTGTCCCCTTCACTGTACTAGGGCATTAGGACTCACACAGACCACAAGTTAAGGGCCCCCTGCTGGCCTCACTAACACCACTTCCAACAGCAACCTAGTTTTCCCATGTGGTCTCCCATCCAGGTACTGACCAGGCTCAGCCCTGCTTAGATTCAATTATGAGTAACCGGTCTTGGGCTGCAGGGTGATATGGCTGTGGTCAAAATCCAACGTCGAGGCAACATCTTAAACAAACTTCATATTGACGTCAAATACTGACATTTATTTGTGAGGTTTGAGGTTTGGCAACCGAAATCCAATGTCTGATAGACGTCAGTCGTAACATCCAAACAATGTCAAGTTGTAACATCATTAGACGTTGAAATTTGTTTGATTTTAGGTTGGACGTTGGACATTGACGTCGGCCTCGTGTTGGGTTCTCACGATGTTAAGGTAAAAAGTCAATCTGAAATGATGTTGACTGGATGTCCTGTGTCTGCTGGGATATTACCAATTTGCTTAATTAATTTTTGAATTAATTTTGATAAGATGTCTTTAAAACAAAAAACTAAAGTGAAAAACTATCACAAAAAAATAAAGGAAAATATGTAACCTTAAGTGAAAAATTACAAGTTAAAATATTAATAATTTCCTTTGAATTTATGAAATGTGTGGTTTTTTTTATAATTGTGAAAAATAATTCATAAATACGCATGATAAAAAATGTTAAGGAAAATATTAGTAGACAGAATATCAATAAATTACTTAAACTTTACTATTGTAACAACAAAATCTAACTATTTAAATCTAGCAAGGGTGTTATATATATATATTTAATAGCAGAACAACAGAATGACTATAAAAGTGCTCATATTTAGGGCTACGCTGCATTAAAACATTTGAAAACCTCTGCACTAGTGTGTGCCTCCTTTGTGTGTAAGCCACAACTAAACAACAAAAGACAAAAAAAACAGCCCCCTTCACTTCCCTACTGGTTGTATTACTCTGCCCAAGCATTCAACCGTGGCCTACCTTTCACCCTCTCTCTTTAAAAAAAAAAGCAAGCGAGAAAGAAAGGACTGAAGGAAAACAGAATGAAAAGAGACTCCGGGAGCAGGTAGAACCATCTGTGCGGAATATCCAACCCAGATGTCAGAGAATCAGCCACCAGCCAGGATCACCTTACATAAGTAGTTTGCCATGTGAAGAAATAATTTAGCCATATTAATTGACGGTAAACTTTCCCAAGAATCCCGAGCCCTGGCTGCTGCCTCACAGGTGGGTTCTTTCACTCACAGGAACAGAGTGGGTAAGCGGACCCTGATCAAAGGGGAGATTGACATAAATAAAGAGCCTGCAGGAATGCATTGTGCAAACAAAATATGAACAGGGCCTCCAAACATTCCCCATGAGTGCGTGGAGAGAGCCAGGCTTGAGATCAGGGGGCAAGAGTGGGGGGAGTTAACAGAGGACAGGGAGTAAATCCTCTATTTTATACTTTTAATATATTGTCTGTAGTTTTTTTTTTTTTGCTAACGCTGGTTCAGCTACTTGACAGAAATGGAGAGAGGAAAAATCTGCCTTTTTATAGACAGCGAATGACAAGTGCACTTTGAAGTAAGCCGATAAATGTGCATCAAGGCACGGCGTATTAGGTTTCCCTCTTTTGTTGTGGTGTACTTTTCATTTCTAAACACTGACATGTCGTGTTTGAAAGAGCGCTGACATCCTATCCCAAATATCCAAGGATTTGATAGCACCGCTTCTGACCCCGGTGTGCCTCCAACAGTTTATTCTAACCGATATATACACAATGCAAAAGTGCCTCCGTGATACACAACGCTGGCTGGAGCCACTGTGTGCCTCCATGTAAGGCATGAAGTCTATGAAAGAAAACAAAGTGCCATCGCTTGCATATACAATACCATAAGAGGACTTTACGGGTGATGGGGTGAGGTCAGCGAGCCTAGTGACAAGCTGTCGACTTTTTCCAAAACAGAGAAAATTGAAAGAAGTGCAAACAGGGTAAACAAAAGAGACAATCGTATAAACGTGCACTTGAAAACCTCTTCACGAGTTCAAGGTACCTGTGAGAATTCCTCCCGAGGCACTTAGAAGATGCGTGTTTATGTTTAAATTTGTAAAAGTTTTAATTTTATCTACTTTTCATGACACTTTCATAGCACTCTGTGACATTTGGGTAGGGGAGACGGGAGAAATGACAGAACGTGGCTCTGGAAAGTCGATAAAAGCAAGCGTAGAGACTGACAACACTAAAAAAATTTCCCAAGGCGATCGACATCAGACGGTCATTGCCGAAAGACTCCAAAGCAAACTCTGCGCACATGAGCGAAGTGCGAAGCCAATGTTCTGGGAGTAGACAGGCTCCCCCTGATAATATACCTCACCCTAGCGTCTATGAAAAGAGGTGCATCGCAACCCCCAGGAAAGGGTGACAGTCCCCTCAGGTGAGTGAAGAAGAGGTGGATCTGCCTGGTGGCAACCTTGGGGGTTTACTGTGGAGTGCCTGCATTCCCATGGCCACACTGGGGCAAATCAAACCACAAAGAAACACTCCGGTTATCCCCGGAGGTACGGCAGATGATGTTTGAAAAAGTAAAGAGGAGAGAAGGAGGAAGACATTACCGAAACTCAAGCATCGGAAGCTTTAATCTCACTTTAGTTGTTAATATCGTAAACATATTTGAAAATATTCTCAGGAACAATGAAAGCCAGTCAACTCTCAGATGTCTGTCGCATTCCCATCAGAATTCTCTTTTCTCGGAAAGCTTGTTCCTCCAAACACCCTGTGGTTTACAGTGGTCCATGAAAACATCACCTTTTCGCGAGCGGAGAATAAAAAGCATGGGTGGAGGAAAAAGAAAAACAACGCAGGTAAAATCTAATTAGGGAGGCAGCAATGCAACAGCGGAGTTTACTCTGAAACAATAAACAGTGTGTTGCTTCAGCGTCCCCAGATTGGAGAGGGGATATTGCGAGGCAGGGTAAGCTGATATTTTGTTTGTTTGCGTTGAAAGTTTTCTCAGAGGCCCCTCCGAAACTGAGAAATTCCTGCGCAGATGAATGGCAGATTAGGGGCCTCACTGTGTGTGTCTAATCAAAGCCACACACACATACACAGACAGAAGAAGATCTACCCAACAACCTCAAGAAAAGCCAGTTTACATATAAACTACGAATATTACCTTTCATAGAGTTTGCATTTGTGAACGTAAAAGGTCTGAACAGTTTTCATGATCAAAGCGCACAACAAATGAAGTTATTAACTGTGTCTGAAACCACTCTTTTTTCCACTATATAGTGCACTATATTGTGTGTCGGCCATTTTGTATTTGTTATTCAAACAACTTCAGTCCCCTCTGATTTTGAGCACATTCGACACATAATTAAAGCATCGTTTCCAACAATCCAATTTGGTAGAGAGGTGGAATACAGCAGACGGCTATACCGGAAGTGCCAGCTTTTGTTCATGAATTATGCCAGAATTATTATAGAGTGGACTCAAGAACATGGATTAAAAACCCTGACAATAAATGAAAAAATATTATTATCCCATGTTTTAATGTCACTCCTGAACCACTCTATTCTAAGAGACTTGTAAAATAGGGCAACTTTAAAAACATATACAAACAAATAGCGTCATTCATGATGTAAGAATGGGTTTTAACCACAACGGTTCGAACTGTAGTTTTGCAGAATGACTATAAAGTTATCAGTATGTTGGTTGAAAACTGTACATTTCTAGTCAAACCATCCTTCTGCAATCTTATACCAAAAACAGAAATACGGGCAGTAATAATAGCTAAAAATGTGGGAGAGCATGGCTATTATGTAATTATATTATATTGCAATATGGAGCAATTAAGTGTTGATGTTAAAGGGCACCTAGGTTACAACTTTTTCCAGATTTAATACAAGTCTTTTGTGTCTCCAGAATGTGTCTGTAAAGTTTCAGCTCAAAACATCCATCAGATTTTTTATCATACCTTTCATAAGTTACTAATTTATAGCTTTGAGCAGCAGGTTGCAGTTTTTGTGTAATGCGCCTAGTCCTTCACGACCACCGTTTCCACGTGCCTTAATCTCCTCCCTCGGCTGCTTCAGACAACAGACAGACATAAAGGAAGAAGATCTCACGTAACGTTTGTGAAAAATAGTACAGTAAGATCTTTACCAATGAGTATTTGATGCATTTGTTGTGGAGCTGCAACGACGAGTCACACGCAATGTCGTTACAAAGTTCACGCACACACAGACACACACAGCGCAGACACGCACACACACAGACAGCGCGCGCATTTAGCTTTGCACTCTTTTTGCACGCAAATGTGACAGGATACAAGTTTATATCCACTGCTGTATGGATATCTGTTACTTTAATGTACAAAATAAACCTGATTTAATGTCCACAAACCGGGATTGAAGCGTCTTCTTTTATAATTGTTCTGACATGCGGCTGTGGTGATGAAGTAAAGCTGAAGTAAATCGCTGTAATTCATTACACATGCACTGTTTTAAAACATTTTAAACTCACTCTTAATCACATTTGATGATGATTGATGATCCTAGCGAACTGAACAGGTCTTTTATTCCCGGTTGTTTTGCGCACGTCCTGTCTTGTTGATATGATTAGAAGCGTTACTACGGAGACATGTTAATACGCAGCTGTCAATCAATTCAGTGGGCGGGGGGACCGCACTCCTACGTCAAGTTGCGATTGGTCTCAAAACCGCTCCAATTGGTCCACCGTTTTTATATTGTTAAACTGAAAAAAAAGGACTGGATGTGTTTATATCACCAATATGACGGTCTATACACTATACCTACACATATGTCTGTCCAAACAGCTTGAAAAGTAGATTTTACACCATAGGTGCCCTTTAAATCAAAAGTAATTCACAAATACTTGAAAATGAAATGATTTAATGACAATAATTCTTTATGGTTACAACTGAATTAATTACAAATAACTGTATAAAATGATAAAATATGAAATTATAAAAACATGTGATAATAGTTGTACCCAGCTTAAATGTAAAAATAAAGTTACCAGAGGTAGAAAGAGAGACAGGGGGATCCTACAATGACAAATAGTGAGGCTATGTTTGCAATGTTTTAAAGGTACACTCCACTTTTTGTGGAAATCCTTTTCCATGTGACCTAGAGTTAAACTGTTAATCCATTCAGCCAATCTATGGGTCTGGCGGTAGCACTTTTTGCTTAGCTTACCTTAGATAGCATAAAGCATTTAATCAGATTAGACAATTAGCATAAAAAAAAATTAAATAAAAAATAAAAATCAAGAAAAGAGTTTCAATAATTTTTCTATTCATTCATTCATTCATTTATTCATTTTCTTTTCGGCTTAGTGCCTTTATTAATTTGGGGTCGCCACAGCGAAATGAACCGCCAACTTAATCAGCATATGTTGTACGCAGCAGATACCTTTCCAGCTGCAACCCATCACTGGGAAACACTGGGAAACATACACTTCCATTCACACACATACACTACAGACAATTCAGCTTACCCAATTCACCTATACCGCATGTCTTTGGACTTAGATATTTTGCTGGTGTGCTTTTGGGTCATTGTCCTGCTGGAAGATGAACCGTCACCCCAGTCTGAGGTCAAGAGCACTCTGAAGCAGGTTTTCATTCAGGATGTCTCTGTACATTGCTGCATTCATCTTTCCCATTTTTCCCATTTTTCTTATGGTCTGAGAGTCCTTCAGATGCCTTTTGGCAAATTCCAGGCAGGGAGTGGCCTCCGTCTGGCCACTCTACCATACAGGCCTGATTGGTGGATTGCTGCACAATTGTTTGTCCCTCTGTAGGGTTCTCGTGTCTTCACAGAAGAACGCTGAAGCTCAGAAAGAGTGACCATCGGGTTATTGATCACCTCCCTGACCTCCCCTTCTCCCCAATCACTCAGCTTAGATGGCCGGCCAGCTCTAGGAAGAGTCCTGGTGGTTCCAAACATCTTCCACTTACTGTTGATGATGGAGGCCACTGTGCTCATTGGAACTTTCAGAGCAGCAGATATTTTTCTGTAACCTTACCCAGCCTTATGCCTCGAGACAATCCTGTCTTGGAGGTCTAGTGACAATTCCTTTGTCTTCATGCTTGGTTTGTGCTTTGACATGCACTGTCAATCCTGGGACCTTATATAGACAGATGTAGGCCTTTTCAAATCATGTCCAATCAACTGAATTTTAGCACAGGTGAACTCCAAATAAGCTGCTGAAAAATCTCAAGAATGATCAGTGGAAACAATGTACCTGAGCTGAATTTAGAGCTTCACGGCAAAGGCTGTCAATACTTATGTACATGTGATTTTTCAGCTTTTTTATTTTTAATAAATTTGCAGCAATTTCAAAAAAATCTGTTTTCACATTGTCATTATGGGGTATTGTGTGTAGAATTTTGAGGAAATAAATGAATTTAATCCATTTTGGAATAAGGCTGTAACAAAAAAATGTGGAAAAAAGTGAAGAGCTATGAATATTTTCCGGATGCACTGTAAATACACTATGAACAGCAGCTACGCTAAATATTCTTTGTTTTTGTCTACTGTATTTCCACCCGGGGATACTCATCCTGAGACCTCTAGACATTATGTAGCACCACTGATGCGATCGAAGACCTGTGCATCGATGTGCATCGATGGATTTGCTCTTCATTGTTTGGACTTTCAGCAGTGAAACTTAAACTACACTGAACTGAACTAAACTGAACTTACCTTTCAATTTAACAGAACTTCTATGTTAAGCTGCTTTACCACAATCTAAATTGTAAAAGCACTACATAAATATAAATGAATTGAATTGATATATGGAATAATAATCAAGAAATTTTGTTGCCGTACCATAGCTGCAGCAAGCGCAATGATATTACACAACACAGTTACCTAGCTATGATACTATTTTCAGGCATCTTGTAAAATTCCTTGATTATTACACCATATTGGGTGAGATGCTAATGGTCTAATCCGATTCAATAATTTATGCTAAGCCAAGAGTGCTCCTACCAGACCAGGAGATGAATGGATTAAAAAAGGTAAAACTCAACTGTTTAAAACTAAGTGACTTGCAAAATTACCATATTTACAAAAAAAAGTGCAGTGTTACATTAAAGATGATGATATGAAAGGTTGATTTTAGGACCTGGATTTCAGAGACAGATACTCTCTAAAATACTTCATTTTCATAAAAGAAAAAAAAATAGCCAAATTTAGCATCCTAAGTGTTAAATATACTTAGTATACTGCATTATTTTCCATACTTAAGCACATTATATATTTAGCGATGTAATGTAATTTCAAAAAGCTTGCCAGACAGATCAGATCACTCCTATGTCAGAAAGTTGCAAAGGTTTAGAAAACAGATGGTTGTTATGTCCATTAATGGTAAAAGGATAGTTCAAATTCTTAATCAGTATCTGTGATCAGATGTTTAATTCTGTTTCAAACAATCCTATTTTACATATCACACAAACATTTTGCAAGACAGTGGTGGGTAATAGCTGGTTACTACAGCTGTATTAATAGTAACAATCACATTAGTGTCTGTGGTGTTTTGGCAGACGCTATGGTTACCAAAGTAAATCTTTATAAAGGAAAACACAGATGACCAGATTTGATTATGTTATAAATAAATTGCCTTTTTATTTTCATTTGTTAAGGTGTTTTTGTACATAAATGTCCACTTTAATCACATCAAGCCTTGTCAAGTTAAACAAACCACCTGTTTTTGTTCAAATAAACACATTAAAATGATTTTTTTTTTTTTTAACTGAAGAAGTCAGTGCCCAGAGTATAAAACTACTAATTTAACCATTATTGGGCATTTACCATTTAGTAAATCGTCATAAAAAGGTAAAATCTAGGGGGGGAAATTATTATTGGCTACAAAATCAATCAATAAATTCAGTCAGTCAATTGTTATTTGACAACCAAAAAAAGAACTAAACATGAAATACTAACAGCACTACATGACAAAAGTCTTGTCACCCATCCAAGTTCTAGGAAAAAAAATAATAACTTCTAGTTGATCATTGGTATCAGAAGTGGCTTATAGGAAGGGCAAAGGCCTCTAGATTACACTTATTTTACCAAAATAAAATATGATCATGCCTTAGTTTTTAATTATTTAATTAGCATAGTAAGGTCTGACTTTGCTTAGATAAAAGTATCGTCACCTAACAGAAATAATCTACAGTATAGAACAAAGTCATGGTGCAGTGGAAAAAGAATTAATATTGTGTATGACAAGTGCATCCATATACAGCTGTGTAATGATTCAAATAACTTCACAATGAAGTCATCTGGAATGGCAAAGAAAGCGTTCTTGCAGGACTCCCAGAGTTCATCAAGACACTTTGGATTCATCTTCAATGCCTCCTCCATCTTACCCCAGAGATGCTCAATAATGTTCATGTCTGGTGATTGGGCTGGCCAATCCTGGAGCATCTTGACCTTCTTTGCTTTCAGGAGCTTTGATGTGGAGCCTGAAGTATGAGCAGGAGCGCTATCCTGCTGAAGAATTTGTCCACTACTATGGTTTGTAATGTAATGGGCAGCACAAATGTCTTGATACCTCAGGCTGCTGATGTTGCCATCCACTCTGCAGATCTCTTGCATGCCCCCATATTGAACGTAACCCCATATGATGATTTTTCCTTCACCAAACTTGACTGATTTCTATGAGAATCTTGGGTCCATACGGGTTCCAATCGGTCTTCTGTGGTATTTGTGATGATTGGGATGCAGATCAACAGATGATTCATTGGAAAAATCTACCTTCTGACACTTCCAAATGATCATCTAGAAGTCAAGTTATTATTTGTTGCTCTTAAAACTGGGATTGACAACAAGATAGTTGTCAAGTAGTGTAATATAAGGCATTTGACCTTTTGGCACAGCCTCATAACAAAAGGGTTTATCTGTTAAAAAAAATACATTGTTATTAGGGGCTCTAAAATGTAATGATTCAATCAAACAATCAATCACTGATTTCAGTCAGTATCCTTCTAGAGATATACTTTTAGACACTATCTAAATGGCTTGTATGACTAAGCTACAAGTTACATTAGTTCATTGGAGCAGCTTTAAAAATGTGTGCAATATCATAGCGAGAAACATCGACCTCAGAGATCAAATGAACTATGGTCACTGATCCAGCCAGAACAAAGCCCACACCAATCATCCAGACGTGTGCTGTCCACCTTCAGAGCATCTTTAATTCATGATGCCCCAGCTCCAATGATTGATTTTAATTGATGACATGCTACATAATGTGGCATTAGTGAGGTTTAATAAGGAACATGGCTTAATACATTCCCTGTCGGGCTACGCACATATTAATAGCTTTGAAATATGACATTTTCTCCTTGCGTCTTTTTTTGAACACTAAGAAATAACTTCAGAAAAAAAAGCGTACAGAGTTGCCACACGTCTTGTAATGTCAAGGTCAGAATGTCAAGCTCACAAGACGTGAACAATAATATAATGGCAAACTATGCCAAAGAGAAGGCATAGGTTTTTAACCTTGCTGTTTTTGATTTTACAGTCAGATACTAAAACTCACATTTCACCATGATTTTCACCATCACTTGCCTAATAGCTAAGTGACTTGAGGAAAATGACTACACATAAATACCTTTTTAAAAGCCATTCGATTGTCTACATATTTATTTTTATGTATATTATGAATTATTTATTATAGAAATTTACCAACATTCAAATTATCAAACCAGCATTTGTTGGTCTTTTCTTTGCATTTAAATTATTCAAATGAACCTGTTTTATTTGGCAGATCATTTAGGACATTTCTAAAAAAATCTTTTTGAAATCCTTTTAAACATTTTTACCATTCTCATTACAAACACGTTATATTCACTAATATTTTAGAATAAGGATAACAATGAGAAGGATAAGAAGAAATAAAAAATATTAATACTGCTGAATTGAAAATAATTAATAATAATAAAAAAGTAATAACAACAACAACACTACAATTATAAATGTGTGTATACCTAAAATATATGAGCAATATCACAGGAGTAGCAGTGTGATTATGGCTGTATTTCGGCACTGGTGGGAGGAGTGTGTTGGCATGTGGCCACAGGCAGAGTGCCTTAAGCCTGGTTTATACTTCTGCGTCAAGTCATCGGCGTGACCCATGGCGCAAGCCTCGCGCGTAGCCATGCATTTATACTTCTGCGCACTGTTTCTGTTTCTCTGCAATACACTTCCGAAACGCTAGCTGACAGTAGGTGTTTATGTTTCTCTGTGTCGAGTTTCTTCGCTGGTGTTTTGTTTTTTCTGAACACTTCCTTAATATACAAGTGGCTCAAATTCGCTCATTTTGAGGCGGGAACCGGCGGACGTGCAACAACTTTAATCATAAGGTAAACACAAAACAACAGTCTCCATCCGGAGCTCCTTCACAAGACTCCACACTTGTAAGCACTCGCTGCATCGGGCGCGCAGCTCTCACCTCCACCCACACTCGTCAGCGCTGCCAAGCCGACCAGTCACAGAGCTTGCACTACGCGTACACGTAACATTTTTTGAGAGGTGCGCGTCAACGTCGCCGACGGCCACGGCGAGGGGCTATAAATCTGCCTTTAAGCCTTGTTTATACTCGACGCAATTGGAAAAAGTTTGGAAAAACCTGAGAGATAAGTTTGTTAAAGCCAAAAGAGGCCATGGTAAAAGTGGAGACCCAGGTACACAATTATAGAAATATGTTTTTCCACCATTCACAGGTTTTACACTGATGTATACATTACAATATTGAATTTAAAAAAATTTAAGTTACAAAACTACAATTAAGGAACAAATTATTTCTTTGATAACTGGAAAGGAATATATGAACCTATCGGTTTACAATATACTGATGGCCTGTTTTTTTAGGTTTTATTGGTTATAATGGTCAGGAATGTTTGGACTATTATTGCCTTTTTAGCATAAGTATAGGACAGAGTAGTACGTTTAAATTCAAATGCAGTACCTACAGTGTAGTAGGCAGTTTCGGACGCAGCCTACATCTCTGTTTATCCGTCTGACTTTATGGTCAATTTCTTTTCACCGCCCCCTGTCGTTTTAAAGAATATCACAACGGCCAATGCGGCAAGTATAAAAGCCTCGTTCATTTCGCGAGGTGCGCGCGCAGTCAGCGGAGGTGTGCGATGCGGCGCCAGGCGAAAGTATAACTCCAGCTTTAGTGTCCCACCAGTGACAACGTACAGCCATAGCGCACTGCTACGAGTGTGATATTGCGCTTATACAACAGTTTGATGGCATAATAGTGCATATATAAAAAAAATTATCATCACGAGAGTCTAAAAATCCTTTTGTATGAGGAACTACTTTCTTCCGCCATTCATTCACATCTGGAGCTGAAGTCGGAACAGCAGAATCCGTTACTAATTCACCAACATCACTTTAGAGCTAGTGTCTGAATGATTCTCTAGCGTAATGTCTAAAGTGATGACAAAACAGGTGATTTTGCTGACATTTTAAGATTTTAAGGCTAAACAACATGAAATGCTATCAGTCTAGAGACATTTCCCAGTATTTCTCTGTTGCAATCGGGAGATCACAATAATTAACACCAAAGGAACGCAAACACTACCAGATTACTTTCGTGTTTGTGATAAGGAAAAACGCTAAACAAATGTGGGCATTTCTTCTTTCTTTCTGTTTACTGAACTAGTCTGCAGTAACGAAAACAGGAGACTCATTAGAACAAACAGATGGCCAACCAAAAAGTAACTCAGGGTTATACAAAGAGTGGCCAACACAAAATACATACATTCCTGATATGTGAGTCCCATCTCATACTCAATACCCAACAATTACTATGGTATAAATACAGCACTACAACATACAATAGAGTAGAGATGTGAACCTACACAGGTCTCACGGTTCGGTTACGATTATCATGCCATCGATTCGGTTCAATTCGATATCTCGGTGCATCACGGTGCATTGACGATGCTTTCCATACACAGTTTTATATTTTCTTCACAGCACAGCAATTCTTGTATTAAAATGTATAAATATATTTATATACTATTTGTAAAACAATTTTGTCCTTTAATACAAACAGTCAGATATATAAACTGTACCTTTAAGCAACACGAGCATTTATAGCAAATAAACAAATATGAATATCCCGCTCGCTTTCTGAGCCTTGTCTACCAACTAACAAGTTCTTTCTTACACCCCTTTGATTGGTCACGCGCTCAACAGAAAGGGCTGCGATTGGCTCTTACACGCTGGCACTTTTCACAGATGCACTCATGGGCCACAGTGAGAGAGAGAGAAATGGAGATTACTTTCATTCTCTTAATCGCCGTGAAATAGGGGCTTTTGCTGTGAGTGTCAGTGAAACAGTGTTCAGCAAACACACACGCAGTGAAATTGTGCACAGTTTCTTAGTTTTTACGTAGTTAGAGCGTTGTAAATACTCGCGCTCGCGGCTCGCCTCCCTTGCCATAGTAAGCTATGGCGACATAGCGCATATGAGATAAATGACATCAGTACATAATAACCAGTTATGATTATTACTGAACCGATACCGAATTGTTCGCGTCTGCATCGCGGTGCACCGAAGAAACGATTAATTTTGACACCCCTACAATAGAGGGAGATCCTCTTAGAATTTCACTTACCAGTTTAATAATGATTTGATCAGCTGTAACTGCCCAGAAGTTTTTCTCTTCTAAGGGCTTATTATGTGGTCTCTGTTGTCCATCCACAAGATGGCGACATCAACTGTCTTTGTTTTGCTCAGTATGACAGGCTGATGGATGCCGACGCACTGTATCCCTGAAATTATAAATATGTAAAATAGGCACTATCCTTATAAATAAACTGCATAGTTGCAATCTAAACAACTACATTCTCACCTAAAAGCCTAAAAAGTGCATTATGTTGTCCAACAGCTGCAATATGTCAAACTTTAGTAAGTTTATTCATTTGCTGTCACTCTATGTGGGTGGAGTAATACAGAAGGGTGAGGAGGCTGTACAAGTGCTGATATTGCAAAATATTGCATGGCTATCAGCCAATCAGATTTGAGAACCAGACAGAACTGTTGTATAAACATATATACATACATGCATATGTAGATATATATACACACACACACACACACACACATATACACCCGGCATGTTTGTACGTGTGTGTGTGTGTGCATGTTTGGATATATAAAACACTCAACACCAACTACTACTCACATTTTAGTGCTAGGCGAGTGTTACTTTAGCCCCGTCTACAACACTTTGAGGACAAATGGCCCTTATACAACCACACAAGATGCTTTGTGCTCTTTCAGCTCTTGTCTGATAGCAAAGCTGGTGCATTAGTAACATTAAGATAGGTGCAGCGTGTCTGTATGCGTGTTTGTATATGTTAGATGCAGATAACTCCTCTTAAACAACTCCCGGACAGCATGCTATAAGTGGACCAAGGACGGCAGACAGCAGCGCTCTAACCTAAACACTCCCGAGTGAGGCTTTTACATGTCCCGAGTAAAAACAAACCCCTGTCAGAGGCCTTTGAGGGTTTCAAAAACACACACGTACTCATGCGAACACTTTAAAAGGCACTTTCACAAGAGATTACAAGTGGATGAGTCACAGGATGGTGGACTGTCCTGACACCGGCAGCCCTCGCTGGTACCTCATCATCGGGATCAGAGAGAGAAAGAGCGATAGACTGAGAGAAAGAGGCTAGAGAGATGCCATCGCATTAGTGCATATTTGCAAACCATAGAGAATGCCCATAAAAGGACACCATTCGCCTTCAAAAAGCTGCTTACTATAAACACATCACTCTGAAAGTGAGTGTAGACCGCTTCTGCTTGCTTGTAAAGAAGAGTTGTGCTTTTTTTTTTTTTAACTGAATTTAAGACATTTTTTCATTTTATCAGTGTGATTTTGAAATGGATTTGACATACCTTGCAGGAAGTTGAACTGGGATGACAGTAGGAAGAATTGTAATTCAAACTAATTCAATATAGAAAATGCATTCGGAGTAATGAAGTGTTCCTCCACCATAGGCAAAAGATTTAGTTTTATTAAAAATCTTAATCCTACTTTACAGTAAGTGTAAATTATTGTACAGAGTATGTTTTTACATTTTCTTTTATATAAAAACTTCTTTAAATACATATTTAATCATAATGTTGGCTCTAATCCAATCCATAGAACTAAAGGTGATGATACACAGGTCAACTTTTAGAGCAATGTTGCCAGAAGTGTTGCAAAAGGATGTTATTGGGCTATTTTTCCACAGAGAATGGGCAACAAAACTGTAGCTAGATCTGTTTTATTGGTCGTCAGCAATTTTTTGAGATCTTCCAATCAGATTTCTAGCAGTGAATCACATGACCAGCTTGGAGCCATTCAAAAAGTTAGTGGTTGCTCAGCTGCAGTGGAGCGAGAAAAAGCATTTTAAACTCATAGCTTATTATTCTGGTAAATTGTCATGCATCAACTCAAAACCAGGAGTTTTTTTTGTATTATAATGCTTACAATGCCAATAGATGTCTAATTTAAAAACAATTTAGCTTCTCCTTCTATAGTTTTGTAATGGTCATTGTGTGTTTTATGCTTTCTTGTCATACATTGATTTATATTAGTTTTATCACTAATTAGTGGCAGGAGTGAGGGTGGTTTAGGGTGACAACAGATTTGATCCTCTCTGAATGGCTATTGCCTAATGTCTGTTGCGCTAAATAGTTGCTGTGTCTTACCTGGTTGCCTGTCGATGGCAATATTGCTCTAAAAGTTGCCTTTGTCTTTGTCTTTAACCCATTTTTGATGCAAAAATAAAGTGAGTAAAGATTATAAAGTGGGACCTAATAATTACATTTACACTCACCGGCCACTTTATTAGGTACACCTTACTAGTATTGGGTTGGACCCCCTATTTGCCTTCAGAACTGCCTTAATCCTTCGTGGCATAGATTCAACAAGGCGGTGTAAATATTCCTCAGAGAATTTGGTCTATATTGACATGATAGCATCATGCAGTTACTGCAGATTTGTCAGCTGCAAATCCATGATGCGAATCTCCCGTTCCAAAACATCCCAAAAGTGCTCTACTGGATTGAGTTCTGGTGACTGTGGAAGCCATTCTGAAACCTGTCTGAGATGATTTGCGCTTTATGACATGGCACATTATCCTGCTGGAAGTAGCCATCAGAAGATGGATACACTGTGGTCATAAAGGGATGAACATGGTCAGTAACAATACTCAGGTAGGCTGTGGCGTTGACAAGATGCTCAATTGGTACTAATGGGCCCAAAGTGTGCCAAGAAAATATCATTAAACCACCAACAGCAGCCTGAACCGTTGATAAAAGGAAGGATGGATCCATGCTTTCATGTTGTTGTCAAATCTTCTATTGTCCAAATTTGGTGAGCCTGTACAAATTTTAGCATCAGTTTCCTGTTCATAGCTGACAGGAGTGGCACCCGGTGTGGTCTTCTGCAGCTCAAACCAGTCTAGCCATTCTCCTCTGACCTCTGGCATCAACAAGGTATTTGCACCCACAGAACTGCTGCTCACTGGATATTTTCTCTTTTTCGGACCATTCTCTGTAAACCCTAGAGATGGTTGTGCGTGAAAATTCCATTAGATCAGCAGTTTCTGAAATACTTTGACCAACTCATCTGGCACCAACAACCATGCCACGTTCAAAGTCACTTAAATCACCTTTCATCCCCATTCTGATGCTAAGTTTGAACTGCAGCTGATCGTCTTGACCATGCCTAAATGCATTGAGTTGCTGCCATGTGATTGGCTGATTAGAAAGTTGCGTTAACGAGCAGTTGGACAGGTGTACCTAATAAAGTGGCCAGTGAATGTATAGTTAAACACAAATCTATATATCTGTAAATCTGTGTATCTTGACAACCTTTGCTTCTCTAACAGGGGTTTTTTAAGAAATGTTGTGTTGAGGGGTGTGTTGGAGCTCTGATGACAGGTGATTAATGTAAATATATGAAGAAAATATGAATAAAGTTGAAATATGAAGAAAAAAAAAACATTTCAACTACCTCCGTTTTCTGGCTAGCTATGTTCAAGTCCTCTCTGTTTACATTAAAAAGGCCTCTAAAGTTACTGTCCAGCTCTCCCAATCGTTTTCAGAATATCATTGTTTAAATTCTCATTCACTTGCATTCCACGGATCTCACTCATTCGCTGAGCTGCGTTCAAAGTATGTGTTCAGCCCTAGACTATTCACTCCACTCACCGTATGAGACTTCCTGACCTCTAAAATGAAATACCACCAAGTTCCAAGGAACCGATGAAAACAGAGAAGAAAGCAAAAAAAAGAAAGAGCAAGGGAAAAATAAATACCCAAAGGTCAGGGCTAAAATTGATGAGTGGGCCTCAACAGGGGGAAAAAAAAAATGCAGCTTTGTGCTTCTCCCCAATCTAAACCTAAATGCAACAAACCCCCAAAAAACCCAAGCGGTCACAGAGTGCGAGCAGGCCCAGAACAAAGAGCCTGCAAATCAGGAGCTCCAGGACCCACCTGTCTCCCAGGTTGTTTTAATCACATCTGTAACTACCATAGTAGGACGTGTTAATGACAAACATGTGCTCTGTAAAATGTTGGGCAATCAGGGGTTTCTCATTCCCCCTGGTCAGAAGGGCTATTACCCCGGACCCCCAAAGGCTCAGGCATGGGCTTTGATAGTTTCCCCGACGCGGAGATCTTTGGCTGACCTTCACGAGGGCCAATAAAGGAAATTCCACATAAGGATTTGCAGTTTAGGAGCAAAATGGCCAAACACCATAAAAATGACCAATAACACACTAGGAATACTTTACACTTTTTGCTCTCGTTACAGTACGCAGCGCTTTTTGTGCGGTGCCGAAAAGGCTCAGGGTTTTCAGTCAGTCAAGGCGAAATGAAATTCACCTTGCTTGAGCACATTAAATGTCGGCAGGTAATTGCTTTTAAGGTTTGATTTTCAGGACGGTGGCAGAGAACAAACACAAATGCCATAACCATGCAAAAGGATGGAACGCAAGCAAGGAGCAAAACATGAAAAGATCTCCGGCAAGGCTCCGACAAATGAATAGAGTAAACCAGTGTAAATTAAGAGATGCATCAAGGTGGAGGCAGGCGAGACGGGAAAGAATGAGGCTGATTTGCGTAATCTCCTCAATGAAATTGACTTTTAAATACAATATTCAATTTGTGTGTGTCTTGTTTCGGATAATAATAACAAAATAATATGCCCGGGACATAAAAGCAAACATCAAAATGGCAAGAGCCCAGCTTAAATAGTGGAACGCAATTCCATGAAGCTTTTGCAAGGTACAAACACTCTATTTGACGGCCTTCACTAACAAGGGCATATCGAATTAGTTCTGCTCCGGCCTTTCAGGTTTTACAATAATAACAAGGCAAAGCTTTGAATCTCCACAAGATAGGAGCTTTGAAATATACAAGTACATAAAGTGCAAAATAAATAACAAGAGGCCTTCATGAAATGTCACCGGCATACCTAATGTTTGGGAGCGTTTTTGAATACCGCCTGTCATGGCAGAATGTCATTAACGTACACAGGACACGGTCTAAATGTAATCATTCACGGCAATGAGAGCAACAGCAGCTTATTGTTTAAATAACACTGACTCTAAGATTGAAAAATTGAATTACGCTTGCATTTTCCCAAACAAACTATATATTTATAATGAATGTGTGTGTGTGTTCATGACCCCGCTGCTTGTTTCTAGCGTTATTGTTCGCCGGAGACATTAAGCTCTCCCCGTGTGGGACGGTAATCATAGGCGTTCATACTACAGCAGCAAAAAAAATCAATGCGACTCTCCGCCAGGCCTCATTAAGACTAATAGATTACCTCCTTTGTAATGACGGACCTATTGCTAGCTGGTTTCCAATGAAACACAGGTGCAGCGCGCCACGAGACCGTTTAAAGCTGTAATCAGAGTGTTTACATCAACTTGTCGGCGAACGAGCGGGCGCATTCTCCAATCGACAGCTTGGGCACAGACGAGAAAAACAGCCGGAGATAGAGCAGAGACCAGACCTGAAATCACTCTCATTTCTCCCATCAAACAAAGACAGAATTATACAAAAGGGTGAGACAGGCTAGTCAAACAAAAAGAGGACAAATGAAAGCGGAGGAAGCACGGTCGTAAAATCCAGGAAGGTAGTGACAGATATTAAAACAGCACGGCGATCCTGGAAGGTAATACGGCAAGATTAGTGTGAGAGGAAAAGCAAGGCTGGAGGGAGCCAGTGCGTTTAATTCGCCAGCCTGTAAGACACTAGTGTGGCGAGAGCCAGCCGTGCAACACAAAAGCACTGTGTTCCTACAGAAACCCAACACGCCGGATTCTTTTTCAATGCAGACAGATAGCAATCTCTCGCTTTCTGTCTATACCATTTTTTTTCTCTTTGCCATTCTGTCTTTCTCTCAATGGTTCCCTTACATATGCACATATTTAGAACAACATTTTAAAATCAGTTAAGTTGGTGTGTTCCTGAAAGGGTTTACAGACTGACAAGAGCACCATCGATCCCATAAAAAACATGAAAAACACAAAGTTGGCAAAGTCGCTCAGTATCCTGAAAAGCACAAGCACAGTCCTGTAGTCTGCCATTGTTGTTTTGGTTGTCAAGCACTCGTGCATGTCTATAGACTGAACAAATTGTGCATGTCATCACAGCTTTCACAAAATATTTTTTGAGTTTACTTACATATGGTAATAGTATTGTTTTCTAAAACTTTGAAACCCCTTTTCAAAAGTTATATTTCCAGCCCCCACAGCATCAATGTCATGTCAACAAATACATACTCCCAGGGCCATTTATATCGAAGTTAATATTTAGCCTCACCATATTGGTGTTTCGTCACATCTAGTTTTTATGAGGTGGGTTGTTAGCCCAATGCTCAACCCGTAATCTGGAAGACCAGGACATACACACATACACTACGGTTAATTTAGCTTACCTAATTCCCGTACAGCACATGTCTTTGGACCGTGGGGGAAACCAGAGCACCCGGAGGAAACCCATGTTAACATGGGGAGAACATGCAAACTCCACACATAAATGCCAACTGCCGGGGTTCAAACCAGCAACCTTCTGTGAGGAGACAGTGCTAACCACTGTGCCACCGTGTTGCCCCTCATGTCAACAAATGGCCAAACAAAACAAAGTGTTTCTTGACAAATCGGATGGATGGATGGATGGATGGATGGATGGATGGATGGATGGATGGATGGATGGATGGATGGATGGATGGATGGATGGATGGATGGATGGATGGATGGATGGATGGATGGATGGATGGATGGATGGATGGATGGATGGATGGATGGATGGATGGATGGATGGATGGATGGATCTCAGTAACCCTAATATACTGTAAACTGTCTGTTTTCTCATCCAAGCATTTATTTCAAAGAATACTCAATAACAGACAGCTAAAGACACAGGTTCAATATGATGTTTTGGTAAAAAAAAAAAATCTATTAACTGAATGTCCAACATGCCCATTTCTGATCATGTACTTGCTAAAATGTATAGATCATTTGATTCTAAAACATAATTTTAAACTAACCGTGCATAATCCAATTAATTCATGATCTAAGCCTCAGCCACTATATGATCTTCACATCTGCGCTCTCCCTCCAGCTCTTTTTTTTTTTAAGTGACTTCCATGCACTCACATATTAAACAAAGATATGTTATACTCGCTCAGGCCAACAAATAATAGTCAAATTTATTGCCTCAGAGTCTGTTTCTTGTTCTTTATAGCTCTCCTGGACAGATAAACCAGTAAGGACACAATTCATACAGCTTGTTTAAAGCTGGGATACTTCTGGTCACTATCTGTTGCTCTGGAAGTGTAACTTTTCCGCCATCACTCTTGCGCTCACTTAGACGAGAGGGGCATTTAATGTCAGATTCAAGCATGCCTCCACACTCAAGCCGTGAGGAAAAGGCTGGGAGAAGTCATATTTCAGCTGAGATTTATGGGAGGAACTCCGCCACTTCGCCCGCTCTTTATGTCCCTGAGCTATTGAAATGAACAAACTGTTCTCTGAAGATGTGGTCAAGAGCGTTCAGGAAAAAGGAATCGCTTTATCGCTCTCAGTGACGGCAACAAATCAGCCGGTTTGAAGCACAGGAACACACACTCACCGACGGATATGACAATTTGACATTTTCCACAACTTTAGCAGACATTACGGATCATAATCCAAACACTGTCTTCAAAAAAATATATATTCTGTCAACCTCTCTCTCTTTCTCTCTCCTGTTTGTCTGACACGGTTAGATGAAATCCCAAATCTCTCCAAAGCTATCAACACACATATACCTTCAGAATACATTGATCAAAATCACTCATGCTTAATTTGAATATAATGGAGAGCCTCTCCTGGATGAGGGAGGCTTAATTATAGCTCTCTCCAGTGAACTGTTCGTACGTTGACAGGCTTAATGCGAGGCTACTCTCACAAGCAATCTTCCCTGTCCAGGTTCTTGCCACCAATCATCCACACACTACAATTTGACTGCCTTAATATACGGCCCCTCACATCTGAGGGAATATGGAGAACGACTCCCTCCTCAGCCGGCACAACCACCTTTCTTTGTGTCGCTTCAGATTGTTCCCGATATAATGTGACATCGCGCTGGAGCTTCGCAAGGTTCACGATTGTTTGATCACATTGACAAATGAATGGTTTATGATGCAAGGACAATATCTGGGAATGATGTGAATTGACAATCGTTCTATATAGGCATTAGCTTGTCATGGAAATGCTGGTCTGATTTAGATGTACAGTATGCCTGCCTAACCAAGAGTTTGTCAATGTTTAGGTTCAGCTAACAATCTTTGCTATATGGGCACTGACATAATGGCTGTCTGAAAGCAATGGCAAGTTCCAAGGTTACTTTTAATTATTTGAAACAAAGCAAATATTTATAAATGTATTATATTTAAGTATATGAAGTAAATAGTCAATTTGCGATTTTTATCTTTGCCATCAACCACCAAAACCCACATAAATGGGATATTATTAGCAAGAAAGACTCCATCATGCTTTTCAATCAAGTCATATAGCATATAGACACTTAAATAGTTTTGTACAATTACTAGTGTACATGTATTGTACACATGTATTTTTAAAATCTGTTGTTTTGAATGTTTAAAATGTAATGTTTTCACATTTTCCTTAACTGTGTGCGTTTGAATGTTAATAATATCATAATCAATGTTGGGCAATAATGCGTTACTAGTAATGCGTTACAGTAACAGCATTACTTTTGACAGTACCTAATACTTTAAAAATAGTAACTCCGTTATCATTACAATATGATGCGTTTGTCTGTTACTTGGTAAGTTAATAAATTTTGGCTGCAGTCTAGCCCACATCTTCCTGTTTACAGCGGCGACACATTGTGGCATTGGTGGATGCCAACTAACCACGGTAAAGACGTGTTGTGTATGAAGCGCCAGACTGGACAAAAGTCAAGTTAAAGCAGAGACCGAATGAGTGCGATGTACACAAGTGTACACGCAATAGAGGCTAAGTGTGCTAGCTAGAGAGACCGAATGCATGCGAGTTAGACAGAGTGTGCACGTAAGAGAGACAAGAGACTATTAACGCTATTATTATTATTTACTATTACTAATACTACTATGTTTGTTGTTTCAAATAAATAAGCACACATTTGTTATCTGTATAACATTGATTATTTTAGTAGACACAGCTGCATTTCTGTTATATTTTAGAACACGTTATTTAAATGTATAGTGTCGTATTGCTCAGAAAAATGCTGGGATCTTTTTTTTATTGTTTTACATATTTTTATAGCTGTTATACAACAGCAGATTTTGCACTTTGAATATACACAGCTTACTTTCCATAAGTTGTTGACATACCACATTTAATTTGTGGTTGGTTTGAAAATTGCTCATAAATTTCATTTTTGAGCAGCTGTTGTTATTTTTTTTGTTTTGTTTAGAATGCATGTCTGTAATAGCAGTTTTTGAATTTCACCGAAGTGATACTGAATGATAAATCAGATTACATTTTATTTATTTATTTCATAAAGGTTTTGTGTTTGTATATACAATATACATTGTTGCTAGTTTTTATACTCAAGCTGTGAGAGAACACGTTTAAGGGTTACATACAACAACTTTTATGACACTGAAGCAACTTTAGTTTTTGCTTTTTTGTTTTTGAATATATTAATCAGCTGGTTTATCACCTTGTGATTTTTATTTTTATTTTGTGCTACTAGTCTGATTTAAACAAAAAGTAATTTTAAACACTAATTTATTTAAGTTTGTCTTGTGTTTTAGTTGTGAGAATGCAAAATAATTAAAACTGTGAAGCTGATCAACAGTTCATTCTCCATGCAGCACTTAAGTGACGTTTTAAGGGCATTAATGGGAACATGACAATATACTTTTGGAAAAGTAACTCAAAAATTACTTATTGGTGTAAGTAATCAATAAAGTAATGGAGTTTCTTTTTGAATGAAGTAACTAGTAACTGTAACTAGTTACTATTTTTCAGTAACTAGCACAACACTGGTCATAATTACAGTATCATACTGTAAACTGATTTGCAGTTTTATACTGTAAATCTCAAATACAGTAACTTACTGGTAACACCATTTCCAGTAATTTATAATAAAACCCATTTGAAATGTCTAACAGTGTGTACAGTATTTTAAAAGTTTTAAAGGGGTGTTCACATTACCCAAAATGTTATGATATTTCACAGACTTAAAAGGTCCAGTATCAATCATTTACAAGTGTAAGTAGTAAGCAATAAAAGGTAAAAACGAATTTCTTTACATGTAAATCAGAGTTTGTGTTTGCTACAACATTATTACACTGTGGTGCTCATGGTGACCAAAGTTCGATTCCCGGCTCGAGTTTTTTTTGCCAATTTTTCCCCTCTCTGTATGCTCC